>VDFB02168118.1:2694586-3051800 GCA_007258455.2 Sequoia sempervirens
GACTGTTGCACAGCAGTCACTTGGACTGTTGTGTGCAGCCTATACATGCTTCGCACAGTAGCCATGTGACTGTTGTGCACAGCCGTCACTTGGACTGATGTGTGTAGCCCTCACACGGCTGCTATGCAGCCCAAACAAAAACACGACCAGGCGTGGGGAGAACATGGGGGTTGGGGTGAGGCCAAAGTCGTCCCTCCCTCATCCTGTAACCTCCACAAAATACAGATTTATATATATATATATTTTAAAAGAATCTAATTTTCTCAAAATTAAAAACAACTTTCTTCAACAGAAAGACAAATTTTCTCCAGCATGAAAATATAATAAGCAAAATGGATCGAGGAGAAACAAATTGGTTTCAATCATCAAATCACAACACTGGAAAGGAAACTTATGGGTGAAGAATAAAAGACCAAATCATACATTCCATTTCTCACCCAACTCAATTTAAAAGTAAGGATAGAAAACATAAGCTCATTTATGTTTATTTGAAGTAAAGATTTGCATTCAGTCGGGCAACAAAATTAATACATTTCAAATAGATTTTCAAAAACCCTCAGTTTTCAAACAACATCAATCTCCAAGAAAAAAACATAAACTATTACAAATATTGTCACCATTTCGAGTATGGAAACTAAATGTTCAATTTCAAATAGTCATTAAAAGGATAACAAATAATGAACCTGGAGTCCTACGCTCTGCAAACAGAGTGACGTGCACGACAATCTCCTCTTCGCTTCTTCGAAACAACCCTTCACCAATTTCTCCCTCTTTCCACAACAACTTTTCCCAAATTTTCTTTTCTTGAAGCCAATTTCTGTATAAATTTTTTTAGAGAAAGGAAAAGAGAGCCAGAATTTTGCAAACAAAGTTTCTTGTTCAAAAAACCACCCAAAATTGCAAGTAAGAAAAAAACATCTTTTTTTTTTTCCAATTAAATTAAAAGAAACTCTTTTAGTTTTCAAAAGAAAAAATTAGTCAAAGTAGCAAGTTTCCATTGCCTTTTTGTTTTCGAAATGAAAATGAACATGCATTCGTCCTTTTCCTTCTTTTCCTGATTTTTTTTCCATTCTCATGAAATCTTTCACTTTTATTTTTATTTAATCTAAAACTCATAATTATCTCACAACAATTAATAAAAAAAACTCTTTATTCCTAATATTTATCATTAACCTAATAATTATCAAGCAAATCATTATATTATTCTATCCCATTTTACAAAATAATTGTTTATCATTATAAACAATATTATTTACCTAATTTATTTATTCATCCTTTAATTAAATAACAACATTTAATTTATCAAACTTTAAAACTTAATGAATTTAAATTTAATAATTAATTTAGCAACACTCATCTAACTATTTAATTATTTTAATTAAATAACATTAATAATCTAACAAGGAAATATCAAACATAATCATTGACTAAAACGACACATATACAAAGATTAAAATAAATGACCATCACAAAACAATATCGAAATGAAGACGAAGTCATGGACGAATGACACCGTTAGACACAACAACGGGGGTGACAAACTTGGACGGGGACACTTCCTTGTCAACTCCTTTTTTTTCAACTTCATACTCATTAGGTTGGTGGGACATGCTTAGACCTGAAAACGTAGGTGGAGTCGATGTCCAGTACCTGCATCCTGGATGAAACCAATGTCAAATAACAAATAAATCTTCAGTACAAACACACTGTGAAAGGTAGTCACGGCGTAGCAAGGCACTCGCAAGCGAGTGATGCTACCCTGTCCTTTCACCAAGACTCACTAGAATACACATCATACTACATATCCAAAATTAAGCATTAAACCATATCATCACAACATAGTACCACATAAAAGCAATAACATATCCAGATAGTATGAACACCACATATAATATGTCATAAATCATCATAAGCGGTATCATGTGCATCCAACCAAACTAAACTATAAATCCACACAAGTCAAACTAGTGAAACAATCACCATCACAGTCTCAAGTACATGACTCAACATAGAAGAGTATCCATAAAGTAACAACAATACGAGGGGTATTACAACTTGGATAGCAAATTGTTCCCCTTTTGCATGAATGGTGAAATTTATATTAACAGTACTAGTAATATGTGGTTCTATATGGTCCTTTGCTATAGGTTTTTATTTCATAGTCACCTTAGTGTCATACCTTGTCCTAAAAATAGGTGTGACTGATCAGAATATAAATAACCCCCAATTTTATAGTGAATTATCTAGAAAGGCATATGGAAAAATATGGTGGTAAATCTATGACATCTATACCTTGTGGTATGGAGAATTTTGGGTAGGCATGCAAAGACTATTTTTTTACTATCCCAATTTTTTTAATGGTTGTCTCATCCATCTAGACTACTCCCTTGGTAAGAAGCTCATATGACAATCCAATTTTATCCACTATCTATTTAGGCATCACTAAGCTACTTGATCTTGATTCAATCATATAGTTATGGACAAGGTTCTAGCCAATGATCAAAGACACATAAAATGGAGGTGTTTTAACATATTTGACCTATTGCTCACCCTTGACATGGGGAGCATTAGCAAGTACTACTCTAGGTTGTTCCTTTGAAGTTTTATTTGACAAGTTGATATTAGACAAATCCTTTTGTAACAAATCTTTTTACTAGGGAGTGACAAAGAATCCCACATTGACATGCTAACATTTTCTTTCTCCATATGCTCTAAAATACTGAATTGCATTGTACTAACCTTTTGTTGTCCTTTAAGAATAACATCTCCTTGATTTTGTAATGGTTGTGGTTGGGATCTTGGCTGATCTTTGCTTGCTACAACTTGACCTCTTGGTGGAATTTAAACATTTTGAGAAGATGATGGACTAGCAACACCTTGGTGACTTGTAGGAGCTTGATTTTCCCCCTTATCAACTTTGTGTCCCATTTCAACAACCCTCTTTTTATCTCTTGTATTATTTGTTGTAGAATGGGAAAACTGATTTTTTTTTTATGGATGGCTTACCCACAAAATTCTTCACCTCACCAATTCATGAGATTGACATCATGATGACTATGCTCAAGATGAGAGTTGTTGTTCATGAATTTGTTTTTCTATATCTTGTTGAATAGCAGTGTTGTGTACCATGAGGGTCTAATTTAATATTTTATTGAAGCATGTGGCCTGATTATGGGGTTAATTGCATGGAAAGCACCATTTATAATATTGAGACATGTTATGTTGGACTAGTACAAGTTCTCTAGAAATGTCGGTAGTGTTCTGATTGTAGGGCTGATATGGTCTAGCATTGAAATTTTTCCTTTGACCTTGAGGATCAGCTTGGTAAGGAGGCCTATTAGGCTAATTGGGTTGATGTGGGATTTGATAAGGAGCTTGGTAAGATCTGAAATTTTTATTTTGTTGCTTATTAATATTTACTAGCTCATTGTGAAAGGTTTTTAATAGATCTTTTATCTCTTGGAGCTCCTAAGATTGGGTTGGGATAGCTTTTATTTGGGTAGATTCTTGGTAATCTAAATTTGGTGCGATAGGTACAACAACTATAGGAGGTATTTGCAAGGGTATAGGTGGTTTCACCTCAGTAAAAATTAGCATTTGGGGTCTTGGTGCAATCTTACCAACCTATATAAGGCTATTTTCTACCCTTATAGAAATTTCATAAGCATTTGGGAGAGTTCTCCCACCCATGGATTGTATCATGATAGATATATCACTATTTAGAGACCTTAGATAATATAAACAAGCATATTCAATAGAAGGCCTTGCTGTTTAAGGAATCTTATCCCATGTCTTCTAGAAATGAAAGTTGAAATATGTCATATGCTTAAGTGGAGCTCTATTTATAGTGGTAAATTATTCTACCAATGAAAGGTGGCTTGATTTTTCCTCAAAGTGTTTGCACAAAACATCACCCAGCTAATCCCAAGTGATGGAGTTCATCACCAAACCCCTAAACCATTGTAATACTTTACCCCTCAATATGATAGCCAAGAGGCTAATAGCAACATCCTTTGTTGTAATGTTGTGGATTATACATAGTGAAGCCACATTTCTAATATGTTCAATAGGAGTAGTTTAATTTTCTCCATTAGAGAATGGAAGACTCTTCAATGCAACCAGAGGAATAACATCATTTTTTTGCAAGTGGACTACCTCCATTGAAAGGTACAAATGGTTGATTCCTAGGTGTAACCATAAAAACCAAAGGAGTCTGATTAATGAAAATATTTTGAAAAGACCTACTAGGAGGGGGTGTAGAAAGTTCTCTCATTGCTGGTATTGCACTCTTTTTTACTACTCTACCTCTTTGTTTGGGTGGACAGAGGTGCAATTAAGAAAATGGTTCTAAAATTCCTCTAGTTTGTATGCTTCTCATTCACTTTTATACTAATTCCTTCAAAACCAAAGCTCTAGAGTCACCAAGTATGTATTATTACACCTCTTAAAGATTGCAAACATTATTGTACATACTAGAATAACAATGTAATGAAAATTGTATTGAACTTAAAACTAACTTTCAATCACGTAGGATGTGCCAAAAACTATTGCCATATAGATTTACACCCTTGCTAAGCATCTAGCTCAGAAATCTAATGCAACATGAAAACACCCAGGGCTTTTGGATTTCATATATCTTAGAGTGAATCTCTAGAGAGGGTTACTTCCCTTGTTGTAACTACCTAAATTTAACTTATGCTACTAATACTAATAAGGAAAAGAGATAAGGAAATAACTTTTGAAATGGAACTAAGCTTACTAAGATGATGCACCAAAATTGTTTCTAATACATATGCCACTACTTTGTCACACAAAATACCAATGATTCAGATATGTTTACATAATTCAAGCTTCAACATACTCATGTATCAGTGTTTCATAAAGAGGTTATGTTTTAGACAGTCTTAGAAGGAAGAAAGAAAAGTATTCTTCATAGATAGAAGTTGTTTACATGTTAACATAAACTATAACCTACTCAAAATATGTTTTTCTATTTAAAGGTGACAAAGATAAGATATTCATTAAAGTATTCAAGTTATGAAATCATAGAAATAACACCAATTACCAACTTACACACAATAAAATAGAGTTTCAAGGTAGAAAAAACTAAATTTTATTGATCAAAAGGTGTTCTCACAATAGTATATAGTCAAAAATCCCACTAATATTTCCTTCCGAGATGAATTTTGCATTGATTTTCAGTCATAAGATGATCGGTTTTGAATTACAATATTTCCTTTATAGAAAAGAAACTTTTTAGTTTCAAATGCTACCTAAAAAATACAAGAACTGGGTCTAAACTAGGCCTAGGAATTCTTTTATCTATCTAACATTGGAGAGAAAGTATGGAAAAATCTTCACATCCTTGAATGACCTCCACTTGCTTGAGTTGACTACTTCATCTCTACCTAGGTGCAAGAAAACTACTCCTTCTTTGCTTGATTTGAAATCCTTGAATTTTAACCTTTTCAACCAGCATTGGAAGCTACTAAGAAGACTCCTATATTCTTTATTCCACATCTAGATACTTGAAAACTACTTTCTCCAGTCCCCTAGATAGGTGGATGATTGGTCAAACTTCTTCCTAGATATTTTCAACATACTGAAATTGTTGCTACATGTGTCTTAACTACTCAAACTGGCCTTTCTCTTTTCCAATTGCCCTTTAATTCCTCAAAATTGTCACTTACATACAAATAGGACAGAATTTGAATGATTTTGAAATGAAGTAGGAATATTTGGGTCATAGGATAAAAGTTTGACTATGTCTTAGGACTTTGGAACTAGATGAAATCATTATTTTTATCTCTTTAGATTCTATTTGTTCAGTTGAAGGAAAAGAGGCCATGAAAAAATTCACTATTATCCACACTTTGGAGAAGCATCCTTAATGTTTTGATGGTAGTCATTATCATGTCTTCATAGATCTTCATTATTTTTTATGTTCATCCTCCAATATGATGTCTTCTTAACCTTATACTTTTTCTTAATGTTGCCTTCATGATATCAATCAAGGCCACTATCCTTTGTTCTCTCTTAGTTTTTTATACACAACCCTCTGCAAGTAATAGGTATGAGGGTATTTTTAGATTGTGTCTCCTATCCAACTTGACTACCACTATAGATTGACACTCTATCCCATTCCCTTGTAGCCTTCATCTTCATTTTCCCGACCCTTGTAATATCCTTTCATACCTCTATTGCTACCTTGAATGCTTCCTTGGCTTAAATAGTGTTTTTAAATAGCCTTTTAAATTTGACTATCATCATTAAGATGACCTTACAATGCTATATAAATCTAAATGACTTGGGAAACTTGAATAATCTTCAATCATATGAGACTTTCCATGTGAGGTTTCATGTCTTTTGTGTCAATCTATCATTTTTTATTTAGAATGGTATATAAAATCTCCTTGCACTATGCATCACTTGTTCCATGAATTCCCTTTTAATAACACTTGCATAGTTCTTTAAATACCTTTGTGCACTACCACTTAAGGCCCTCAACTAAACTGCCATTAAGTTCTCTCCTTGCTATTGTACTTTCACTTTGCTTTCCCTATTACTATCATGCATAGATTATATCTTCCTATTGTAGTGAACCATTTTCTCCTTTTGATAAACCTCTATCCAATTGAAATTTTATTGTCCCCTTATTCTTCTCTAACCATGATTATATAGGTAAGACAATGCATTTGATTCCTTTCCACTTAAAATTATTACATTTACTAACATATCATATATTTCCCTTTCACTATCTAGATGTAAGCTTCATGTAGTTGACGTTGGAACTTTATGAATTGACTTTTCGTCACATTTGGATTATCTCTTTGATAAGATTATTGGACTATACCTTTCTTTTTTGAGATACTCTTTTTCATTACTTGTTACTCTCCCATATCCACTATCTATTGGCCTTGACCTATCAGGATTACAACTCTCCACATTTATCCCTTCATGGTTTATGACTGTAACTATCACTATTATTCATTCTTTCCCCTCTATAGCTTTCATGTTTTTATGATCATCCCTATATTTTCTTCCAATTGTTTAGTCATTTGTGTAGGTTTTGGCTTCTTGACCATTTAACACTTTCCCAATGTACTCATAGATGAATGTCACATGGCATACTACTTTTGTAGCTCTAATTTTATATCCCTTATGCTTTACCATCACATAAGTATATTATTTATATAGAAAAAGGTCTCTCATGTTCTTGATAAATCTAGATGTTGATCCTCACTATTTATGATAATAACATCATCACTCATTACACAAGAAATTAGTACTATTTTTTCCCAAAACTCAAGTCCTCAAGCAAAACCATAATTTTCCTTTGATGATTTCTTTTATGTCATAGGAATTTAGCATCAAGTGACTTTTTAAAATTTCTCATGTCTCCTTAGAATAATTTTGATTAGTAACCATGTCATGATTGTTCACTTGGAATGTAGTAGGATTATTTCATGTTAAAACATTTATGCTAGTGTGTAGACCATGATGCAAGCTATTGAGGTCTATCATAGCTCTTTTAGTCACTTTCCTCACTTTGTAGTAAAATTTGTTAGACTATCTCCTTAACCAATGTTATGCACCCCCTCTTCATCATGTTAACCTTTCAATCACATCCCATCATAAAACTATCAACGTAGGCATGTAGACCCTTGATTTTCCTTACAAGCTTCTTAATTAGGGTTTTAGAAAGATTTATTTGCCTCTCTTCATCTCCTTATAGGATATTCATCTTCATTGAACTCCTTTAAAAATCAAATTTGTCACTCTCATATCTCTTCCCTTAAACTATGTCACTCTCACATATCTTCCCTTAAACTATGTGACCTAGATTGGTATTAACTCATGACTGCCCATTCCATCTTAAATGCTTATCCCTTTGTGACAAAAATAGGCACTCTACTACCAACAGGCTTGTTAATCATGCTCTTAAGGCCTCTCATTATTCTTATATCTTGAACTATACCCAATGTCTACTTGAATACCTTCTATAGGTCCATGTGCATATTTTACCTTACACTATCATCACAAGAATTGTCATTGTTATATTTCCCTTTTGATTGTATTGTGCATCTCAACATTTGACTATCACTTAGGTATTTCATCCTTATTCAACATATCACACCAAAATTCACTTTTCAAGAACTTATAGGATCTTCTATCCTTCACATATCCCTCAATCATTCATAATTGAAACACCATCTAGTGAAATCTATTTATTATCATGGTGGTTTTCATAAGTCACTACAAACCCCAAATTATATTGGTGATGCGATTTAAAAACCACTTCTTCTCTCTTACCTTTATCCCCCATTTCATCAAGTGCACTTAACTTGGAATGCATGTATAACATATGTGAGATTCTAGACAAGATCATACTCTAGTAGAAGATATTTTGGTAAAGCCCTAAATAAAACCATGGTAGAGATCACATATATGTGACTGTTTCTAGGAAAAATAAGGATCTCCCCTTGTGAGCATGTAGCTTTATTATTTCTCGAATAAAATTGTTCTCCCATGAGAAAATAAGTTATCAAGTTTCTAAAAACTCAATTAATTCATGCTTAAAAGGATCCATTCCAATCAACTTAGCCAGAAACTAAGTCGTTGCTTTACTTCTATAATGACCTGGAAAATGAAATGTTGGCCTAGCTATTTATGGAGGAATTTAATTCTCCTTTAAATGAAGATGAGAAGAAATGTGGATCCTAAATATCATTGGATAATAAGGAAGACCTCATAGACTTTATCTATCTTAATAATTTGATCAATCTAGATTAAGAGGGTGTTAATTATAATTGATCAAATAGAAAGATTGATGCTTCTCTTATACAAGTTAGACTAGATCATGCTTTTATAACTCCTAACTAGGTTTCTTTTTATTGCATTTTTTATATTCTTTAGGTAGAATAGTGTTAGATCATTCCCCAATTATTGTGTATTCTAAAAATGGGATGAAATAAAATATTTTTGTTAATATTTTAAAAATGTCAACCCAGTATCCTAATTTGAATAAAAAAAAGTGGTAGACTAATGGAATATAAATGTTAATGGATCAACTATGTTTAGGGTTTCTAAGAAACTAAATAATGTTAACATTAATATTAGAAGATGGAATAAGAATTATTTTAGTAATATTTTTCAAAAGAAATCCAAATTAGATACAATTTAAGATAAAATCCAAAAATGGGCACGAATCAAGATTTATCATATTATAAAGAGGGTTGTTATATGAGTTCCATGTGATTATTTCTAGAGAGGGAGACTTTTGGAGGTAAATATTAATAGCATTGTGGTTAAAGGAGGGGTATAAGAATAATAAATTATTTGTTATGACTACTTTAAATCACAAATATTTCAATGGGATTAAAGAGATATAGATGGATAGTACTCAAATTATATATGAAAATATCATAAGAGATAATGGTGTCGATTACTTTTGATGAGAACACGATTATACTAAGCGGGGGATCAATTAGTATAACTACATTTTTTATCAATTTAAACTTTATCAATCACAATAACATTATTTACTCAATTTCATTAATCATACACATGAGAAGAACACAATAACATAATATTTGCATGGAAACCCTAAAGGGAGAAAACCATGGAAAATTAATTCTTTTATATAAATTATTTTTTATAAAGTTTGTAGGCACCAACCCCTCATTCAATTTTTGAGCACCAACCCACTAGAGACACCAACCCCTCATTCAATTCTTGAGCAACAACCCACTAGAAACAACAACCCCTCATTCAATTCGTGAGCACCAACCCACTAGAGGCACCAACCCCTCATTCAAATTTCCACCTTATCAATGATGCTTTTGCAATGGATGATGGATAATATTTTTCTCCACAAATTTTGTTATAGCTCTCTTCTTCAAAATATTATAATCTCCTCAAATATACTATAGATTGATCATAAATCTACCAAGAATATGATCACTAACTCATCATATAAATTTGTTATAAAACTCCTTATATCCTTCTAATCAAAATTGTAATCTTATCTTCTCATGGTCTTCTTATCAAATCTGCTAGTTATCTTTTCATAAATGGTCCTTGGTAAATATGCTTGATTTTCTTCACAACACAACACATCTCCAACTTCATTTCCAATCACTATATATATCTTCTAAGCTATGTATTTTCCCTTCTAAAGAGACATGTATTTTCACAAGAAATAGATGTATCCCAAACCGGCTACACCTCTTCAATAAACAAACTACTTCTTATTAGTAATCACACCTTTTTTCTTTTCTCTTAATTAGATTTGAGCAAGTTATTACTTCATAAAATAAATCATACTTTTTCATGCACCACTTGATAATATATCACACCTTTTAATCTTTATCTTTACATTATAACGATTTGGTGACTTGTCTTTTGTCTTGTTCTTGTTTTTTTGTCCTATTCAGCCCCCTTTTTTGTCTTATTCTTAGACTTTAGATCGTTTCATTTTGTATATACTAATCATTTTTTTTATCCAAACGAATCACCACTATTTGAAAAGACATTTTTTTCTTATTTAATTTTTATGTTTATTCTAATTTTCTCCAGCATTAACATAATTTAATTATAACTTCATTTCACCATTTCCTTTGTTATGGTAAAGTTGACCTATTATAAAGTCTTTCTCCCTTTCATTTGTTATCAAAGCCTTTATGCAGATTTTCATTCTTACCACTAATTTTTGATAACTTAAATTTGATGTGAATGATAATATTCTTGATCTCATCTATTCACTTTGACATCAATTACAACTTTTTATTTGCACCTTTGACATCAATGACAATTTTCCAACAACTTTTACCATTTTTCTCTCTAAAAACTGTCATATACCCTATTTTTAGCATGATATTGTAGAGGTTATTGCTAATATTATTAATCACCAAGACAACATGGAATTAATGAAGCCTCTTTTGGAAGAGGAGATCAATTATTTTCATTTGAAGGAAAAAAAGCTCTGAGCTTGGATGGGTTCCCTCACTTTTTTTATTTGTATTTTAAAATTGTTGCTAAAGATCTTGTGGCAGTAATTTAGGAGTTATTTGGAAGTGGGATATTTCTTAAAGGGATTAATACCACCTTTTTCCTCATTCCTAAGAAGGTTGGAGCTAATCCATTTTTTAATTTTAGCCTCATTATCGTTTTTAACTCAATCTACAAAATCTTTTCCAAGATCGTTACACTAATATTTAGCATTTTCTTCCCAAGATTATTTATTTGCAACATTTTTTTGTTCATGGAAAAAAAAATTCTCAACTCCATTGTTTCCATTCATGAGGTGATTCACTCTTTATTTTTTAATAAGAATGTTGGATTTTGATGCAAGAGCATCTGTGGATGGTTGGTAATCTTGCAACAACCAAAAATATTTCAAATTTGAAATTTTCATTTGCATTTCATGTTAAGAGGTTAATTTCATCTTAGGAGGCTAATTTTAATGAGTTGAGCATAGTTATATTTAACTAAATAAAAATCTTTTTTTTTATGCAAGTTAGAAAGTGGAGATAGTGGAGGTGTAGTTGCATTTTTGCAAAAATCAAAAAAAGCAAACTTAGGCGGTGGGTTTGTGGGAGTTACAAAGTGGCATGAAAAAATAATTTATTGATTTTTCTATTATTGAAACCACTAATTCTCAAGAGTGTTAGGAATTGCATGCAGAAAATATCAATTAAATGAAAAAAAAAAGATTAAACAAAGGAATGAAAAACATAGAAATAATAACAACGAGAGATAATTTTTAATGTGGTTCACCCAAACTTGGGCTAAATCCACCAACAAAGAGTCTAATATTATTATCCAACAAATCAAACTGATTACAACCCTCAATCCTTGCAACTCAATACCGCTACAAATGCTACAATACAATGTCAACAAAAACCCTAACCCTTATCCTTTTATCAAGATGTATGCCAGTTACAAATAGGGTTTTTTTATGTCATCCAATAGAAAAAATAACTCCCAACACCTTTATAAAATAATAAAAATCATGAGAGGTTTCGGGGGCATTGCCCCTTGACCCCATCTTGGGGGCACTGCCTCCAAACCCCTATTAAATAATTTGAGGGGGAAACCACGCTAATAAAAGGGGAAAACTTAACCTTTGAGTCTGATTAGGCTCCATATAACAACAATCTCCCACTTGGAGACTAATCAGACTCCACCCCATATCATCTCCCACTTGGAGACTAATCATAATACTATTGAACCTGTAGCTCCCACTAGAAATAAGCACCTTGGACCCTATTGTTCTAATTTTATTATTTTTCAATCTTGAAGACCAACCGAAGCTGAAGAGGAGCTCAACTTCTCCCTTGGCACTGCCTTTGTAAACATATCCACTAGATTGTTATCTGTATGTATCTTTTCCAACCTTAATTGTCCATCATCCAACACTGACCGAATGAAGTGATACCTCAACTATATGTGTTTGGTCTTTGAATTCAAGGAAAATTTATTTGCAAGATGTATGGCACTCTGGCTTTCCATAAACAAATAACTATTGGCCTGTCATTTTCCCAATTCTTCCATAAAATATTCCAGCCATATCATCTCCTTGCTTGCCTTTGTTGTAGCTACATACTCTGCCTCTATGGTGGATAAAGCAACCACCTTTTGCAACCTGGAGATCCAACTCACCACTGTCCCACCTACAATAAAGACATAACCTATAGTACTCCGCCTGTTATCAATATCCCCTACCAAATCTAAGTCTACATAACCTGCTAAATCAATATTAGAGACCGAAAAACATAAATGTTTATTGGATGTACCTCTCAAATGCTTGAGAACCTATTTTACTCCATTCCAATGCTCCAATCCGGGATTACTCATATACCTGCTTATGAATCCAATAGCATGTGCAATATACAGTCTCATGCACACCATGACATACATTAAACTTCCTACAGCTCAAGCATATGGTACCTTAGACATTTTGTCTTCCTCCTCTTTTGTCCATTTAGGCTACAAGCATCTCAACATATAAACTGTCATTATCCAACCTCTTTAAACAAATGGTCATAATTACTCTTGCTATAGCTTTGCTCAGCCATAAAACTATCAAATTTCAATTACCATTGTCGAGGTGCTTGTTTCAAGCCATATAAACTCTTCTTCAATTTGCAAACCAATTTCTCCTTACCTTTGACCTCAAATCCTTGGGTTTGTTCCATATATATCTCCTCCTCCAAATCACCATGGAGAAAGGCAGCTTTCATGTCTAACTGTTCCAAATGCAAATCGTCAACAACCACAATACTCAAAATAGTACGAATAGAAGTCATCTTAACAACCGGAGAAAAAATATCAGCAAAATCAATTCCCTTTTTCTGTGCAAATCCTTTTACAACTAACCTAGCTTTAAATCTATTCTTACCTCCATCTTCCTCTTTCAGCCTATAAAACCATTTTTTTGGTAAAGCCTTTTTACCTGCAAGCAACTTCCATAATTCCCAAGTCTGGTTTTTTAGCAAGGAGTCCCTTTCTTCTTCCATTGCATGCTCCCATTGAACCTTTGTATCCACCTGCATAGCTTCATCATACCCTTTAGATTCGCCAGTATCTGTTAACAAAATAGAATACAAAGAGGGAGTAAACCTTTTAGGAGTTCTACTTAGCCGTGTTGACTATCTAACATTCACTAGAGCTTATGGTATTTCTTTTTGTTGTTGCAGAGCATGAGGAACCACTTGAACATCACTATTCAAAGTATCATCCAACACCAAAAAACCCTTTTCTTTCTTCTCATGCTACTACAACTGATCTTTGTACAACACCTTCTCATTGAATACAACATCCTTGCTTCTCACAATTTTTAGATTTTCAACATCCCTTGAAGCCTATAACCAAATTCATCAATGCCATATCCAACGAAGATACACTTTTTTGATTTTGCATCCAGCTTGGTTCTATTTTCAGGATCTACATGTGCAAATGCTTCACATCCGAAGGTTTTTAGAAAAGAATAACTCACCTTATTACCTGTCCATGCTTCCTCTAGAATACCACAACCCAAAGGAACTGAAGGACCTTTATTAATTAAATATACAGCGGTGTTGACAGCCTCTACCCACATGTTTAAAGGTAGCCCAGCATGCAATCTCATACTCCTTGCACACTCCATTATTGTCCTATTCATGTGCTCAGCCACTCCATTTTCTTGTGGAGTCCCTGGAATTGTTTTTTGCCTACGAATTCCATTAAAGGAACAATAATCCTCAAATTCTTTGTTGCAATACTCACCACCATTATCAGATCTGAGGTATTTTAAACTTTTACCCATCGCATTCTCAACCAAGCTTCTCCATTTCTTAAATGTTTCAAATACATTAGATTTTTTCTTAAGAAAATAAATCCAAACCTTCCTAGTTGCATCATCTATGAATGTAACATAATATTGAGAGCCACCGAGAGAAGATACCTGAGCCAGTCCCCATACATCTATATGCACAAGCTCCAACTTTTCATCTTTCCTCTACTTCCCATCCTTGAGAAAACTAACTCTCTCTTTTTTCCATACACACAACTTTCACAAAAACCCATATTAATGCATTTTAGACCTGGTAAAACTTTCTTAGAATGAAGTACCTTCATACCTTTTTCACTCATATGCCCAAGTCTATTATGCCACAGTGTTGTCTCAGAACCTGCGGCAACTGTTTCAGTCTCTTCCTACGAATCCACAACAACTGTTCTTGAACTTGTTTATGTTTTCTCTACAACAACTAAAGTAGAAGGAATAGTATGACCTGTACAAAGATATAAGGTGCCTACTTTCACACCTTTTGCTACTATTAAGGCACCTTTTGAAACCTTCCAATTTTTATCATTAAAAGTAACTATGCAACCTTCATCACCTAGCTACCCTACTAAAATTAAATTCCTACTCAGCCTTGGAATGTTCCTTACCTCTTGTAGTAGCCAATGATTCCCTTTTGCAACTTAATATTAATTCTTCTCTTTCCAACAATCTGACAGGGTTCGTTATCTCCCAAATAAACCAACCCAAAATACCCTTGGACATAATCAAGAAAATAACTTCTATGGGGTGTAGCATGAAATGAGGCCCCTGAATCTAAAAACCCATGAATCATCAACATTATCAAGGGAAAGAATCAAAGCATCCTCATTAGATTTGTTACTTACCACATTTTCCTCTTTACTTTCTTCCTTTTTGTCTCCTTTATTTTTTTGAGACTAGCAATCTTTCTTTAAATGACCCGGCTTACTACAGTACCAGCAATCCTTCTTGTCTCTAGATTGGGACCTTTTGTCCTTTGATTTTCCTCGTGACTTCCCATGACTTCCAGAATTGTTTCCTCTCTCCTTTGTTTTTCCCCTGCTTTTTGCATTCAAAACATTGCATGATGTGGATGTTCCACCTAAGCTTTTCCTATGAATTTTCTCGCTCAAAATAACACCAACAACATCATTAAATTTCAATTTATTTGAAACAGAAATAGAATTGCTAACAACCATTACCAAGCTATTCCATCCTTCAGGAAAACAACACAAAATCAAAAGGGCCCTAACTTCTTCATCAAAGTTTACATTTACAAAATTTAATTGACTAGTAACCGTATTAAACTCATTTAAATGATCAGCAACTGACCCACCTTCTATCATTTTCATATTAAATAAATGTTTCATAAGAAATACCTTATTCAAAGCATAAGGCTTTTCATATAACTTTGTCAGGGTTTCCATCAACTCTTGATTTGTCTTTATTGTTGTATTGAATGCCACTAATTATGCTAGGCATAAATGAATGGCTCTGAGTGCATTTCTATCTAGAATATTTCAATCCTCATCACTCATTATTGCCAGTTTCTTGGCTATTCCTTCCAACGGCCTCCATAAATCCTTCTAATAGAGATAATCCTCCATCTACATCTTCCATAACTGATAGTTCTGCCCATTGAATTTATCTACCTTCAATTTACCCTCATCTTCCATGGCTCGCACTTAACCGTGAGACTTGCATGTAGATGATAATCAAACACAACCTGCTCTGATACCACTTGTTAGGAATTGCATGCAGAAAATATCAATTAAATGAAAAAATAAAGATTAATTAGAGGAATGAAAAACACAGAAATAATAGCACTGAGACAATTTTTAACGTGGTTCACCCAAACTCGGGCTACATCCACCACCAGAGAGTCGAATATTATTATCCAACAAATCGAACTGATTACAACCCACAATCCTTGCAACTCAATACCGCTACAAATGATACAATACAATGTCAACGGAAACCCTAACCCTTAGCCTTTTATCAAGACTTATGTCGATTACAAAATAGGGTTTTTTTATGTCGGCCAATAGAAAAATAACTCTCGATGCCTTTATAAAATAATAAAAATCATGAGAGGTTTCAAGGGCACTTCCCCTCGACCCCACCTTGTATCATGATAGGGAGCGCACTAGGGGTGTTGCCCCTAGACCCCACAAGGGGTACTGACCTTGGACCTCGTCTTGGGGGTGTTGCCCCAAACCCCCATTAAATAATTTGGGGGGGAAACCGCACCGATAAAAGTGGGGAAAATTTAACCTCCAAGTCTGATTAGGCTCCATATAACAAAAAAGAGGGGGTCATGAGTTTTCCAAATGGGAGGGAAATTTTGATTTTTGCATTTTGGGGAGAAGGGTTTTTGTTGCATGTTTTGGGAATTCATTTGTGGCTGCAAGTTTGGAGAAGGAGAGAGCTTGGTGTGGTTTTTTTAAGGGTTTTGGAAGGATTCTTGTTGCAGGTTGAAATGGTTTTTGTAGCCATGAAGGATCGAAGACACCATTTTTGAAAGTTGAAGAGCTCCAGGTGGTTGTTTGTAAGAGAAAATTGTAGATTTGGAGGTGCTCATGAAGCACATAGCTTGATTTTTTTTGTAGCTTGGTTTTTTTTAATTTTCAGATAATGTAAGGGAATATGTTGCTGCCCATCAATCCTTTTTTGACTGAAAATGACATTGTAATCATGTTTTTATAATGAGCAGATTTGTTATAAATTTCAATTGAATCCATGAGTTTTTGTTGTTGATTTGTATGCACTATTGAGGGTATTTTGAGTGTTTTTTTTCAGAAAAGAGGGTTTTTGAACCCCTCTTTCATCATTTGTATTTGAGCAGGAAGATTCTGAGTGTGTGAACAAATTGTCGAAGAGAGGCAATTTACACTAGGTTTGTGAGTGTGGGTTGTGAGAAAAATGAATGCAAAAGGAGCTCTATGTGGTAGAGGTAGAGGAAGAATTGAAAACTTTGTCCATGATGATGATTTTAAGCCTTGAGAAGGCAAGTTGAAACTTTACAAGAAGAGCTATGGAGGAGAGGTGAGCATAGGAGAAGAGAATCTAAAAGTGAAGATGAATATTCCAACACTTCAAGTCAATCAAGTGGTGTGAGAAATGTTGCAGTAGCAACATGTGATTTTCTTATTGTTGCTTTGTCAAAGATTGGAAAAGGACCAAATATGGATATTCCAACCTTAAATGGGAGTCTGAATCTAGAAGAATTAATTGACTGGATAAATGACATGGAGGAGTTCTTTGCGCTTGAGAAAATTGAAGACCTTGATAGAGTTAGATTTGCAAAAACAAAGTTGAAAGGGCATGCTAGCATTTGGTGGAAGGAAATATAACTTGAAAGAGGAAGAAGAGGAAAGGATAAGATATCCAAATGGGATAGAATGGTAGGGATGATGAAAAGATAGTTTATTCTAGTAGATTATGAGCTTGAGTTGCTTAAGAAAATGCAAAGTTTAAGACAAGGGACAAGAACTATGAAGGAGTACACATAAGAGTTTCACAAAGTCCTCATAAGAACAGGACATTCAAAAGCCAACAAGGAGAAAGTAGCAAGATACCTCAATGAACTCAAGCCAAGAATTCAAGAAGAACATAGTTTGGTAAGAATTTTTAATTTAGAAGAAGCTTATCAATTTGCTTTGAAAGTTGAGGAAAATTTGAATAGAAAATTTGATAATAACCAAAGACGGAAGAGTAAAACTAATGTGAAGAAAAATGAGGATAGAAATTATATTGGAGATTGTAAGGGCAGCAAGGATGAAAGTGGTGAGATTTCAAATCAGTCCCATGATTAAAATTGTAGAGGAAGAGGAAGATCGAGTAGAGGATCTGGAAGAGTAAATTATAAAATAACTTGTTTTAGATGTGGAGAAGGACACATATCTTATGAATGTCCTAAACTAGAGAGGACAAATAGGAGGGATAAAAATAATTCAAGGGCAGAAAATGTGAATAAGGAAGATTCTAAGTCTTCACACTCAGAAGAGGCAGAGGATGGAGAAGTACTTGTTTCAAGAAGAGTCATGATGAATGAAGGAAAAGAACCAAATCAAAGGAAAAGATTCTTCAAAACAAGATGTAAGTGTGAAGGTAAAGTTTTTAATGTTATTATTGATGGTGGTAGTACTAAAAATCTTGTTTATGAAGAAATGGTAAATAAGTTGTAGTTGGAAAGAAGAAGACACCCACATCCATACAGGATTTCTTGGTTGCAAGATGATCATAAAGTTCTAGTAAATGAACAATTTCTAGTAAAATTTAAGATAGGTGATTATCATGTGATGAGTTATATGTGATATAATTTCTATGGATTTTTTTCACTTGTTATTGGGGAGGCCTTGGTAGTTTGACAAGTGCGCAGTGCATGATGGGTATGCCAATACATACTTCTTGACAAAGGATGGAATCAAACACAAATTTTGAAGCCCTTGAGTAAGGAAGAAGGAAAGGTATGTAATAAAACTAGAAACTATTTGGTTAATGGAGTTAAACAGATAGTAGAAGAGGATGAGGATGAATATTTTTATTTGTTGATGCAAGTTGCAGTAGTAAGGATTGCACTCAATACAAGTAAAGTGAAGGTTTTAGTGGACAAAGAGGAGGTAAAATTTGATTTTTGTGAGAATGTGGTTGAATATGATTTACTTGAGGATGATAAGATTGATTTAGAAGAAGATATTGCAGCATGAGTAAATTTATAATGAAGGTACTACAATTGAAAGTAAGGAAGGATATTAGGAGGAGAATGTTGAGTTGTTTGGTGATCTTCCCTTTGCATCAGTTGACTCTTTTAGAAGGTATGGAGAAAGAGGAACACAGTGTTGTAACCAAGGGTGATGATGAAAAAATGGTTGCAAAAATTAAAAAAGGAAAGAGGTAATGAATTAATTTCATTATTTTCTTGAAGAATAAATTTATGTTTATGATTTTTCATATTTTCATAGTGTTTATTGATAAGAGATGAATTATGTAAAAAGAGGGAGAAAGAGAGGAACATTGAAAGATGGAAGAGACATCAAGTTGCAAGGACATATGAGAAATAAGTTTCAGGTGAATAAGGAAAAAAGATAGGTTTAGAATGAGCATCGAATCTATAATTTTTTATGATTCACACTCATGAAACATTTATTTTCTATCGTGGGTGTCTAATGTAGGAGCATCAATGGATGGTTGGCAATCTTGCAACAAACAAACAAAAAAAAATTAAAATTTTCATTTGAATTTCATGTTAAGAGGTTAATTTCATGTTAGGATGCTAATTTTAATGAGTTGAGCATAATTATATTTAATTAAATAAAAATTTCTTTTATTATGCAAGTTAGAAAGTGGAGATAGTGGAGGTGTAGTTGCATTTTTAGAAAAATCAGAAAAAACAAACTTGGGTGTTGGGTTTGTGGGAGTTACAAAGTGACATGAAAAAATCATTAATGGATTTTTCTATTATTGAAACCACTAATTCTCAAGATGGGGTCGTGATTTTTCCAAATGGGAGGGAAAATTTGATTTTTGGATTTTGGGGAGAAGGGTTTTTGTTGCATGTTTTGGGCATTCATTTGTGGCTGCCAGTTTGGAGGAGAGAGATTAGTGTGGTTTTTTGAGGGGTTTTGGAAGGATTTTTGTTGCAGGTTGAAATGGTTTTTGTAGCCATGAAGGATAGAAGATGCCATTGTTGAAAGTTGAAGAGCTGCAAGTGGTTGTTTGTAGGAGAAAATTGCATATTTGGAGGTGCTCATGAAGCAGATAGCTTGATTTTTGTTGTAGGTTGGTTTTGTTTTAATTTTTAGATTATGTAAGGGCATATGTTGCTTCCCATCATTCCTTTGTTGACTAAAAATGACCCTAAAATTCTCTGTCATAATTAGTCATTTTCCTTCTATATTTTTCAAAATCTCTACAGGTCTCCATTAGGGTGATCCTATTTCTCATTTATTATTTATCCTAATGATAAAATATTTAGGAAGAGGCTTACAAAAAGATGTTCTAGAGGGTAGACTTAAGGGAATCATAATAGCTTCTACTTGTGCCCCAATCTCATACCAAAAATTTGTGGATGATATGATGATCACAAGTGAAGCTTCAATATTGGAAAATAAGGAGATAAATTTTATATTTTATCTAATTATATAATTATGAGAAAGATTCTAGTAAAAAGTGCAGCATTCCAAAAAGTGTTATTTTCTTTAATACCCTTTTGTAAACATAGCAGAAGATTGCAAACATTATGGTTTTTCAAATTGGCTCCCTTCCCTTTCTTTACCTTGGTTGCCTCTTTGTCAAGGGTTCATCCTTGATTACTTTTGGGCTAGTTTATTGGATGTATTTCAATGAAATATCATCGGTGAGAAAGGTTGTATTTTCAACCAAGAAAGTAAAATTCAACTTATCAAAGCTTCCCTTCAAAATATTATATTTTACAACATGATCATCCTTTGGACCCTTGCAAATTTTTCCAATAATATTGAACAAATTGAGAAAAAAAAATTGATCCAACACAAATGAAAAGAAACATATCTCATTGGTTTCTTGGGATTCAATTTGTAAACCAAAAAGTAAAGGTGGGTTGATTCTAAGAAATATTAGAGAGTTTAACCTCACCCTAGATGCCAAAATTACTTGGAGACTATTGAACAAAGGAAAATAGTGGAATTTTATCACTTCTAAGAAGTATATGAAAGAATCAAATGATGATATGTTGACTTCCAACGATCTTCTCCAAGGATCTTGCATTTATAAAAGTGTGAGTTCTAGTAGCTTTATTATTAGTTAAAGGTACAAAATTGAAGTTTGGGAATAAAACTTTTTTTTTTTGGGAAGATAAGCAGATTTTAAACTCCCCTTTGAAAGGTGTGGAATGGGAAACTCCAATTTTTTATTTATGAAAGAATTCTTTTAGGATCAAAGTGATAGACTATATTGAAGAGGTTAATGGAATTAAATTTTGGAGAAACTTAATTGGTGATTCATCAATTGAGGTGAAATCTCTTTCTAAATTATAATCCCTATTATGTATGTATCATATCCCACAAGCTTTAAGTAGGTATGAACTTGTCTACACTCTACAACTGATTTTCAATTATTTGAGGTTCTACTATGATTATTGATCAAGGACCCTCTCTCTTTTAGACCAAATTTTGGAAACCTAAGTTGATTCCTCAATAATATTTTTGTATAGTCAATGGCATAAAATAAAATCCTTACAATTGATCAATCTCTATTCCAATTGTTAACAATCAAGGCTCTATTCAAGAATGATATCAATTAGCGAAGTACAAGGCTTAGACTACTACAAAAATAAAATCTAAAACTTGCATGCAAATATTCAATTAAGTTTCCTTAATATGAAATTACCATGTAGATATTCATCGTCTTTATGATGATTAAATCGACCACTTTAACATGCTTAATTCAACCATCTTAGACGAACTTGAAAAAAATAAAAGGAAGATAGCATCCCCATAAGATAACAGCAATAAAGAGGCACAAATCAACATAAGAATGCAAGAAACTCTAGAATATCATCTCACAACATAATATTTATGTGGAGAAATGCTTTCAAGAAAAAAAAATCATCAAGAAGAGAGGCCAAGTGTTGTGAAAATGTGTCTCAACCTTGCAATTACAAAAGGTTTATTGTTGATAGGTGAGCATGTGGGGGTGTAGGAGGAGGGTACCCCCCTATGAGGTCTAGAGGGCTCATCCCTCAATGGGGGCTTTGGGAGCCACATACTCTAGTGGAGGTTCAGGGTTAGCTCCCCCAAAAGCCACATTTTATGTATATTTTATTATTGTAAATCTAGATTATTTATCATTAGGTTTCAGATTTGACGATGGATATTTTTTGGCTTGTCTTTCCCTAGAAGGAAATATTATTTTATGAGGGATTTGTATTGTGGCTATGTATTGTGATGTATTCTAAGAGTCTAATAGTGGTTGGCTTGTCTTTGGATCTTTGGTTGGTGATACTCCTATGAGAAGCTTGCTCTGCAAGTATGTTGTAATATTTGTGATTTTTGAATAATATATTTGGTGACTTTTGGAGTGTGGTTTTTTTCTCCCAAAAGGATTTTCCCACATAAATCACTATGTTGTGGCATGCATGATATTTATGTTTTTTTTATTATTATTTTTGTAACTATTGTAAAGATTTTAAAAAAATTGTATTACCCTCATCTCAAGATTAGTGTAGGAAGTTGTTATGCTACCTTAACTTCCTTATTCCAAGCATGTATTGTATTCAAATGAATTATAATGCATTCACTTCCATCACTCATGTTGTGTCTTCAATACGATAGCACCTATGAATAAATATTTTCCTCACAATCACACACTCCATCAAGCACTTGCAAATAGAAACTTCTTACTAATTTTCCTCCTCTTACTACAACCATAAGCACCTCTTAAATAGTTTTTTCATTCCCTAAATGGGATGTTCAAGTCGGTTTCACATCCCAAAAAACCTCCTTGGAAATATACTAACTTTCTTAACTTAGGCCAATGTAGGTTGCAACCAAATTTACTAATCTACTCCATTTGGGCACCTAGTTTATTGTTGGTTCAAAGGTGGTTTAAAATATTTAATAACCATCCCAAATTTTATTTAAAGTATCAAAAAAACATCATGGGAAGTTGGGCACCTAATACCACTATAACAACCAATATATTTGACCTCAATAAATATTAACTAGCTTTTGTTAAATAGTTTTTTTATAGCCCTCCAATAAATAAAAGTTACCACTCCAATAAAACCATGATGGTAAAAAGTAATTACCGTTGTTGGTGAAACCTCTATCCATTATGATTTACTTACAATCAATATTAGGAGTAATCAAATTGTTGGGAAATTGTGTCTCAACCTTGCAATTATATAAAGGTTGTTGTTGATAGGATATATATATTTCCTAGTTACACCAATAGGTGTAATATACAATGGTAGCAAGGGGGGAGAGTGGGATGTGTGTAAACAATTTTTTGTTCACTTTTTCAGGAAACTACTAAAATGGCTGACATACATTAGATAAATGATACATTGTAAATCTAGACCATAAATTATTAGGTTTTAGATCTAATGGTGGATTTTTTTTGCCTGTATTGCCCTAGACTGTAACCCTGTTTTATGACGTTGTTGAATTACGGTTGCGGTACAGTAGAGACAGTGATGTATTCTAAGAGTCTAATAGCAGTCGTGTTGTCTCTTGATCTTTGGTGGTGATACTCCTATGAGAAGCTAGCTCTGCAAGTATATTGTAATCTTTGTGATTTACTAAATAATATATTGGGAAGATTTTGGAGTGTGAGGTTTCTCTTCCAAAAGGATTTTCTCCACATAAATCACTATATCATGGTATGCATGATATTTATGTTTTTTTTTGTTTTTTTTTTTAACTGTTAAAGATCTATAAAAATATTACATTATTCTCCTCTCAAGATTAGTGTAGGAAGTTGTTCCACTACCTTAACTTCCTTACAAGTGGTATCAGAGCTTGATCACCTTTGTTTCAGTTGTGGGTTGTTGGGTTTATTTGGACTAGTCTAGATTTGAGTGGGAGATTGTGTGGAAGATACTTTGTGATCTTGTTGTAGGAATTTTTAGATGGCAAGTTCATCAAGGAGAATAGAGGTAGAGAAATTTTCTAGAAATATTTTTGAAATATGGAAGCTGAAGATGGAGGATCTGTTGATAGATTGATATCTATGGGATGTTGTTGATGAGAATATTTCAAGGCCTACAGATCCCACTCAGGCTTCTCAATATGATGTTATGGACCGTAAAGCAAAGGGTCTAATTAGATTGTGTTTGGTGAACTCTGTTTTAATTAATGTCCATGAGGAGACCTCTGCACAGAAAATATGGAAGAAGATTGGTGAGATGTATCAGGCCAAATATTTAGTGAGCAATATTTTCTTGAGGAAAAAATTGTATTCCTTGAGAATGGAAGAGGGTGGACGAATCACATACCACCTGGAAGAATTCAATATGATGGTGGCTCAATTGGCATCCGTTGGTATCAAAATGGATGAGGAGGAGAAATGTCAAATATTGCTTTGTTTTTCGCCTAATTCATGGGATTCTCTTGTTATTCCTATTGAGAGTGCTTATGTAATATTGAAGACTGAAGATGTGGTGGGTTCTTTACTTTCTAAAGAGATGAGGAGGAAGGTATCCATCACTTCCAAGGAGGCCCTAAATGTTCATGGAATACTTGAGGAAAAAGGAAAGAAAATGAGAAGAGTGACAAATCCAAGTCCATGGGGAGATCTAAATCTCCTGGAAAGTCCCAAGTTATTTGTTGGAACTGCGGTAAGCCTAGACATGTTCGTAAGGAATGCAAAGAAGAAAAAGAGGAAAATTGATTCTAATTATGAGTCCAAGACGGAAGATGGCGAGGCATTCATTGCAGCTTTGGCAACTCGTGCAGGTAATGTTGCATGGTTAATTGACTCAGGTGCATCTTTCCATATGACCTTTAATAGAGATTGGTTTTCTAAATTTGAAGAATTTTATGGAGGTAAGGTGTACTTGGGTGATGATTTTCATTTAGATATTGTTGGTCATGGTAAAATTAAAACCAAAATTCCTAATGGTAGAATAAAAAGGATTAATGGTATGTTGCATATCCCTGGATTAGCATGAAATTTGTTATTTGTAAGCAAACTAATAGATGCAGGTGTGTAGGTAGTATTTTTTTTTGTAGGATGCAAGATGGTCAGAGGTGCTATGGTGATTGCTAGTGGTGTCAGATATGACACATTGTATAAGTTGGATGCATGCATTGTTGAGTGCAATAGTACTTTTGTGAAAAGAAATTTTATGAAAGAAGTGAGGCTTTCACCTTCAGTAGATAGTCATGGCTTTTAGGTACCCAAGGGTTCTCTTTCGTCTAAGACAAAGTTACCTGCAGATAAAGCTATGTTATGGCACCAAAGATGGCCACATTGGAGAAAAGGGTCTAAGGACCTTGAAAAATAAAAACCTTGTTGAAGGTTTGTCTGATTGTAATCTTAATTTTATTTTTGTAAGAATTGCATTTATGGAAAACAAAACCATGTTCAATTTTACTCAAGTTCTCATAAATCCTATGGTGTACTGGATCTTATTCATTATGATGTGTTTGGTCTTGTAGATGTTCCTTCGATTGGTAAATCCACATATTATTTTTCATTTATTGATGATTATAGTAGGACATGGGTATATTTTCTAAAGAGTAAATCTAAAGTTTTCAATCAATTTAAAAATTTAAAGCAATGGTTGAGTTACAAACTAGAAATAAAATAAAATGTTTGAGGACAAATAATGGCAATGAATTTTTCTCTAATGATTTTGATAGATTCTATAAATATTGTGGTATTCATAGACAGAAGACAACTCTGTATTCTCCACAATAGAATGGAGTTGCAGAAAGAATGAACAAGATACTAATGGAGAAGGCTAAGAGAATGTTGAGTGGTGCTCACCTAGAACAAAGGTTTTGGGATGAAGTTGTTATCACTAATTGTTACCTGATTAACAAGTCTCCTACATCAGCTCATTTTGATAAGACACCCATAGAGGCATGGTTAGGTCGCAAGCCTTCATTAAGACATCTTATATTTTTTGGTTGTGAGGCATATGCACATGTACCAAAGGAGAAGCGAACAAAGTTGGAGAACAAGGCTATGAAATGTATCTTCATTGAATACAGTTATGTTGTGAAAGGATACAAGCTTTGAGAACTTATTGCACAAAAGGTAATATTTAGTAGAAGTGTTATTTTTAGAAAAACTAATCCTTCTTCTATTACATTGTAGCCAAAACAAAGTAAACAAGAATATGTGATTCAATTTCCTTCTACACCTAAGAAAGTTGAATTGAGGCCCAAGGATAGACAAGAAGTTGAGGAGAGCTCATCTAGCTCTGGATCTTCATAAGAGGAGGAAGAACCTCCAACTCAACTTGTTCGTAGGTCTACAAGGAATAGAAAACCACCTAAAAGGTATACACCTAATGATTGGAGATGTATTTTTTCTTTTCATACTAACATGGATGAACCCAAATTTGTAGAAGAGGCATTAGGTATGAATGATGCAGAATCCTGGAATATTGTTATGGATGAAGAAATGGCATTTTTGAAAAAGAATGATACATGGGATCTTGTACCATTTCATGAAAACCTATTGGTTGAAAATGGGTGTTCAAGAAAAATATTGGTTCAGATGGAGGTATTGAGAATTACAAAGCAAGGTTGGTTGTGAAAGGTTACTCTCAAGTTGAGGGTGTTGATTATGGTGATATATTCTCCCCTGTTGCAAAAATGACATCCATTAGATTTTTGCTTGCTATTGTTGTTGCTTATGATTTAGAGGTTGAGCAAGGGGATGTGAAAATTGGTTTCCTTCATGGTGACTAAGAGGAGGATATTTATATGACACAGCCAGAGCACTACGTGGTGAAAGGTAAAAGTAAGTTGGTTTGCAAATTAAAGAAATCTTTGTATGGATTAAATAAGAGTCCTAGGATGTGGTACCAAAAATTTGATACATATGTGTTGAGTTTGGGATTTGAGCATTCTAAATCATATCATTTTGTTTATTATAAAACTAATGGTGATCATTTCATGTTTATTGCATTATATGTTGATGATATGTTATTTATTGGCAAAGGGAAAGGTATGATTTCAGAACTGAAATCTCAACTTGCCGCTAAATTTGAAATGAAAGATCTTGGTGTAGCTAGGCACATTCTTGGGATGGAAAGTAAAAGAGATAGAGTGAACAAAAAGCTATGGCTTGGAAAAATTAAGTATGTCAATTCAATTTTACAGAGATTTAACATGCAGGATTGTAGACCATTGTGTGTTACCCTTTCTATTGGAATAAAGTTATCTATTTCAGATTGTCCAACATCTCCATCAGAGATGGAATAAATGAGAATATTTCCTTACTATAGTGGAGTTGGGAGTTTGATGTATGTTATGGTTTGCACTCGACCAAACATTTCCCAAGCAATGGGAGTTCTTTCCAAATATATGTCTAATCTTGGTAGAGTTCATTGGGATGTAGTTAAAAGAGTCTTCAAATATTTGTGTGGTACCTCAAATTATTCCTTATGTTATCATAGTAATGTGACTGAAGACGAGATTTCTCTTTATATTCATGGTTATGTGGATTCAGATTGGGCAGGTGATATTGATAGCAGACAATCCACCAGTGCTTATGTGTTTACTTTATTTGATGGTGTAATCAATTGGATGAGTAAGCGACAGGCTATGGTTGTTTTTTCCACTACTGAAGTAGAGTATATGGTAGCTACTCATGCTTGTAAAGAAGTCATTTGGCTTAAGAGACTATGTTTAGATATTGAAATAAAACAAGGTCCAGTGATAATTTATTGCAATAGTAAGAGTGTGATATGTCTAGCCAAGAACCCGACATTTCATGCCAAAACCAAGCACATTAATGTACAGTATCATTTTGTTCAAAATATGGTTGAAGATGGTAGGGTGAAGTTGGTTAAGGTAGAGACTTTGATGAATGTTGTTAATTCATTAACTAATCCTGTGAGTACAAAGAATTTCAGATGATGTTCAGAGATTATGGGCCTTTTCGCCCCTAGCAATTAAGAGACAATGTTTACTCCCTCCCATTGTTATTGCAAGGTGTTCAACAAGTGGGAGATTTTTTGGGAAATTGTGTCTCAACCTTACAATTATATAAAGGTTATTGTTGATAGGATATATATATATATATATATATATGTCCTAGTTACACCGATAGGTGTAATATACAATGGCAGCAAGGGAGGAGAGTGGGATGTGTGTAAACAATTTTTTGTTAAATTTTTCAGGAAACTAATAAAATAGCCTACATACATTAGATAAATGATACATTGTAAATCTATACTGTTAATTATTAGGTTTTAGATCTAATGGTGGATATTTTGTTGGCATGTCTTGCCCTAGAATGTAACCCAATTTTATGAGGGTGTTGTATTATGGTTGTGGTACAATAGAGATGGTGATGTATTCTGAGAGTCTAATAGCAATCATGTTGTCTCTTGATCTCTGGTGGTGATACTCCTATGAGAAGCTTGCTCTGCAAGTTTATTGTAATATTTGTGATTTACTGAATAATATGTTGGGCGGCTTTTGGAGTGTGGATTTTTTTCTCTCAAAATGGTTTTCCCCATGTAAATTATTGTGTCGTGGTATGCATGATATTTATGTTTATTTATGTTTAAGTGTCTGTAACTCTTAAAGATCTGTAAAAATATTGCATTATTATCCTCTCAAGATTAGTGTAGGAAGTTGTTCCACTACCTTAGCTTCCTTACACAAATTCATAAGATTTACAAGGTTTAAGGTTCCTTAATCATAACACAAGAATCTGGGTGATCCATCATATGAAGGGAGGTCATCTCAATTATGATGTATTGATGTGCATCACTCCCTCTAGAAACTTCTATGCTTACCTCATTTTAGTGAGATTTTGTGAAAAAGACACTAGTGTGATATTGTGGGGAAGAGACACTAGTGAGTTACTATAAGTCTGAGGAAAAATAGATAGGGGATATCAAAAAATGAGATGTGATAGGAATAGTGTTTCACCTCTCAGTTATATCACGTTTATCATGATTTATATGTATTCATATCACTTTATCGTACTAAATCACTTTAGGCATTAAAAATCTGGTCCTTATTATGTATATGTAATGTCTTCCCTAGAGGATTTAGTCAAGGATTGTAAGTGGGCCCTAATGATGATAACCCTTCATTAGGGGCTTATTTTTCTTTTAGTTAACTTTGTTAGTTCCAATAACCACAAATTCCATTGTTAGGATGTTAAAAGCAAGGAGGTGAGGAAGAAAAGAAAAGTGGATTACTCTAAATCTACATCTAAGGATTCTAATCATACCACAAATGACACTTGAGAGGTGAGGGAGTATGTGTCTACCATAGACTCAAACACTAAGGAATCCTTATTAATGGAGATTATTTCAAAATCACTTGATAAAAATGGATTATTAGGTGATAAGGTGGTGGAATATAACTATTGAAATTGAGAATTTTAGGAAGGATAAAAAATTAAGGGTGATCCCATCAAGGCTAAAATGAGGTAAGCATAGAATTCAATACATCATAATTGAGATGACCTCCCTTCATATGATGGATCACCCAGACTCTTGTGTTACGATTAAGGAACCTTAAACCTTGTAAATCCTATGAATTTGTGTAAGGAAGCTAAGGTAGTAGAACAACTTCCTACACTAATCTTGAGAGGATAATAATCCAATATTTTTACAAATCTTTAAGAGTTACAAACACTTAAACATAAATAAACATAAATATCATGCATACCACGACATAATAATTTACATGGGAAAAACCATTTTGAGAGAAAAAAATCTACACTCCAAAAGCCACCCAATATATTATTCAGCAAATCACAAAGATTACAATATACTTGCAGAGCAAGCTTCTCACAGGAGTATCACCACCAGAGATCAAGAGACAACACGACTGCTATCAAACTCTCAGAATACATCACCATCTCTATTGTACCGCAGTCGTAATATGACACCCTCATAAAATAGGGTTACATTCTAGGGAAAGACAGGCCAACAAAATGTCCACCATTAGATCTAAAACCTAATAATTAACGGTATAGATTTACAATGTATCATTTATGTAATGTATGTAGGCCATTTTAGTAGTTTCCTGAAAAAGTTAACAAAAAATTGGTTATTGAAATTGAGAATTTTAGGAAGGATAAAAGATTAAGGGCAATCCCATCAAGGCTAAATCCCAAGCTTCTAGGGTTGCAATTGATATTTTTATATAGGGTAAAAGAAATATATAGGACTCTTTTATAGTTCAAAAAGAGAGGCATTATTATTCTATAAAAACATAAGCATTTGGGGAGCTAGTTAATAATGAGAGAGGGAAAGCTGAGGATTTCCCAAAACTAGCTCTTGGTGTTCCCTTTCCTAGAATCCTTGATCTATGTCCACCCCTTCCTAAGGACTTTTCCTTTCTATAATCTAACCCTTCATCTTTAAATTATTTGTTTAATACAGTGAACCATGTGGTTCAAAATATGGAGGCCCTATAGGAATCTTATGGGGCACAACAAAACCTTGTGAAATAGTTTTATAGTTAAATTAACAAACTTAATATTAAGTTGTTAAGAATAAAGAAGAAAAGGGGTGGGAAAATCCAAATCCAACAAAATGATCTAAATATCTTCTATAATTGGGAATCCATCCCTCAAGACAATAATAGTCAATGAATGCAATGAGAAAAAGGTTATGTAGCACAAAAAAATGTATCCTTAGACATTTTCATGCTCATTTGGGTCTTTCTTATGGATGTTGGCCTAGTTTTTCCTAGATTTAATGTTGTAATGTGGTCAACACATTCATATTAGGTGTTGGACCCTAGTGAATCAATAAGAATTCTATGATGTCTTGTAAAAGTGTTGTGAAGTGTTGTAACCCACTTTCACACTTTTCTAGGACCTTTTTATTATAATTCACTCAAATAGCCTCTTTTTATCACTTACCAAGCCTTATTTTAAAGTGTTGTAATAAACTTTCACGCTTTTCTAGGCTTTTCATCAATAATTTGACCCTTTCTTATGTTTAAATGACCCCTTAATACATTTGCAGGCCCTACTTAAGTGTGTTTCGAAGAATAATCCTATTAAACATCATTTAATACACTTTAATTCCTGACACCCATTAAAATTTCCATAGTGGGACCAATTCACCACTAGGGGCAACTTAGTCCCACTTGGCACAAAAATCAAAATTATTTCAAAATTCTAGCAAGATATTATTTTCTAGACCTTGAGGTTGGCCTATGATGTGGTATTTTCAGGAAATTTTGTATAATCATATATAAATATAGGGTTTTCCTCTCATTTTCACCCCCATTCATTCTCTCACTAATTCATTCACTTAATCATTCAAGCAATTATCAAGCATTCACTTTGGCATTATCAAGTCTACATCCATTGGAGCTTCTACTTGCATATCTTCATATTTCTACTTCAAGGTTTTGGTGAGTTGTAGCATTGCATGTTGTTCATTCATCATTCTCTCTTCATTTCATTTCATTTTCAAGGATTTAATTACCAAACCGGGGTTTGACCAAGGCAAACCCCTATTCACTAACCCTTAACCCTTTTCCCCTCTTTGCATGTGTGTTTTGCAAGTCTTGTATGCAGATTTGTTAAAGAGCAAGGTGTTAAAAGGCATCAACAATTCATCAAAGTCTTTGAAAGTAATCAAAACCCTAAAAGAAGCTTGGAGATTGTTGGGTGGTCTCACAACACTCCCCAAGATTGAAAAGGCTTGGGGAACCAAGTGAAATATAACTTCTATGGCAGGAGCTAATAAATTGGAAGATCACCGAAAGCAGAAAAAGAAAAGAGAAATCTTTGGTTTAAAAGAAAGTACTTCGTATGGTAAGTGTTTCGTACACCAGGTACCAGGTACCAGAAACATAGAAAAGGAAAAAGGTAATATAAATTTCAAGTGAATGACTCTGGTCCAGTAAGTTGGAGTCTAGTAAGTTGGAGTTCTAGTATAATCGAGGTCTAGGAAAGTAAGTGGGTAAAGTTGAATACCGAGTACCGAGTTGAAACGTGAAGTGAAATGTTAACTTTTTTAAAAAAATTATACATTGATCTCGGTGATTCGGTATATATGCAAGGATTTGTGATATGTTTTTTTAGAAGCAAGTTTTATGGATTTTGTACTAACATTTGAATAATGGTTTTATTTATATGGTAGTATATTTGTTTAAAAAGGGATTTAATATTTGGAATTTTGTGATTGCAAGAGATATTGATTGTGATGCAAAGCTCGGGTATGGATGGTCAGGAAAATTATACTAGCGAACAAATTTTACTTTATTACCAGGCTCGATGATACACTCAAGGGACTCATGCTAGAACATAATTTGTTGCAAAGGTGTGCCAGTTACCGGGATACTGGGATGTTGGAGTACAAGCATGTAGTAACAAAGTGTATCTATTTCCGGGGTGTTTTATTCCTGGAATGTTCAAATTGAGAAGCCTGAGATATAGGAGTTCGACTTCCACCTGATCACTCTGTTATAATGGAAGACTCCTATATATCTTTGTTTGGGTAAATTTGTTCAATTTCAGAAGGAATCTTGACAAAGATGAAAAAGTAGAACTCGAGGAGCTTCAATGAATAATTGGAGTTGACTTCCATTGACTTCAATTGCAATTCTCCTATTGGTCACAATATTCCATGTGCCTTGATTAGATTGGTCCCTTAGATTCCCTCTCATGTAGATGCCTTATCCTATCTAAGCCTTGTGTTCTATAAAAAGCCAGAGGATGCTTAAATTTATTTTTAAGTTCAAAATTTGTGGATGTTGGAGGAGCAAAAAAATTTTTTAATTTTTGTTCTTTTTTCCTATTTTCTAAACCATTCCGACGTAAAACTTTGTATGCACATAGACATTAATTGATATCAGAGCTTTATGGATAGCACCTATCTAAGTATCTTTTTGTAGCTAGTTTTGTAAGTTCGGCTGAACAAGATTGTATGTTGCGTCGTTTAAGGGTGCATACAGAACCTATTCGGTGTCCATAAATGAAACCCCTCTTTAAAAGCTTGCACCATTTTATACTTAGCTATGAAGCAATCTAGTGAAATATAAAGCGGTTTGCTATGTTTCGATTAATTCTTTGGGGCATCCATGGAGAATAATCAAGAGAAACTTTTATTTTTCAGTATTTTTTAATGTTTTACTTTAGAATAGATGTTTAATATTTTGAAAATGTTCCAAAAAATAAAAAGAAACATGAGTGAATGGAAATAATTTTTTTGTTGAAAATATTTTATTTTCCATCAAATTACTGAATGCTTAATGCTAAATTTACTTAAGTGATAGCAAGAAAATTGGTGATGATCTTGGAAGTCCAATGTCAAATTTATTTCTTTCATGAATTTCAAGTTTACCTTTTCAAATTGGAAAGCTGAGCAAAAAATGTTTAAAGAACTGATGTAGAAATGTGTATATGTATATGTGTGTGCTCATATGGATTCCCCCCCATAAAGGAAACAACAACAATTATCACATCATTACCCGAGAGCGACCCTAGTGCAACCATGACCTGGTTATCAAAGACTTGGGATTAAACGGAAGTCAATCTTTGCTCTGTAAATGTAGAATTCTCCCTTAGGTTGTCCTTGTTTCATATCTTTCGAGAACGATAGGCTCTTCGCAGTCTTGTCTGTGGAGATTTTATTCGACCTGTTTACTGCGAGTAAAACCATCGTCAACAAGAACTAGCACTAGAAGGAGGGCCGCATTCAAAACTTTGGTGGTCACGTGTGGATATGCATATGATTTTATTTTATTTTTCTTTCTGAGTTCTTTGATATTTTGAAGTTTTATCTTTTGGAAGTGGATTTTTATTTCGAAATAACCTTCCTAATTTGGAAAAATCTTGTAAACTCACGAAACATAACACAAGCTAGTTTTCATGATGGAAATTGGAAAACTTTGCAAAATATTTAATCAGAAACTACATCCTCTAAGTTTTTTTACTTTTGGAAGAGTCACCGAATGTAGAATTCATGATACAACCGATCACCGTGAAATTGACTGTGAGACTTTTTTAACTAGGGTAAGCTTAACCATAAGTGGAGTAATTTTGTTAACAAAAGAAATTTTAATTGCAAATAGAAAAGGATTATTCACAAGAAAAAAATTCTACCCTAGTGGAGCCAGAAATATTAAAGAATTAACCAATGAATTGAAACAATTAGGAAATTGTGATTATTTTAAAGAAAATCCTAACGTCTTGCAGGGGAATAGGCGAGAATGTCAAGATTTAGAGATATTTCATCATCAATGAGGAGAAGATATGGATGAATCATCATTCCCTGTATATGTGGAAAATGCAAACAATGAGATAAAGCAGGAGACGCGTGTATTGTGCTTCAAACTAAAAAATCATTAGCCATAAAAGGACATTTTCTTGATTTTATACAAGATACAGAATATAAAGTTTTTACTTTTTCTCTTTTTGATAATGATATAAATAGTGATACCTCTTGGTCTAACACAATGCAAGGAAAAGACAAGGCTGAAGATATGAAGGTTTTCAGAGGAGAAGAAAATAAAGAAATGAACATAGTCATTCATGAAATGAAACTAAATTCCAAAATTTAAAATGCAATGATTTCAATTGTTTCCATAGATTAATTCTAAAACTTTTATCCACAAATTTTAATATAATAAATAAAGCTCAAGTAAAGACTTTGAAATTAAATGCATATAATAAATTGATCAACAATTTCATCCAAATACATTCAATCATGCTATAAATAAATTATTAATTCAAAAAAGGATTTAAAGGATTTAAAACAACTTTATTGCTCAGATAATTCACCAGGAATTAATACTTATCTTTGAAATGTGCAGAAGTAATTCCAACTATTGCTAGAATGGTCCTTGGTTCAGCCTCTTCCGTCTGTGAGTAGTCTGGGAGGAAAGCAGACTTTGTTGCTCTACACAAGTGTTGGTTCCACTGGAACAATGCTCAACACTTGTACCACAAAACCATGCCCTGGCCAGGACCATCCTGAGTGCACGCACTTGTACCCCAGGTTGGACACCCACTGTAGGAGTGCCCCTTCTCCGTCCTACTCACAGTCTGCTAACCTTGAAACCCTATTCCTGCAATTTGCTCCACTTGATTTTCCTCTTTTTTTAATTTTTTTTCCTCCTCAATAATTTAGTTTTCACGGGTTTTATACAACACAAAGGGTAGTTCCAACCGACACACCCTTTTTCAAATAATAATTACATCACGTGAAAACTCTAATTATTATTTTATTATATTTTCTTTCTAGAACTATTACATTAGTTCTTATATTTATTTACTTATTTACTTTTATTCTATTTTCTTTTTCTTTTTTCTTCCACGGGGAAAAAGTCTCATAACAATTCATGTAAATGGACCAAGGCTGGAAGAAGGTATAGTATTGCCACACCAGATGGAATGTGTGCAACTGGTCTCTAATGAGATCATTTTCATACATTTAAGCCAGATTTTGGGTAAGTACACCTTCGAATTTATGATGTTTAAATACAAGAAACTTAAGATTTTTCATTATTACAATAGGATTTTGAAGATGTTGATAAGGGAATTTAAAGATAAACCTGATGTAATTTGTACTAAAATTGTAAAGGAAATAGCTGTAGAAATTGAAATAAATTGCTTAGTTATAGTTAGTTTGTTGTAATATTAGAGTTAGGGTAGTTAGGGCTAGTTTAACGTAGTGTTAGTTTAGTTTAGTTTTTTTTTCTAGAGTTTGTTTCTTTCTTTTTTCCTTGTTTTGTTTTCTTTTATTTTCCTTGCTCGACTTCTGCATTAACAAATTCTACTTAAATATATCTTGAACATGAGAGTGAAACTGAAACAGTTTGTTGAACTAAACTAAAACAATAAAACCATAAAGAGTGAAACGCGCTTATAAAAAAAGAGATAATCACAAAAGGTATATATATGTGTGTATATCACGTATATACATCAGATGTCAAAACCTTGTTGAAAATCAAAAAAGGAGGATTCAAAATAAAGGTGAGAAAAGTTGCAGATGGTAGTAGTTATCTAGTCGATCTGGGACGCCTCTTCTATCAAGGCTAAATACCCTATGTAGGCGAGTTCCTAATGAGCTTCAAAATCTTGGAAATGGAGATCAATAAGAAAAGGCCGAAGTGGAACCACTTCCCCGTGATTCAGGAATTGAGGAATATCATCCATGGAGGGAATCCCAATGGTCGGGCGTGCGACAGCTAAAATGGTGTCCAGATTCTGAATTAGGTTGGCAGCGGCACGAACATCTTCAACAAGTAACCCAATGTCCAGAAGTGAAGCTACAAAATGAGAAGCTATGTTGGAATAAAAATGGAAGTAGTGACTAGACACAACATATCTTTCCCCGAGGACCAAGCAAAAATTCGGCACAGTAAAGCCGAAAGTCCTAACAATGAAAACCTTTTCAAGCCTTTGCGGTGTGATGCTTCCCAAGAAAATATTTTGTCTCTGAGAGCAACTTAATAAAATGGGAGTATCCATGGTAAAGAAGCAAAAGCAAAAGCACATAATAGAACGGAATTTCAGAAAATGTAAAAAAAAGAGAAAGAAAAGAAACTGTGGAGAATTTGAGAAGAAATGCATGAATTTATAGAAAGTCGTGAACAATGTAGTGGTACATAGTTGCATGAAGTTTTTTGGAAATCGTACGTGCAAGCTGGCAACTGGTTAATAATCTTTAGAATTAAGGGTTAAATCAAATAGATTTTGTACACATGTTTGGTGAAATTGCTTCAGAATTGAGCAGTACAGAGATTGTGAATCAAGCAAGTCAAAGATTTCAAATTAATAAGGGGTCATTTCCAATTGTTGTTTTAAAAAAAGTCATAATGATTATTGAGGTGTTAAGTGTGTTGATTATACATGAAGATAAAGTCGGTAAGATGTTACATGTCATCACCTGAAGAAGTGGAGAGATAATGTGTGTTGAACAAGGCATGCGAATTTAATGTGAAATAATGTGATCATTTTTCAAGGTAATTATGGCATTTTGATCCATTGATACAGTGCAGCGTCGTCAAGTCGAGATAGTTAGCAAAAAATTTGGAAATTGTCATAAATTTAATCGAAAGGGTGGTAACTAATGTTTCTAAATTTAGAGTTAAATTTGGTGATTAAGTTGTCTATTGCTAAATTTTAATTTATGCATATCTTTTAACATATAGCAGGCTACAGTTAGTTAGGATTTGGCATAATTGGTAAAATTTAGCTAGAAACACACAATTATAGGGAATCATTAAATGAGTTTTTGGGAAGTAGTGAATTGATGAAGGGATTTACATTGAATGAAAAATCAAAAAGTAACCTTTGCTACCACTATAATTCCCAACCTAATAGTGGTGCTTCAATGCTTGCAAGTTGATAAATGAGCTATTATTGCAATATCAAAAGTGAAAATGAGCTACCATTTCTATATCTATATATATATAAAAAAAAAGTGATATCAACTCTTTAGGCTATCCAAATAACTCTACCGGGGCTGTGGACACCTGACCGGCAATAGAGCTATGTTTGGGGGAATTACGGATATAACCTTGTTGGGGCTATGGACGCTTGATTGGTAGCAAGGTTCTATCCCTGGTTGGCTTTAGAGGATTACTATATTATGTAGTTCAATGTTAATGAACTGATTCTATTCACTAAGTTCCAAAAGTTGGAATTAATCAAGAGCACACACGGATGTTTCTGGTGGAGTTTTACTTTTTATGCCAGAATCTAAGTAAAGGTAGAAAGTTATTGTTTTAAAATATGCATAAGTTTTAATTTACAACTGGTGATTTAATTTCAAGTTTAATTTTAAATTTGGTTTTATTGGTTGCAAGTTATTGTGTGGTCTCACAACATGCTCCAAGACTTAAAAGGCTTGGGGACCCAAGTGAAATATAACTTCTATGGCAGGAGCTACCAAATTGGAAGATCATCAGAAGTAGAAAAGAGAAAAGAGAAATCTTTGGTTTAAAAGAAAGTACTTTGTATGGTAAGTGTTTCGTACACTGGGTATCGGGTACTGAAAACATAGAAAAGGAAAAAGGTAATATAAAGTTCAAGTGAATGACTCCAGTCTGGTAAGTTGGAGTCCAGTAAGTTGAAGTCTGGTAAGCTGGAGTTCAGGTATAACTGAGGTCCAAGAAAGTAAGTGGGTAAAGTTGAATACCGGGTACCGGGTACCGAGTTGAAATATGAAGTGAAATGTTAACTTTTAAAAAAAAATTATACATTAATCTCGATGATCTGGTATATATGCAAGGATTTGTGATATGTTTTTTTTAGAAGCAAGTTTTATGGATTTTGTACTAACATTTGAATAATGGTTTTATTTATATGGTAGTATATTTGTTTAAAAAGGGATTTAATATTTGGAATTTTGTGTTTGCAAGAGATATCGATTGTGATGCAAAGCTCGGGTATGGATGGTCAAGAAAATTATACTGGAAAACAAATTTTACTTTATTACCAGGCTCAATGATACACTCAAGGGACTCATGCTAGAACAAAATTTGTTGCAAAGGTTTGCCAGTTATTGGGATACTGGGATGTTGGAGTACAAGCATGTAATAACAAAGTGTATCTATTTCGGGGGTGTTTTATTCCTAGAATGTTCAAATTGAGAAGCATGAGATATAGGAGTTTGAATTCCACATAATCACTCTATTATAATGGAAGACTCCTATATATATTTGTTTGGGTAAATCTGTTCGATTTCAGAAGGAATCCTGACAAAGATGAAAAAGTAGAACCCGAGGAGCTTCAATGAGTAATTGGAGTTGACTTCCATTGACTTCAATTGCAATTCTCCTATTGGTCACAATATTCCACGTGCCTTGATTAGATTGGTCCTTTAGATTCCCTCTCATTTAGATGTCTTATCCAATCTGAGCCTTGTGTTCTATAAAAGGCCAAAGGATGCTTAATTTTATTTTTAAGTTCAGAATTTGTGGATGTCGGAGGAGTAAAAACTTCTTTTAAGTTTTGTTCTTTTTTCCTATTTTTTGAACCATTCCAATGTAAAAATTTGTATGCACGTAGACATTAATTGATATCAAAGCTTTATGGATAGCTACCTATCTAAGTATCTTTTGTAGCTGGTTTTATAAGTTTGGTTGAACAAGACTATATGTTGTGCCATTTAAGGCTGCATACAGAACCTATTCAGTGTCCATAAACGAAACCCCCTCTTTAAAAGCTTTCACTATTTTATATGTAGTTGGGAAGCAATCTGGTGAAATATAAAGCGGTTTGCTCTATTTTGATTAATTCTTTGGGGCATCCATGGAGAATAACCGGGAGAAACTTTTATTTTTCAGCATTTTTTTATGTTTTACTTTAGATTAGATGTTTAATATTTTGAAAATGTTCCAAAAAATAAAAAGAAACATGAGTGAATGGAAATAGTTTTTTTGTTGAAAATTTTTTATTTTCCATCCAATTGTTGAATGCTTAATGCTAAATTTACTTAAGTGATAGCAAGAAAATTGGTGATGATCTTGGAAGTCCAATGTCAAATTTATTGCTTTCATGAATTTCAAGTTTACCTTTTCAAATTGGAAAGTTGATCAAAAAATGTTCAAAGAACTAATGAAAAAATGTGTATATGTATATGTACATGCTCATATGGATTCCCCCTTAAAGGAAACAACAAAAATTATCACATCATTACCCGAGAGCGACCCTAGTGCAACCATGACCTGGTTATCGAAGACTTGGGATTAAACGGAAGTCAATCTTTGCTCTGTAAACGCAGAATTCTCCCTTAGGTTGTTTTTGATTAATATCTTTCAAGAAGGATAGGCTCTTCGTGATCTTTTCTATGGAGATTTTATTTACCTATTTACTATGAGTAAAACTATCGTCAACAGAGATAACCTACAGACCAGATTCTGCAAAGTCAGATCATCTAAAAACCTGTCAGGAATTGAAGTGCAGACCGGGAGCTACATATTGCATCTTTGAAATTCCTAAAAGCTAAAGGTGGACTAAGTCACCATCAATGGTGAATTAGTCCGACTACCAGGACTTAAAAGTGTTTTTTGCAGTTCTCAATACCCTTTTCGTTGAAACTTGTTTCTGGCAGAATTTCCCCAAAATAGAACTAAGTCGCCTAGCTTGGCATAAGTGTCCCAGTTGGCTTCAACAGTAAATTCTGTGGGATTCCAGAGTCTCTCTGTATCACATTCCAATTTTCAGGTGCACCTCTCCAGTCTTATTCATTTATGTTATAGTTTACTTGCATATTTAGTTCATTTTGCATATCACATTGTGTTTTCAAACATCTTGCATTTCCTTAGTTTTGTATTAATAATTCATCTCTTTTATCAATTATTTGCATCTAGGGCATTCTATTTAGACATATTTTAATCATATTTGCATTAGTCTTTAGTGAACCACCTAAGTTTTTGTGGGATACATTTCTCCTTTTAGGTGCAAAACCTTAGAAGTGTAAGAGAGTGTATATCCCCAAAAATTTACGGTTCATTTTGGTGAACCCGCATTTTGAACATTCTATTTTTTATTTTAAGTACACAACCTAGGAATATCTTACATTAACATTTCATTACATTTTGCATTGTTTAATTTTCATTCTAGGGTTTTCAAATTTGCATTAGTGAAAACCTCATTTAGCTTGCATTTTTGCATTGCATTTCATTAAAAATTAACAAGATTTTGCATATTCATATTATATTTGCATCTAAAAACCTAAAAAGCATAAAATCCAATTAAAAAATTCTAAAAAATTTCAAAAAAATCCACTCCCTAGACTCATTCGCCACCTTGGATGACTTAGTCCAATTGCACATTTTTCACTGCATTTTTTGGCATTTAATCTGCAATTTTTGAGTTTTTGTTTGTTGTTTTTGTATTTCAGTTTTTATTTCCATAATTTTAGCTTTAAGCATTTCATTCTTATTAGTCTACATTACATTTGCATTCACCCTACATTTAGAGACCTTTGCATGAGTTTTTGGTGTCCTATTGCTAATACTTTAGTGCAAAGAAGTTTGAGACTCATGTTATCCCACGATAATACACTTATTGTGGATCCTGGGTTATCTAAAACTTTCACTCCTAGTATTGCAACTAGTACACTAGGAATGGATACTACCTTTAGCAACTCTTTTCCTTCCAATAACATGCAAGTTGACACACAAAATGATCACATCCCGCAAGACAAAATAATTAGCATTCATGAGGAATTAACACATCTCCAACATCAAGTGAGCCTTGAAAACATTTCAGCCACTACAATTCCTACCATAGAAAACATCCATCACATGCTTGAAAGTAACGAAGGCCTAGACATTGTGAAACAAATAGTTGAGATATATATAAAACATGTTCCTTCCACCTCTACTACCTCTCAACCAGCCAACACTGTGGTTAGCCAAGGAGGACCTCAAACTCCTCCTCCCTCAATAGTAGTCTCCATACCTACCTATACCACTCCTCATGTCACAACAACATTCCAATCAGTTAGTAATGTGATTCCTTCCTCGACTATTCTTGTTTGCATCCCTAATTCCTATGTGGCATCACATGTTTTATCCTCTTCTACAATACCATCTATAAGCATTCCATTCACTTTCCCTACCACTACATACACTCCATCACCACTTTCCCTTCCACCTCATACCACTTACAATAACCCTCTCATAACACAACTTTTCCAAATTATTTCATCCATGCAAAAAAAAATATCCATCATAAACCAAATTTGGAATGGACCACCCACTTATTATGTTTGAAGCATCCCATTGTCTTTGGAAATATTGCAAACACCAATGCCACAAGGAGTATAGATGCCTAGATTTGAGAAATATGGAGGGAAGGGAGATTCTTCTAACCATTTTAATGCCTACACCACCTTATGTGGTGACTTTGTCCTTGATGATAAACTGTTAGCAAAATTGTTTCCTAGGACCTTAAAAGACACTACCTTGGAATGGTTCTCATATTTACTGAACAATTCAATTCATTCATTTAATGAACTAGTTGATGCCTTTATAAATCATTTCCAAGTGCATATGACTCCCAAAAATACCTTGGCCCATTTGATGAGATGCAAGCAAAATGAGGATAAAAAGGTAATTGATTTTATCTGACGCTATCAATCGCTTTATTCCCAAATCGATGTCAAGATCCCTAATCCACACCTTCAAAATATTTTTATTGAAAAATTGCAAACTAAACTTCAGGACAAACTTACTATGATGAAATTCCCCTCCTTCATGCACTTTTGTACTACCCTTTGCGATTATCACAATTTGGTTAGTAGGCGAGATACAAAGTCCACTTCTAGCCGAGCTAAGAAATCTGAACATGCCAACCAAAACAATTCTCAACCATTTAGAAATCAAAACAAAGGGTTCTTACAATTCAACCCCCCTCAACAACCAAATAGTAGTTGTTAAAACTATGGTTCCCTTTACTTATGGAGATCCAAAAAGACAATTCACACCTTTACCAGACACTCTTCATAACACAATGTCCCAACTTTTACAACAACAAATGATTACCTTACCTGTCATCAAAGCATTTGATCCTACTAAGCCTTTACCTCTAAACTTTAAATCCAATGCTAATTTCCATTATCATAGACAAAATGGACATGACACGGAACATTGTAAGCATCTTAAACATCTTGTGCAAGACCTCATTGACTTTGGTCATCTATCCATTGCAGGTGTTAATGATCAAGGTAATAAGTTTGTTGCCCCTCCAAATCAAAACTTGCAAATTTTCACTGATTGAATGCCCAAACATAATATTTCATTTGCCAAAACTAGTGAAACTACAAAGAATGATGTGATGAATGTTGATACAGATGATGAACATCCTGATCCCATTCCACATACTACCCCTGTTAATCCTATGGATGAAATGTTGGGTGCAATAGACGTTATCCCTCGTAAGGGCCAACCTAGGAAATCTCTTTATATTACTTTCTCCTCTAAGGACATACTTAAAAATCTCCTCAATGGTCATCTTTACATAGTAGGTCATATCTATGACAAGCCCACTAATGGGATACTAATAGATCCCACCTATGGAGAGAACATAATCCCCGAGGAATTTTTGGTATTACATGACCTTTATCAAGATGACTATGATAAACCAAAAGCATGGATCAAGACACACAATGGTTTTTCTTTCCCTATGACAAGATCAATCGTCCTTCCATTACAAATAGGACCAAAAACATTGGATGTCACATTCTCCATCATCCCACATTCAAAGCAATTTTTTTTTAGGCTAGGCCACCCATGGATTCGCTCAATGAAAGTTGTCCCTTCAGTTATCCATAAATTTTTAAATTTCCCTTTTGACAATGAAATATTCATTGTTCACCATAGCGGCTTTAACCCATTTTCTTCCAAAGGAAACTATTCCTTAGAAGCCTTTTGGCCCGAGCCCATGGAACCTATAATGCCTTGAAAATATTTAAATTTCATTGCTTACCAAAACTTTAAAGCAAAGAAAATAGCAGAATTGTCTCTCCGCAACATGTCCCCGTCCACTTCCGTCACTCCTATCCTAGATGAAACAATGCTTCAACCTGTACAAGAACCAAAAAACCCTAATCAACCAATGCTAGAAACTTCCCTGACATCGTCTAAAAGACCAAGAGACAATGAAAACAAACCTATCATGCTTCCTCATATAAAAAAAGTTTACAAAGAAAAGGAGAAAATGGATGAACAACCTTCCATGGTTCCTTTCATTCCTCCCCTTTCGAGAAGAAAAACAACCTATGGTTGATCAACCCACTCATTCACAAACACAACTCAAAAATAAAACCAAAAGAAACAGAGGAGCAAGGGAGCGTAAGTGTAGATGACATGCCCTTTCCCGCAAGTTACATGAAGAAAATCACAATCCACACTTGACAAAAATAATGCATGATGACCCTCCTCCCCAACCACAAAAAAATGATCCAATACAACAATCATAACAATAGGTACACTATTCATTAGACATTATCATTCATCCTTCTGTTGTGATTAATTTAGATGGCGATGACAAGATCTCTAAAATTGACGAAGAGGTGCATAATGATTTGAACAAATTATTTTTCTCTTCCATGAGCTTAAACGAAAAATCTCCTACAAAGAGTGTAGAACCTGGTGCTTCTCCTAGTTCGGCACTTGCTCTTGTACCTTTGGCTAGTTTCCCACCCTCAGCATATCATGAACATGATTGGGAGGTGGATGACTTGCTTGATGGTTGACTTGCATTTTCCTTGCTAGTATTTTGCACTTTCTTTTTCTTTTGTGTGTTGGCATGTGCATAATGTGATCCCCCATGATGTTATGTTTTATTTTCTCTTTCTTTGTGTCATTCCTCTATTTGTACCTTAATTCTTCTCTATGTCGTGCATCGCTTTCACCTTTTCTTTTCTCTTTTTCTTGTGTTTTCCTTTTGGGGATGACAAAAGGCATTGAGACATTCATGTCTCTTTCATGTTGACCCAAAAGGCCTTTCTTTTTCTTTTCTTTTCTTTTGTCTTTTTCTTGTGTTTTCCTTTTGGGGATGACACAAGGCATTGAGACATTCATGTCTCCTTCATGTTGACCCAAAATCTTTTCATTTTACTTTCGCCTTTTTGTTTTCATTTTCTTGTCTTTTCCTTTTAGGGATGATGCAAAGTGTCAAGGTACACTATGTCTCTTCCATGTTGACCCAAAAGGTTCTTTCTTTTTCTTTTTTTTCACTTTCTTTGTCGCATTCTTCCAGTTCTAGGTATTTGGGGGATGATGACAGTTCTGAGCTTCTTACACACATTGCAACAATGAACATACTGACCCCAAATCTATAGATCCCTTATGTGTTTGGTGTTTTCATTTTGGGGGCAACCCCCTTCTTTTTCTTTTTCCTTTTCTTCACATGACATGGCCTTACTTGGAAACATATGACTTGGCATAAGGGCTTTCCAAGTTGGCTCTCATTTCTTCTTTCTTCTTTTCATTTTTCATTTGCTACTTTAAAGTAATTTCTCGCAGTACGGTGTGTATCAATTCCTTTAAAGTGGGGGCATACATTGCATTATTCTTTTTCATTTTTCCTTTTCTTGGTTCTTAGTGCAGCCTTCTTACTTCATACGATGTTTTTGTCGCTTTGTGGATGACATTGGGTGTAGTTTTCTTCATGAGCGTGATCTATCTTAGCATATTACATTCCTCTTAGTGGCTTGATGTGATGTACTACATCTTCTAAGTTGTGAATTTTCTATCCTTTGATCGGTCCTCTCTTGGAGAGATTACACATAATGTTCCCTAATTTAAATACCTTGCATGAACTAAGCAAGACTCCTTTGAACATTATTTTGCATGTTGCATGTTGCATTTGTTATACGGCCACCTTGCATAACACAACTTGCATGCCTATGGTTCCATCACATTTGTTCATGAGCTCCAAGCATACGAAGTTTTGCTTGTCTCATGAAGCTTGAAATGTCATTTTCTTTTGTGGTGCCTTATTAAATTTATCAGGAGGTATAACTTTGATATGGTTGAGTGGGAAGCCCATTCTGAGGCATGACTTTCCCCATAGCCACCTACATTTGTGTGAGTACATACCAACCATGAGTGTATGTTTCTCACCTTTTGGGCCTTCTCACCTGGCAGACAGTCATGAGTTCCATCGCCTCAAAGTGAGTATTTATTTTTCTAGAAAAACAACCTAGATCTAATCCACAACGATATGGACAAATGATCGAAGCTTGATCTGATTCTCTTTTTCCTTCTCTCCCTTTCATCCTTTTACATCATTCTCTTGTGTGTTCCTTTGTTCCAATGCTTGGTTTTCCATCAGATCTTGATCTTAGGGGCTTGATCACCCCTCTTTATTGTTGTTATCTCATCTTGCCAACATGAGTGCATTTGGATCCTTCTTGATATGCATTTTTGGCTACTTTAGTGTGAGTTTGAAGAAAGTTCATCCTCTCACTAAAGTTGGGGCTAAATGTAGTGCATAAAAATGTATCCTTAGACATTTTCATGCTCATTTGGGTATTTCTTATGGATTTTGGCCTAGTTTTTCCTAGATTTAATGTTGTAATGTGGTTAACACATTCACATTAGGTCTTGGACCCTAGTGAATTAATAAGAATTCTATGATGTCTTGTAAAAGTGTTGTGAAGTGTTGTAACCCACTTTCACACTTTTCTAGGACCTTTTCATTATAATTCACTCAAATAACCTCTTTTTATCACTTACCAAGCCTTATTTTAAATTTTTGTAAAGTGTTCTAATAAACTTTCACGCTTTTCTAGGCTTTTCATCAATAATTTGACCCTTTCTTATGTTTAAATGGCCCCTTAATACACTTACAGGCCCTAATTAAGTGTGTTTCAGAGAATAATCTTGTTAAACATCATTTAATACACTTTAATTCCTAACGCCCATTAAAATTTCCCTAGTGGGACCAAGTCACCACTAGGGGCAACTTAGTCCCACTTGGCACAAAAATCAAAATTATTTTAAAATTCTGGCAGGATATTATTTTCCAAACCTTGAGGTAAGCCTATCATGTGGCATTTTTGAGAAATTTTGTATAATCATGTATAAATATAGGGTTTTCCTCTCATTTTCACCCCCATAAATTCACTCACTAATTTATCCACTTAATCATTCAAGCAATTATAAAGCATTCACTTTGGCATTATCAAGTCTACATCCATTAGAGCTTCTACTTGCATATCTTTAGATTTCTACTTCAAGGGTTTGGTGAGTTGTAGCATTGCATGTTGTTCATTCATCATTCTCTCTTCATTTCATTTCATTTTCAAGGTTTTAATTACCAAACCAGGGTTTGACCAAGGCAAACCCCTATTCACTAACCCTTAACCCTTTTTCCCCTCTTTGCATGTGTGTTTTGCAGGTCTTGTAAATAGATTTGTCAAGGAGAAAGGTGTTAAAAGGTCTCAAAAATTCATAAAAGTCTTTCAAAGTCAACAAAACCCTAAAAGAAGCTTGGAGATAACCTACAGACCAGATTTTGCATATTCAAATCAAATAACCTGTAAAGAACTAACATGCAGACCGGGAGCTATAGATTGCATCTTTGAAATTCCCAAAAGTTGAAGGTGGAGTAAGTTTCCATTAGTGGTGAATTAGTCCCACTACCAGGCCTAAAAAGTGTTTTATGCAGTTCTCGATACCCTTTTGGTTGAAACCTGTTTCAACAAAATTTCCCTGAAATAGGACTAAGTCGCCCAACTTAGCATAAGTGCCCCAGTTGGCTTCAATAGAAAATTCTACAGGATTCCAGAGTCTCTTTGTATCACATTCCAGTTTCCAGGTGCACCTCTCCAGAATTATTCATTTTTGTTATAGTTTACTTGCATATTTAGTTCATTTTGCATACCACATTGTGTTTTCAAACATCTTGCATTTCCTTAGTTTTGCATTAATAATTCATCTCTTTTATCAATTCTTTGCATCTAGGGAATTCTATTTAGACATATTTTAATCATATTTGCATTAGTCTTTAGTGAACCACCTAATTTTTTGTGGGATACATTTCTCCTTTTAGGTGCAAAACCTTAGAAGTGTAAGAGTGCATATCCCCAAAAATTTACAATTTAGGTTAAAATTGAAACCTTTGGTGAAGAAATAAAATGGGTTTACCATGAACACAATAATATATTAAGCCTATTGGAGAAGGAGTGGAGACCATAAAAGAAAATTTAAATGTTATTGAAGTCAATAAATACAAAATTTAGAATAATGAAATGGGAATCAAGATACTAAAAACTCACAAATCTACAATTTTAGGCATTTATATTGGTTCTTTCTTCTGGCTTGGTCTATGAGGAGTTTTTTTTGTTTGGTATTCCTCTTTTTTCTCTAGAAATATACTTTCATGGAGATGGATCCACTCAATAGGAGGGTACTTATCTCAATTCTCAAATGGGAATATCTAGAATCTGGCATGTTTACCTTAGAGAAGTTGAAGAAGGTGTTCAAGATTGATTGAACATGGGTGGAAATGGTGATTAGAGCTATTATAGGTGAAAAAATCCTTCAGTTTCAACCTCATCTATTATATCCATCCCAGGTAGCATCCATTTTTCTTTCAAACTCCATGGATTTACTACAAAATTATGCTTTGGTAACATAGCTCACAATCAATTATGTGCATGATAAGTATTTCATTGGCCACTCATTCAACAATGCAATCTAAGCATACGACCTACACAATGGGAAGGCTCTGGTAGGGGGTCTTTTTAGGCATAAATATTTGAAGAATAATTTCAGCTATCTATGTGTATATATTGCATTAAAGTGGGCTCTGCAAGTCTATGAAGAGGTAGAGATGGATGAGGCATTTCGAGCTCACAAGAAGGAAATCAGCACAAGTATGTGTGGGAGGATCTCCAATGTATGCAGGGATCTGCTTGTGTTAATTTCATGCAACCCCCACCCTCCTATGCCTCCAGCCACACCAACAATGAAGCATGAGTCTTAACAGTCCTTGGCTTAAAATGTGAAAGTAATACATATTGTGCTTCTAGGTTTTCTATCACCTCTGTCTACTAAGCATCTAGCTCCTTCTCTAGTCTATTTTGTGATCATGGCCCTTGTTCTACTTCAAACAAGAGCATTTTGTTCTTCGGCTCCTTTATCATACAATTTAATTACCTATTATATGTATTAATGTATTTTAGGCTATATTCCTTTTTCCTTAAAAAAGCTAAAGAATCCTAAGGAAGGATTGGAGGATCCTAATACAAATGGAAAATAAATTAAGGTTGGTCCTATTACAACAATGAGAAGTGAAAAAAAAGGACCATGAAGAAGAAAGGAGAATTAAAAGGAATTTTTGGACATGCATAAAAAAATTATTAACAAGAACTTGAATCCATAGAAATCCTTAACAATGTATAAGTCTCTAGTTTGGTGTTGTTTTTTATGATTTATTTGTTCTATATGATAATGTTTTAGTAATATTGTGCTCTATTGTATAAAGTTTCAAGGCCCCTTCAAAACCTCGTGTATCCCTATTTTTAATCAAAATAAATATATGTAGTTCCTACATATTCCTAGCATTTGATGTTAGTTGGAGCATTGTATAGCATATATCTTGAGATGTTAGATGATCATGTTTTGATGTTATTAGTCTATGTCTTGATTTGTTGTTTACTCTATGCTTATTTTATTGATTTGTATGATGTAAATGGCATGGACGTGTGTGTGTGAGTGTGAGTGTTATTTCCATGTCCCTTGAAAGGGAATGAATGTATTTCATTTTGGAGGTGTTTTTGGGGTGTGTGCATGATGCAAGGTTACCTAAGTGATTATTATTAAGTTTTGTTTCATAAATATATGTATTAATATAGATGTTATAATTAAATGCTATCAGGGAATTTATTATATAAATTCAATTAAGTTAATGGATATGATGTACAATTTTGGGTATTGATGTGATGCTTCAGCTATTTATATTTATGGAGAAGGTATGCATGATATGTGCATTGAGTGGTTATAGGTACTAGGTATTTCTCCACATTGCTCCACAAGTCTAAGTATACCCCAACGATGGTTATAAGGAGATGTCACAATGGTCATTTTTTTTTTTGATAAGATAAGAAGCATTTTCAAGGTGTTGTACCCTTTACACAAAAGGCCCAAATGACAAGAGTTCAAAGAAGAAAACCCAAAAACATAGTCCCAAACTAGAATAGAGACAACCATATGAGGAACCAGAAAAAATGAAAAATAAAAAAAGCACAAGAACCCCCTACTTGGGTATATTGTCTCATTCCTCCATGAGGAATTTGAATACATCCTTCTTCTACTAGATAGAGTTGGGGTTCATTGATATGTCATGTTTTTTAATCTCATATTAAAGCACCAAGGCCAAAGTAACAACAAAATGGTAGATAACTTTGAGTGTGAAACAAGAAAGGCTATTGAGCTTCATTTCCATATTTTCCACTCTAGCCATCATAGCCGTGTATTCCTAGGTTATCTTCTCATAGTTATGGCATATTTCCTCCTTGTTCTCATGTGTGGGAGTGGAATCCTCATTGAGCATAGCATTGATCTCAGGAAAATTATAGGTCATTCAGTAAAATCATTAGCTTCCTCTTCCACAACATCTTTGTTTTTTTCCTCATCCATGTTGTCATGTTCAGATTCATTCGAAATTTCATCAACAGTGACCTCGGGGGCCTTCTTACCAGCCAATTTATGGGATATTCTCACATTGGTGTTCTCAATTTTAGTATTTGAATTAGTTTCTCTCCTTTTTCCTCCTTGTTGATGTTATTGTTATTCTCATCAGCCTCCTCATCATTAGAAGTAGCTTTCTCCATATAGAAGTTGACCTTTTGATTGGGGATTTCATTCATAGCCACATGTTTGTCCAACTTTTTAGAAGGATATTTTTTGAGCTCACACATCCCCACCACCATAGACTTCTGGCTCGGGGTTTGATTAGCTTTAAAATTCTTCTTAGAATGCTTGGCCAAGGATTTATGGTTAGTGTTGGGTGTAGTTTGTTTGGTAGAAGGGGTCAAATTTCTATTTGAACTAGGTTTGGAAGCATCCTCATTGCAAGGGTTCTGGGGGCTTTCATGCGGGGAGTGATAGATGAATTATCTTCCAAAAGGAAAGGACAAATAGGTTTAGGTGGACAGAGTGTCAAATGGAAGTGGTATAATCTTAAGATTATCCCCTGGTGAAGTGGAATAGAAGGTTTATCTAGCTTCTTGGAGGATAACTCAACAACCTATTTCATGGATAGCTCAAGAGAAGACAAGGAAGAAGGGAAAACTAATCAGTAGATGGTTCCTAAAGTGGTTAAGTATTGGAATTTATATCTCATTTATATCTACCTCAAGCATTAAATATTTCATTATCACTAAACATGATTTGTTCCTATGAAGTGGGGAGCTTACTACAATCATACCATGTTGTAAGAGAGGGGGACCACCATGTGCAAGACCCCACGTCATGGAGGGTCAAGATGCGAGAGGTTGCCCTAACTTACCTCAACTAAGTGTATTGTTTAGGGTTATGAGGATGAGAATGATGAGGACTATGATGCCCCACAATCACTCTACAATCCTGAGTTTCAATGCAGGGCTAGGCAAGTCAGTTTTTAGGTCCAACTCTGTGCCTTAAGGAACTCTCTACCCGAGGACGTCAGCGCGAACTCTAGACGACAGCGCGGTGCACTGGCATCTCTTCGGTAATAACATTCACGCGGCTCGCGGGATCAATTAAGACTCCTATCATTATGTTACCATTGACACGAGCAAGAACGTAGAGAGGTGAAGGTTTTTTGTTCAAGGGTAAATCATGTAAAGTGAATGTAATATCTAGAAAACTGAGTGCGGGTGGAATAGTGGAAGTTATCGTGACCATGTTTACATAGGCCTCAAGCTGAGAAACAGAATCAATGGGATCGACAATCATGTTAGCAGAGTGTGACGAAAATAGGTCTGTGTATATCTACAATTAATTATTTGCTTTTTCCACTGATTTGTTAGTGTTTTGTTTATTCCTATTGAGACAAATGCTACCGTCCTTGATGCGGTCTTGTATTTCATGGTGCAACCACATACAATGTTCAGTTTCATGTCCATTAACATGATGGTACTAACAATAGGTGCTCCCATCATACCAATTAGGGTAAGGTTCCTTAACAGGCTTAAGGGGCAGAAAAGTTATGATCTTATCCTTTAACAGCTTTTGCAAGATGGAAGTATAAGATTCAGACAACTTTGTAAATTTCCGGTTGCAAGACCCTAGGTCATGGAGGGTCAAGACGCAAGAGGTTTCCCTAACTTACCTCAGCTAAGTGTATTGTTTAGGGTTATGAGGATGAGAATGATGAGGACTATGATGGCCCACAATCACTCTACAATCCTGAGTTCCAATGTGGGGCTAGGCAAGTCAGTTTTTAGGTCCAACTCTGCACCTTTGGGATCTCTCTGCCCGAGGACATCAGTGCGGACTTTGGACGATAGCGCAGTGTGCTAGTGTCTCTAAAGTGTGTTGTAGTCCATATGGTCAAACAAAAACAGAGATAAAATTGAACTCGCCAAAATGACTAACGGCCTAGCTACTCAACTAAAAGGCCAGAATGACACTAGCAAGTAAACAAAGTATTCTCTAATATTATAAAGTAAATAAGAAAATTGTGCTATCATCTCTAAATTGCATTGTAGTCCATACAGTCAGACAATAGTAGAGATAAAATTGAACTCACCAAAATGACTAATGGCCTAGCTACTCAACTAAAAGGCCAAAATGACACTAGCAAGTAAACAAAGTATTCTCTAATATTATAAATTAAATAAGCAAGAGTGATGAAAATGAGGAGAATCTCACCAATGAACTCATTCACCAGTTGATCCTCCGAGAGCTCGCACACCTACACACAGCAAGAGGGAAAATGTTGGGTGGCTGTATAGGGGCTTGCCTCAGTCAAACCCCCATTTAGGTGTTTCCACCACCATGGACAGCCAAAAGAGTGAGATAAAGAAGTAATAACGTAAAGAAAGCACAAGCAATTCTACAAAATATTACTATGCTACCCAGCCAAATGACAGGGGAGAGGAGAGGAGAGGGAAGCTTACCACCTCCACCAAGAGCACTCAAGGCTACTAGGGGGAGAAATGAGAGGAACTCAAGCATCTGTCATGAATGGTGTGGTCCCAAACATGCTCTACCAAGTTGATGGAGTGAGATGTTGCTGCAATGGAATGCTTGGAATGCTTGGAGTGAGTGAAAAGGAGCTTGTGAGAGTGAGAGTATGGAAGCTTGAAGTGTGCAAGAATTGTCAAGAAGTTCAAGTGAAGTTGTTAAGAATTGAAATGCAAGTTGAAAGAGTGAATATGAAGGAATGAGGAAGAAAATGGCTATATTCAATTCGTTCGGTCGAAGGAGGCATTACAACTTCACTGCCAATGAGAAGAGTAACACCTCTATTGGCTTAGTCGCAGGAATCTTCTAGGGACGTAAGCGCGTCACGCGAATGTCTGCACGCCACGTGGGCATCCTTGATAGAAACACCTCCACTGACACACAAAATAGGCACCACGTGGACTGCCAACAATGGGATTAAGTAGAATTAAGCCTCTGACTTTAGTTTTCTAAGGTGGATAAAGGAAAAAAGGGGAATTGCACCTAGGGTGAAAATTTTCTCATATACATTTTTCCCCCACTTTAGTGAGCACAAGTACTGATTAGTGCTCAGTAAAGTAGATCAAGAAGAGAGTAGGGTTAGAAAAGTATACCTGAACTGTCGAGGAGCAGTACTTAGCCTGGCATACCTGAAGGTGCAGGAGAAGCAAAGGACTCCATAGTTGCTCGAAAGTATGAAGTTAGAACAACAAAGCGTCATACAGGCCTGCAGACCTGCAAGGAGGAAATCCCCCAAGATCTCTCGCATGGAGGAAGCCCCAAGGAAGCGGACTCCACAAAGTCAGGAAGCAGCAACACGTCTACCCTCAGATAGAGCATTTCAAAAAGTGGTGACACATCTACCCGCAAATAGAACATGTGAAAAAGCGGTGACATGTCTACCCGCAAATAGAACATGTCAAAAGTGGTGACATGTCTACCCATAGATAGAACATGTCAAAAGCGGCGACATGCCTACTCGTAGATAGAACATGTAAAAAGCGGTGACATGTCTACCCATAGATAGAACATGTCAAAAGCAGTGACACGTCTACCCGCAGATAGAACATGTCAATAGCAACGACATGTCTACCTACAGATAGAACATGTCAAAAGTGGCGACATGCCTACCTGCAAATAGAACATGTTAAAAGTGGCGACATGTCTACCCGTATATAGAACATGTCAAAAGCAGTGACACGTCTACCCGCAGATAGAACATGTCAAAACCGGCGACACGTCTACCCACAGATAGAACATTTCAAAAGTGGCAACATGTCTACCCGCAGATAGAACATGTCAAAAATAAATCATTCATGCAGACCATAAAAATTTCAAAGGTGTCCCTCAGGAACCCTTCAAAAGGAGAGGGGTCCACTCAAGGGAGACATTATTTGAAAAGTAAGGTCTATTCAGGCTACCCCCAAGCTAGACGTGAAAGAGCGAATGGAATAAGCCTAGTCGAGCTTCCCCGAGGCTAGACATGAAAAGTTTCATTCAACATAAATGCTTTTGAAGGAAAGTTCCCTTAGGAACCCATCGTGAGGAAAAAGGGGGGGTCCGCTCAAGGGACACACAATTCAAAAGAAATTATTCTCTTAGAGTGATTCGTCATCAAGGAATCCTTTCGAAATATGTTCACTTCATCAAGGAATTTGAAAGGAAGGAAATTCCCCCACACGAGGAGAAGTAAGAGTTGTTCCTGCATCAGAGGAAGGTCTTCAAGTTCTTTCTTTACGAACTCGTGATGAAGGAAACACATTTTGTTAGGGGTCCAAGTTGAGAATGTGATTCTAAGGGAAAAAATATTACGAAGACTTTCAAGAAAAGATTTGTTGGCAATGAATTTTTTTTTTGAAAATAGAAGTGTTGAAGAAGAGCATTGTCACACATAGGAGGGACAACTCAAGCAAAGAAGAGAGAAAGATAAAGGGAAAGCAAAAGAGAAGAGAAAGAAAAATACAAAGGGCACAGGGGGATCTGGTTTAGTAGGGTTAGATCTGTCTGAGCTCATATAATAATAGGTAACCACAATTCAAGGTGAAATATCATCAATCCCCAACCAAATTAGGAAGAATGCATGGAAAACAAAGTAAAAATAAAAAATTGGGTCAACATGGAAGGGGAGCCCAAATTCCCCCAACGCTTTGCATCGTCCCCAATTTTATCAAAAAATCAATCACAAACATTGAAGAATGATGGAACAAATAGAAGAAGGTTCACGACACAAAAACCATGCTGTATCCAAGCACCAATAGGGGTGACAAGGGTCATCCAAGAACACATAGCATGGGTACGGGGAACACATCACAAAACACACACACAAGATCAAGAAAAGGGGCCTTCTCCTAACATTAATCAGATAAGAGGTCATACACTTCCCAATCTAGATCCTCATAAGGGGAAGGAGGACAATCCTACAATGGTGGAATGTTAAGAGGAGGAGCATCCAGCCCTCTCGCAACAAGGGCCAAGGAAGAGGGCCCTTCAAGGTCCTCTCCACCAAGCTTTTGTTGAGTTAAAGTCAGCAATTTTGTGAAGATCGCTGACAAGACCGAGACTTCATCCATGGAATTGAACATGCATCCCATGGGAGTACCATCTATTCTCAGCGGACGAGGTAGGTTGTGCTTGAGACTCACCGCCAGGTTCGCTGAACAATTTGAGAGTAGTGACAAACTCAGGGGAAGCCGGGACTAGTTCTGTCACAAGGATAGAACAAGTCATCATGAGGCCACCTTGCGAGGAAGGTGGCTCCTCTTACATCCTTCATTTCTAGAAGGACAAACCTCCACCTCTTTCTTTTTTGGAGGAGATGAACTCCCTATAGACAAAGCTAGGGGTATAGAGGAAGAGGAGGATAGAACTACAGTGGACACGATCGAAGTATTAACCATGTCCACGAGCTTTGGGAAGGGATGAACATCTCGGATGGACATCAGCAAAGGTGGCTCTTATGAAGGAGCAATAAACACTTGTACCCATTTAGGGTTAGGCGCATTAGCGCTCGCAACGGAAGTTAGGAATGAACCAAACTAAAGAGGAACAGAGGGAAGGGAGGAAGGAAACGCTATAGGAGGTCCTGAAACAGGAGTGGTTGTTTCTTTTGTTGCGAGATGGCCTACTCGGCCAAGAGATCCTTTCGACGGTGCTTGCGTTCTCGTGCAAGGCGGTTCCTACGGCTCTTAGAGTTAGAAGTCGGAGCTTGCAAAGGGACAAAAGGTTCCTGCTTGACCATAGGAACATCCACTATGGTCATTTCAAGTGGAGGAATGGGTTCCTATACAGGAGCAGGGGGAGTAGGCTGAGGAGCGACAAGAGGATTCAACTCAAGAGCCTCAACAGCGAGCCTCTTCCGCTCACTGCCTTAGGAGCAAGAGCAGTAGGAGGCCGCAGATCGAATTCTCTACAAGAACCTTTCCTTCTATCATACAAATAATACCACAGTCCATAAAATCAATTAGGGAGGTCTATGATCCTAATATTGGTTCTACACCAAGGAGGGATCATCAGACTCAGCAGGTAACCACCAGGTCTACTCATCCAATACTCTTCCCAGGAAAGGGGAGAGGATGGGGCTGTCTTGGAGAAAGTTGTTTTTCCTTTACTTTTACGAGGAGAAGAGGGAACCGTCATAGGCTTCTCCTCTTTCTTCGGGGAAGAGGGAGCAGATGGTATAGCCTTCTCTTTTCCTTTGTGGGAAGGAGAGGGAGCCGATGAGGACTCCTTCTTTTCTCGAGAAGAGGAGGCGACCGATTTTCCTATCGCAGGAAGGGTCAGCTTTGGCTCCCCTTTGCCCCCAGTTTTGTACTTCACATAGTTCTTGTAAAGTAGGTCTATTCTTAGAGGAAGTGGACCAACCAGGGTGAGCCAAAATTGATCTAGTGAATATCCACCACGAGATACCAAAGGTTGATATCCGATATCATGCACTACATGCATGACACCCTCGTGGGAAAACCTTAAACATTTATGAATAACGGATGTGACCCCATTCATGGAATCCAACCAAGGAATTCCTAGCTTCACTCTAAATAGGTCTAACTCTGAGATGACATCGAAGACTATGTCAACAGTCCTAGGTCCAACTAGGATAGACAGAGTGATCGAGCCATAAGGTTTAAGACTCATACCATTGTGGGTACAGATGGTAGATTTCGTTTCTTCCTATTTTTCCTTTTGTAGTGAATTCAATACTAATGTTTCTTCGATAATAACATTCATGCAGATCGTGGGTTCAATTAAGACTCATGTCACGATTTTACCATTGACACGAGCGGGAATGTAGAGAGGTGAAGGTTTGTTGTTCAGGGGAAAATCCTATGAAGTGAATGTAATAACCAGCGAACTGGGTGCAGGTGGAATAGTGGAAGTTACCGTGACCATGTTTACATAGGCCTCGGGCTGAGAAACAGAATCAGTGGGATCAGCAATCATGTTACCAGAGTGTTATAGAAATGGGTCCGTGTATATTTGCAATTCATTGTTTTCTTTCGCCACTAATTTGTTAGCGTTTTGTTTATTCCCATCGAGACGAATGCTACTGTCCTTGATGTGGTCTTGTATTTCATGACGCAACCGCATACAATGTTCAGTATCATGTCTATTAACATGATGGTACTAACAATAGGTGCTCCCATCATACCAATTAGGGTAAGGTTCCTTAACAAGCTTAGGGGGTGGAAAATTTATGATCTTATCCTTTAATAGCTTTTGCAAGACAGAAGTATAAGATTCAGATAACTTTGTAAATTTTTGGTTGTGTTTGAGGTCGTTGTTATCAACAGTGGCTACTACATTCACAACGGATTTTCCTTTCCCATAGATTCATACAATGGACTTTCCCTTAGAACGGGAGCGTGAGGAGAATCCTTCGAATTAAGCAACTGTTTGTTGATACTCTCGTAAAGTTGCACACAAATACATGAAAGAAGGGTATTTCATAAGGGAAAAATTCTCTTGCTGAGGCCTTTGTAAGTTCCCTATGAACACCTTTTGTACGTCTGAATTGAGAAGCTGATACGAGATTTGTGAAAGAAGCGCTTGGTAGCGCACTATGAAATTGGTAATCTTTTCATTGTCTACTTGCTTACATCGAACGAGATCCGAAAAGGTCATCTTCAGCCCAATGTTTTCCTAGAATTGTCTAAGGAATTGATTTAAAGTTGATCAAATGAGAAAATAGAATTGTCAGGAAAGGAACAGTACCACTGGAGTATTGTGTCCTTGAGGGATCGAAGAAATAGTTTAGCCATCAAGCCATCATGATGGAAGAAGTCGGTGTAGAGAGTGTTAAAGGTAGACACGTGCATCTGTGGATCTCCCTTACCACCAAACTTCTCAAATTTAGGTATCTCCATTCCTTGAGGGAAGGGAGCGTTCAAGATGGCAACCGACAACGGCCTATGTCAAAAAAAAAGCTGGAAAATAGGTTGGGCAGAGGCCTGGGAAAGGCTTGCTAACTAACTCTACATCTTAACCATATTCTAAAGTAGAGTGTTCAGAATAGGGTCATTGGAAGATAAAAGGCCAAAGGAACCTCCTCTAGAGCCACCACTAATTCCACCTCCAGAACCGCCACTGGTGTGACTTCTGCCAGAGCCACTACCAGAGCCACCGCCACCAGTAGGGCCTCCGATGGAACCACCGCCATGACCTCTACTAGAACCGCCTCCACCAACACCACCTCCGCTACCAGATCCACTGCCACTACCAAAGCCTCCACCACCCATTCCGCCAAGACCTCAACCAACAAAGGTGACAAAAGGGATGAAGTTAAATCCCAAAGGAACTTTATTCACCATGATAGTTTTTGATTGATTAGGGACGGAAGGGATACTAATGGAAGGGACCGTATCAACCATGTAAACAGAAGTGGGAGGTATTGATACTCCTAATTATCCCTCACGTTCTTCGAAGGTGACTCCTTGCGCAAAGCTAGAGTTGCTCAAAGGAGAGCATGCTTCAGTGATACCAAAGAGACTACTTAGAAGCTCCACACCTATTCGATCTTTATTCATCATATTTTTTAATTCACTAACAACCCGAGCAGCTCTAGCCATCTTTGGATTTCTTTCCAAATGGTTTTCAAGGTCGCCCAACCATTTTGTAAGGGAAAACACATATTCAACAAGGATTTGAACAGCCTCATGCTCATCCACCGATGATGGTACATGAGGAGTGGGAATGTGATCAATTTCATCAATGAACCCCATCTCATTCCTTGATAACTACTCCTGCACAGCAAAACTAACAGTGGGAACAAAGAAAAGGCTCGTAGTGAGAATAAGCGAGACCTTCATCCTATCCATCGGGAGGTGTCATACTCTTCTCCTCATGATATGCCCAGAAGTTGTGGACTGGGTTGTGATGCTCATAAACCTTCACAACACTCGAGGTCATAGTAATCATGAAATATCCAAGGGAATTTTTTAACACCAACGGATAAACAGACGTTGGTTCACGTCGGGTTCACCAAAAATGTAAGAGAGGGGGACCATCGCGTGCAAGACCCCAGGTCACGAAGGTTCAAGACACAAGAGGTTTCCCTAACTTACCTCAACTAAGTGTATTATTTAGGGTTATGATAATGAAAATGATGAGGACTATGATGCCCCACAATCACTCTACAATCTTGAGTTTCAATGCGAGGCTAGGAAAGTCAGTTTTTAGGTCCAACTTTGCACCTCAGGGAGCTCTCTACCTGAGGACATTAGCATGGACTCTGGACGACAGTGCGGCACGCTAGCATCTCTAAAGTGCATTGTAGTCTGTACGGTCAGATAATAGCAGAGACAAGGTTGAACTCACCAAAATGACTAACGGCCTAGCTACTTAACTAAAAGGCTAGAATGACACTAGCAAGTAAACAAAGTATTCTCTAATATTATAAGGTAAATAAGCAAGAGTGATGAAAATGAGGAGAATCTAACCAATGAACTCATTCGCCAGCTGACCCTCTGAGAGCTTGCACACCTACACACATTAAGAGGGAAAATTTTGGGTGGTTGTATAGGGGCCTGCCTCAGTCAGACCCCCATTTAGGTGTTTCCACCACCACAGATAGCCAAAAGAGCGAGATAAAGAAGTAATAATGTAAAGAAAGCACAAGCACTACAAAACAATACTATGCTACCCAACCAAATGATAAAGGATAGGAGAGGGAAGCTTACCACCTCCACCAAGAGCACTCAAGACTGCTTGGGGGAGAAATGAGAGGAACTCAAGCCTCTGTTGTGAATGGCGTGGTCCCAAACATGCTCTACCAAGTTGATGGAGTGAGATGTTGCTGTAATGGAATGCTTGGAATGCTTGGAGTGAGTGAAAATGAGCTTGTGAGAGTGAGAGTATGGGAGCTTGAAGTGTGCAAGTATTGTCAAGAAGTTCAAGTGTGGTTGTAAAGAATTGAAATGCAAGTTGATAGAGTGAATATGAAGGAATGAGGAAGAAAACAGCCATATTCGGGTCATTTGGCCGAAGGAGGCATTACAACTTCACTGCCAATGAGAAGAGTAACACCTATGTTGGCTCAACCGCAGTAATCTGCCAAGGATGTAAGCGCGTTATGTGGATGTTTGTGTGTCGTGCGGGCGTCCCTGATAGAAACGCCTCCACCGACACACAAAATAGGTGTCACGTGGACCGCCAATAGCAGGCTTAAGTAGAATTAATTCTCCGACTTTGGTTTTCTAAGGTGGATAAAGGAAAAAAGGGGAATTGCACCTAGGGTGCAAATTCGCTCTTATACACATGTATGTAGTTTGGTGGGGTACTCATCTTTCTTGAAGAATTGGTTCATATTATCAACATCTTGCACTTCCATTTGTTTCTTTAATTTTTTTCCATTACAAGAAAGGTCATTAGCTTTTGCAATGACCTCTTCTCTGACCTCAAAAGAAATCCCACCAACTTTGACCTATCTATTATTTCATCCATTAGAAAACTAAATTGAGAGATTCTCATCTTGGCCATTTAAGCTCTCCATCAGTAGCACAAGTCCCCCCTCCACACATATGTGGCATATTAGGGAATTCCTTCAAAACTCTTTGTAGAATCTAGGCTTCATTCTAACTCTTTCACCTCCCATAGTCTGAAGTAGGTTGAGTTAGCTCTCCTAGCTAATTTGATCTCTATGGTGACTAATGTGATTAAGGCCGATAGAGTTTTTACAAGTGTGGCGGGGTTTTTCCTCAATTAAATTGATATAAATAAAGAAGTTTTGAGGATTGAATATTAGCTAGAAAGTTAAATCAAAGATATGGGAAATTCATGATGTAATGTCCCCTTCTAGTTGACATTGACACATTAGTAGGATTAGCCTATTAAGGACTCTCGTAGGCTAATGAGGTATGGTGAGAGAGTCAGCTGGCAGTCATTTGGTGATTACTTGGCTCAGTATTTGATTGGAGTAAGGTTTTCCATCATATATCATTATTATTTCTATTTATGGAAACATTATTTTATAATTTGATGTTGAGATGCACTTTATTAATAATATTATATTTTTATATTTTATAAAGTGCAAAATTAAATTTTAAAATATTGGAGCCTTCTAGAAGTTAAAAAATAATATTATCTTATTGAGGCCGACCTCTAGAGGAAATGCATAAATAGACCTTGAGGTCTCACTATTGAGCATCCAGCATTTGTTGTTTGTTGTTGTTGATGAGCATTATGGAGCTAGGGCTTTGCAGTTGAGTGTCTTTGGGAATGATAACTCCCATAGATAGCATAACTGAGGGAGTGAGATATCTCCTGAAGGTTTGCAGCCATTGGAGAGGTTACTTCAGACTTCTCATTGAGCAGAAATTGTGGCCAAGGGCCAATTTTGGCATGATATCGATTTTAGTTGCATTGGATGGTTTTTGATCTTGCTTTCCATCGAATTCATCATTAAGGAGGTTGAATTATATAGTCATTCTATTTACACCAGCAATCTGATATTTATTACAATCATGGCGACTTGCATCATGGAGGCACGTTTTTGGTCATTACTCACTCATGCTTGAGCGAATTCACTTGCTACTTGAAGTGCCCACTTCCTTGGAGGCCAAAAATAATATTTGATGCATCTTGGAGAGGTGGCAGATTGAGATTTATTTTATATAAATTATTATCTTCAGAACAGGGGCGGCTGAGTCTGCAGTTTGATTTGGGCTTGAGGAGTCTTCATTTCATTTGGTATTGCTTGCTACTTTATCACAGCTTCAAGGCGACTTCATGTTCCAGGTTCCTTTTGATTTATACAAGCTAAAGGATAATTTAGATGCATTTCTTAGTAGCTGTTGTAGGTGAACATTTTGTATCAGATTTGTTTGTAATTATTATATGAGTTGTAAGCCAAGAGTCTTGGCATTGGCATTGACATCATTGTTAGAAGATTGCATTTTCAATACCATATCAATAGTTGGAACTTATCACTTGTTGTTTTTGAGCATTGAATGTTAATATGAGGATGTATGTCAACTATTTGATATAATGGCTATAAGTTGTAGCTGCACATTTAGGTCATGATACTTCATCTATTACATTTCAAAAAAACAAAAAGAAATCTGCATTGCATATAAGACCTTGTCTATACATCATAGGTCTCTTTTGCAAGTAGTATATACATTGGACATCATTGGAAAGACATTTATGCACTCAGACCAGCAAGATACAAGGTTGCACAAGAATTGTTTGACAAAATTACAAGCAGCAAATTAGGGAAAATTGTGGTCAGTTAGAGAAAGGCTCATTACACATGAACCTTCCCAAGATATCCAATTTGATGTCAGATTAGACCTTTTGTTGTCATGATTAAACTTGCTTACAATATCCCTCATGCCAACATTCCATTCCATATGCTCATAGTATTAGTAGCATAACTTAGAATTAACTAAGGCCATCTTGTTTGGTGAGCTAACAATCATGAACCAACACTCAAAATTTGAGTACAAATAATCATTATCGGCCTCGTGACTTGGGTTTCCCAATTTTTCTCCCACTAGCTTAATTTTATGATGATCACTTTAAGATTAGTAATTGGATCCTGATACAAGTTGAGCATTACTGTAGTGGTCTTCAAGGTCCACATGTTCATTCCCTTTTTAAAATCCAATCCCACAACAACTTACCAATCGTATTAGGGAATTTGAAGGAGTGAATAATAAGATAACACTTAAAATTTTAGTTTGAGATCTCCCAATGTTGGATGCTAGTATTTTGTTCTTCAAGGATTAATCCTTTAACTTTCACTGGCAAACCTGAACAGTCCCTCCAACATTTAGTTGAATCCAAGGATATCTTCAAGTTTTCCAAGGTGTCCACCACCCTATTACCTTCTCTATAAATATGAGAAATATTTATACTCTCCAAATTCATTAAGATATTTTGAACATCAAATATAATATCAGAGCAAGTCCAACCTAACATTCCTTTACCTTTAACAAAATCCATGATGGTTTTAGAGTCACCTTCCACCTACAGTATTTTGATTCCTAAATAAGGCAATTTTGATTCCTCCAAGCATAGCCATAGCTTTAGTTGTCATAGAATAACGTTCCCCAATATCCTTGCAAATCTACCAATAAACTCACCTTCATAATTCCTTATAATTCACCCATACTAGTTGTTCCCTAGTTTCCTTTGGCAACCCCATCAAAGTTGAGTTTTGACCAACCCAATGGTGGAGGTTTCCATTCGGTATTTTGTCTTACCAAAATTTTAGAGTTTTCAAAGGAGTTTGGGTCTAACTATAGGACCCATTTATGAGAAACATTGTTATCTATTTCATTAGGGGGGTTGCCTAGGGTTTTCCAGTTGCATAAAGATACATTCTCAATTAGAAACATGAAACAAGAACCAAAGACCTCCTTGGGACTCTTTTCATCATTAAATAATATCTTTTTATTCCTTTCCTTCTAGATGCTCCAAAAAATGTTGGGAGGGATATGTCTCCAAAGCTCCCTAGTTAGGTGGTGAGTAAAAGGGCAGATCCAATTCTCCACTATACTTTTGACATTGTCATTCATTAACTAGCAGACACCCAAATTTCATAGAGCATAGCCCCAAACCTCAACAGAGAAGGAACGGTGTAATAATAATTGTGGCATTGATTCCTCATCCATTTTACATTTAAATTACATCTGTTAGGGATCTGGAATCCTCTCTTCCTTAGGTTATCCTAGGTTAATATTCTATTGTGGGAAGTTTTCCACCAAAATAAGTTAATCTTCGATATTAGGTGTTAGTTCCAAATTTGTTTCCATAATCCACCACAGGGACCATGCACAAATAATTGATTGTAAGTCAACTTGGAAATTAAGTTGTCTTTATTATTTTTATCCCAAAAGAAGTTATCCTCATTCTAGAACATAAGGATTCTAGTTAAAGAAAGGTATTTTTTATGGAACTATATTTTTTCCTTAACCCTTGATTATTGTAGCAACATATCTCTATTTTTTTCCATTTTTGAGAACTCGAGCATCTAATGAAGTAATCAACAACATTCATACCAAAGTAGTTTGAGGCGAGACCCTAGAGGTCCTTAAACATTGTTTGGTTTAGGGGTTGACGCAAGATCCAAGAATCTTCCTAAAAATTAATCCTAGATCCATTCCCCGGTTTTCATCGTAAACCACCCTGAATTAGTTGTTTAGATTTAAGAATGTTGTTCCAAATTAAAGACCCACTAGGGTGTTTAGTGGTATAAATTCTCTTAATAAAGGGGATATTATTTAGGTATTTTTCATTCAGGATAGTACAACAATCCTTTTTGTTCCTAAAAGGTATTTTTATTTTTTCTAATTCCTAGACCACCATTGAATTTAGGAAGGAAGATCGTATCCCAGCTGAGCAAAGCCAACTTTCTCTTTTCCTTCATACTAGAACAAAGGAAATGTATTTGAATTCTTTCTAACTTTTCAGCTATGTATCTAGAAATTTTGAACAAGGAGAGAAAATAAATGGGTATACCTTGAAGAGAAATAGCAAGGAGTTGTGGTTTTCCCACATGGCTCAAGATTGAACCTTTCCAACCAACAAGTTTTTTTTGCATTTTTCCAACACAAATTTCCAAAAAATAGGGGTAACCTCATTGATCGTTAGAGGCAGACCCAGATAGACAGTAGGGAGAGGGGCACTATCACAACCAAGAATAGCAATCACCTTGTTTTATAAAATATGATTGGTGTTAAAGAATTATATCATAAATTTCTTATAATTTATGCTTGGCCAGAAATGGAGGCATAGTTATTAAGGCATGTCTTTCATTTCCTAGCTTCAACAATTGAGGCTTCACAAAGTGGATTGTATCATCTACAATTTTTTGGATTGTTGAGGGGTCCAGAGAGGTTACACACTTGATCCCAATGCTAGCACCTTCATTGAGAAGTATAAAAATAATCTTGCTTAAAACATTCACTACCATAATGAATAGGTATACGGATAGGGGTTCACCTTGTTTAATCCATTTGTCTGCATAGAAGAATTCATGGGGCACACCATTAACAAGAATAAAATATTTGACTATGGATATACATTCTTTGATGAGGTTTATAATAGACAGATTGAAACCAAACTTAGCTAGGACATTTAGGAGAAACTTTCATGACACCTTGTCATAGGCTTTTGAGATATCAATTTTAAATGTCATACTAGCAATGTTACTTCTACCCATTGAATGAAGGATTTCATGAGTGGAGATAGCGGAATCCAAGATTTGACAGCTTGGGACAAAGCCTTTCTGACAAGGGCTAATCATTTTATCCAAGAAGTATTTCAATCTATTAATAGGAAGTTTGGAGAAGATTTTATAAATGGTATTACATAAGATTATGGGTTTGAAGTTAGCCATAGTTATAGGATCATAATTTTTAGAAATGAGAGAAATAAAGGTGTTGTTTAGTTTCTTCAGTAGTCTACTAGATTTAAAGAAATCTTTGGCAGTTAGGAATACATCATCCCCCACAATGTCCCAAGACTCCTGGAAGAAGGCCGAAGGGAAATCATTAAGCCCAAAAGCTTTTTTTTTTCCTTACCCGGTGTACTCAATCTGAGTGTGAGTCCATAGTTATTTACCTGTGTTGACCCAAATACTGCTATTGATATGATTCCAGATACCGTAACCCTTCTTTTGGATGTTCCTTGAATGTGTGCTTCATGTCTTGTTAAATTTCCTACTTCCACAATTTAATTCAGTTAAATTCTTATAAGGATTTAATAATGAAATTGTATGTTGAATGATAATTAAGGAATGAATTTAATCGATTATCGAGATTTGGGGTTATTTGTGGAAGTTTCAAATTGAAGAATGGAAATAATTTACATTAATTTTAAATTGATTTGAATTCTGATTTTTGCAAGTAATATGAAAATATGCTTATATAGACTTAAAACATGATTTAAGGGTGGAACAACAAATTGGATTATATCAAAAAAAATTAATTGGGCTTGGCTAAAATTAAGGACTTAATGTGATTAATTGGAAAATAAAATATGTTATTTTATTTGAAAATGAAAAAGGGGTTAAAATGGAAAAAGGCATTGATTTTTATTTTCATGTTTTATTTTGTGAGAAATTTGGAGAGGAAAAACTTTCTTCTCTCCAAATTATTGTTTTTGTGATTGGGTGAGTAATTAGAGGGAAAATGGAGTGAGTTCAATTGCATCCAAATAGAAATTGGTAGGAGAACATGCTCGTGTGTGGATTTGTGCATCCACATGGTGTGTTTAAAGTTCTCAATTCAATTTTTGGTTAAAAATGAGGTAATTTCCTCATTTCTACTTTATTGATTTGGTTCTTGGTTTTGAATGGTTGGTATATGATCATTGAAGTAGGAAAAGCATTTCAATCCATTCTAGATTTGAAATTAGTTAGTTAGTATATTGTTTTGAATTTATTTTTTTTTAATTCCAAAAAATGTTGTTATGATCCCAAAAAATTTAGGAAATGTCCAAAATGTGAAATTGATAGTGAAAAATGGTTGTTGGGCACTTTTAAACCAAAAGGGTATCTTTCATTTTTTGAATTTTTTCAATTTTAAATTTGGTAAATTTTCAAGCTATTTTAATGGTGATTTGTAAAATTCCTAGTTTTTGGCTTTTGGAGATGATGTGAAAATGTACAAGTTTTAAAGGAAATTTTATGTTTTGGAATGTTTGAGCAAAGGTGTACTTCATGAAACATGAAAATATGTGCTCTAGAAACATGTCATGAAAATTGGATAAATTTGGAAATTGTACATTTATTTTGTGCCTTATTCAATGTGGAATTGTATTCATTTTTCAATTGGTCATTGAGTGACATTGTGTTAGTGGTGATAGCCTACCTTGTCTCATGTGAGAGGTATTGTGGTATTCTTCAAGGAATATTCTTGAGACCGTTGATATGGCTCTTCCTACCTTCTCTTTTGGATTTCGTTGTGTGTTTGAGTGTTACCCTACCTAAATTTCATGTTGTGAAAGTGATTCATTATTGCATTCTTGAATATCTTGTATACTTTGTGTATTACATGAGTGTTAGCCTATCTCCCAAGTGTCCTTTTTCAGTGTGTTTGGGCCATGTGACCATCTCCTAGCATAGTGAGAGTGAACCTTATTGGCTTCACATGGTAGGGTGGACTAGAACCCATTGTCAGGATTTAGAGGTTCAAGGAGAAGAGGTGGTATCAATATCTCCTCTTCTTTTGTTCATTTTCTTTGTAATCAGTTCCATTAATGTAATTTTATGTTGGAAGAACATTTGGGTCCTTTCCCAATGTAAATGTAATATAATTTGTACAAAAACCTCTCTTGAGACAAATTTTAATATGATTGTAAATGTTAGTGTTTTAGTCCTATTTATGTGTCTTGGTGTTGGTTTTGAAAACGATCATGAATGAATGATGTTGTAATTATGTCTTGGAAGTTTAAAATGAAATTAGGAGCATTTATTTTGGGTTTAAAATGAACTTTAGTATCTTCCAGTGAGTTTGGGCGGCTTGGTATTGCATCTAGGTGGCTTGGTCAACTCAGAAGTGTCTGAACTCACCTGAAATGTGTCTAAGTGTGTTTGGGTGGCCTAGTTGTGAGGAATGATAGGCTCAAAATTTATTATCACTATTTGGGTGGCTTAGTCCTATGTTTTGGCGGCCTTGTTTCCCATATAAAAACTAGAAAGTAAACCCTCATAACCATGGTTAGACAGGGGTTTTCTAAGCCTATTTCCCTTGTCAAATAATTTGTATCTCCTATAGTTTTTTATTTTTTTCATCAACTAGACCTTTATAAACCTCGTCAAGTTATTTGTCTCTTATATCTTATTCATTCCTCTAAGTTTTGAAAGCTTGTGTGGGTAAACCTTGTAAACATAATTTGTTCATCATGGTCCTAGGGGTCTAGTTATTTTTGAAGCTTGTCCTTAAGTGTCTTCATTGAGGACTTGTGGGTTCTCTTGCACCATTTTTTGCACTCTTCTGAAGTTGCTCGGTTAGCAAACCTAGAGTTAGGGAGATTGTGCACCTAGTCTTGTGAAGTCTTGGGAAAGTTGTAAACCTTCTTGGTTGGTCTTGTTAGTGTTCTCAACATTCCTCATAGGTCTTGATGTGTTGTGTTTAGTATATTTTCATTTGTGCAATGTCACATTATGACAAGCCATCTTGGGAAGTGTGGTTGTCTGGAAGTGACCCATCATCATTCTAATTAGTGGAGAGTTTGTATCTCCTAGTTTGGCATCCTCTAGTGAAGGTTTTCCTTGGTTAGTTTCGTTAAGTGATTCAGGAGGTGGATTGGAGGTTGATGATTCTCTCATCCTAACATGTAGAACTGTGTTGCGAGAGAATGCAATTGTTGGTTGTGATTGATCGTCATGTGGGGGTTGATCTATCTCTCATATGTTCTTCATAGTGGATTTATCCTATGATTGGTTATTCTTCCATTGTTTCCACCTTGCTTATGTAATGGTGAGGTCATATTGTTGTTGTTTTCTTTATATCATTTTGTTCATGAGACACTTGTGTGCTCATTGTGCAAGTGCAACATGTTGATGTTTTGTCTTTTGTGTTGTGGTTGTGTTTCAAAAAAAAGTTGTTCAGTCAAGTTTTTCCTTATGCTTTGGGCAAGGCGTTACAATAAACAACAACATATGATTAAATATTAATAAAATAAAAATAGACTAGGAATGAATATGGTACACAAAGTAACATTGAATATTTTTTTAATAAAATTCTTACAAACCTTTAAAACAATAAAATTATCACACAAGGCCAACAAAGGAAAACCCTAATGGGAAAGGATCAAAGAGCTCAAAGGATTGAAGAGAGGAAAAGAAACCAAAGGAGGAGAAAGGTAGAACACTTGACATAAGGCAAGAAACAAAAGAGATGCCAAGGGAAGGAACCACACTCAACAACCAAAGGAGGAGGACAATGTCTAAGGCAATCGAACCAAAGGAAGGGGGAGGGAAGGTAGGAGAAAAATAAAAAATACTAGGGATAGGGAGACTAGATAAGAGATGAATCAAAAAGAGTAATTTCAAAGGGAAAATAACAAAGGTTAACACATAAAAATTAAGGTCCATCCCTCATCTCAATTGAGGTCAGTCAAGTAGTTTCCAATTTCAATAGTCTCTTTGAGTTTTCTCTTGAAGTTGTCTTCTACTATAAGAACTTGAATCTCCTTCAAATGGATGTGGTTTTTTCAATGGGAATAATGTTCTACCAAGATAGATTTCACAACTCACTCATGCCTTAAGTCAACATAGTATTCCTTGATCCTTTTGATAATAGAATGCCTTGTCTCACTAATGTAGGTATCCCACAAGAACACACAATCTTATAAACCCTTGAATTAAGGAAAAGGTCTCTAGAGTATTTGGTCGAGGGGATGAGATGTTTTATTAAAGTGTAGGGTTTAAAGGCACATTTGATACCATTTCTTCTAAGGATTTTGCAGAATTTATTAGAGATGCCTTCAATATAAAGGAAGGTAGCAACTACGACTTTGCTTGGTTCAAAATCATTTGGTTAAAGATTAAAATAAGAATTAGCTTTCTTGGAAGCTCTAACAATTTTTCTGTTGTGGTAACCATTCAATTTAGAAACTTTGGTTAGATTAGCAATCTCTAGGTCAATATAACATACATCATAGATACAAAATGTCCTTGTAGCCAAAGTCTTTAAGACTAGATTTTTTGGAAAGGTCGTGATGTGAATATGCATGGAGGTAAAGTTCAATGTGAGTGGGTTTTCTAAAGACATGGTGAGCTAAAGAACCATCTTCTCTTTTTAAAAGGATGACTAGGAATAGGAAGTGTTTGTCAATTCAATTGGTAAACTAGAATTACTTAGCAATGTTGTTTAAGTGATTATAAAATTCTTCAAATTTTTTTGTTTCATGTAACCAAAATGTATTGGTGACATCAACATAGCACTTCCACCAACTTGGTTTGATGGGGTGTTGGGATTCAATCCCATAGTGCCAAATCTTCGTTGAGTCCCAAATTATTTGTGCACTTAAGCCTCATTTTTTCCTTATCATATAAATGACCTAAGAAATCCTTGCATGAGATTTGTATTTTTTATTTTTCCTAAATGTCATCTCCCTCATGTTCTTGGTGAGTCAAAACATGCAAAATTCCAAAAAAATCTAAGTGTGGGATGTGCTTGGGTGATTTCCTTAAGTTTCTAAAAGTTTCCTAGGTTTCATACTTTTTGAGTTGTCTATCTCAATATGCCATCCCATCCATATTTTCTTTCCCCTTCGTCCTTATCAGGTTGTTAGAATTCATCCTCCCAATGCCTTAGAAAATTTTAAGCACCAAAGTTTCAAACTCATGCTTCCTCCAATACCATTTATTTGGCCTCCATGAGCTTTGAGCCCCAAAAATTTGCACAAAGCACTTAAGTCTTAAGTTTATGCTAGACTTTAGACTTTCTTATCTTATCATTTATTTCACTCCTCCACCAAATTTTTGGAGTTCCCTTTCCCCTAGTACTCTTCACATGTGATCCCAAACTCTTGACTATTGACTCAATGTTTGATACTAAGTATTCCATAAGAATTGGAGTTGTGACCTTCGTTCTTCCTAGCTACTTATTTCTTGGCATGCCCAACTCCCAAACCCCACTGATTCCTTGGAAACTTTATTGAAGTAAAACTTTCACCTATCTTTTTACCTTGGTACTCTACCTTGTGCATCTTCGAACTCCGCCACCTAACAACCTCCATTATACTTTCTATCAGAGTTAGAGATGTGGGCCTGCCTTCAAAGTGGAACAAGATAAGAGTCAACTCCAAACACTAATCTTCAACATTCTAACACTCATATCTTGTCAAGGTTTTCTATTTACACTTCCCTCCATTTGCATGAATTCCTCATCACACTTGATCCTCGATACTCTAACTTCTTGACTAGCATGAGTTATGAGGTATTTTCAACCCTCATCACTCAAAATCCTAAAAATATCACATTTTCTTCTATATAGTCCCACCTTTTCCCTACATATTCAAAAGGCCATTTATGACCAAATTTGATATAGTGACTATGTAAAAATAATTTTTCTAGCCCAAAAAATATTCATAATTTGGGCATGGATTCGCAAGCAATTTCAAATGATAATGAAGAAAACCACATAGAATGTCATTATCGAGTTGATATGGCCCTACAGCTACTAGATCAAATTTGAATGAGCCCAAAAATCATTATTTATGTAAGAAGGGACATAATGAAAGGATAAAATAGAGTAAACACCCATGCCTTAATTTATTTTGGTGGTTGAGTTGAAAAGCATGATACATGAGTGTCATACCCAGGTTGCCTTTCAATGAATTTTGTAGGCACTTTTTTAGCTTTGTACACTTGGATCCACCTACAATTAATGCTTAAAATGATGGCGATCTTTGTGAGAGTGATTTTCTCACATTCCAAGTATCTTTGTGGGTTCCAAAGATGACAACATGAACATGGGTGATTTTTGCAATATCATGCACCCATGTTTCCTCATTGATCGAGTTCCCAAGCTTCAAATCTACAAATAATGGCTTTTTCTTCATTCTAAGGGTTGGCCGTTCACAAGTTCCCACATAACCAAAGTGCTAAGTATTCTATGGTTTCAAATCTTTTTAATTTATTCACCATCTTAAGTTGAAGAGAGGTAGTTAATGAAGAAAAGGTATGTAATCACATGTCTCCTTGGCAAGTGGTTGGCATTTTAGAGAGTTTTAAGGTGTTGAGGTACGACAAGCCTTATTTCTTGTAAAATTTTCTTTTAGCATGATTCTTTCTTTGATTATAATAGGTATTTGATTAGTGTTGCAACACTATAAACTATTGCAAATTGTCATGTGTAATAATATATTTCTTGTTGAGGAATGTTAGGTAGTTTAGAGAAGGATCATTAAGTAGATGTGATTATTATACACCATACCTATGTTGTAATGAGTGAATTTTCACCCCTTGCAAACTCACCATTTGCATCCCCTACCTTAGAAAAATTAAACCCAATGATTCTTTTCCACCTCACACATTCACTTTCCACCCACTTGGCCATTGTTTGTAGTGTCGATGGGGGAATTTTTATCGAGGATGCTAGCGCTACGCATGGATGTCTGTGTGGCACGCTATGGTCCTAAGAGGATTCCTGCCTCTAGAATCTGCAAAGGCGTTACACTTCTCCATTGGCGATGAAGAGTAACTCCCCTACGCCCTTGATCGACCTCAAACAGCTCTTTCGGGGTTCTATTCATCTCAAAACATCCTCTCATTCATTTCATTCAATATTCTACATGTTTCTTGAACTTCACTTGTTGCTACACATTTCATTTTTCACAACATTCTCCACCATTGTTGAAGCTCCAAGCTGACACTCTACTAGATTTCACTCTTGTTGTTGCGGCAATGGATGCACTTTCAAGATTGCGAGCTTCCATCTCCCTTCATGTGCTTGAGGGCACCTTGTTTGGGAGGTGATATCCATTTCATTTAGCATTGTCATTTGATTTCATAGCATAGTGTGGTTACCATTTCTTGGTAGCACTTTCTTTCCATAATTTATTTATCACATTTTCTATCTTGTGGCTATTTTGGCTAACTTTGGAGGTGGAAACACCGAAACAAGAGTTTGACTGTGGCAAGCCCCAAAACAACCCCAACATTTTTCCTTGTTCCACTGTGTGTAGGTCATTGTGTTCCAATGGAGCTGGTGGGAGGCTGGACCAAGCGTGAGTTATAATTCTACCACCTTTGTTCTCACCAACTTTCATTTCTTAAGTTAAAGTATTCTTCTTGTTGTTCTATCTATTTTGTCATTTCTAGTTTTTTGTTGTTGCTTGAAACTCTATTTATTGGGTAGATTAGTGGATTCCTATCAATTTAAACTATACTTAGTGTTCTTTGTCTGTACGAATGCTAGTTCCCGACTAGGACACCAGCACACCGCGTTGTCATCTATCTTCTGCGTTGAAGTCCTCTAGTAGAGAGCTATCAAGGTTACAATTTAGACAGGAATTTGCTCACCTGGTTCCCTAAACCTCTCGAGTTGATAGAAGGATAGTGGAAAATCAATTTCCCTTCCTTTTCACCTTCCTAAGACATTAAAATTACCTTAAAAAAATCCTTAGCATGAGGTAGATCAGGATAATTGATTATTCTAGACCCTCCTGTGACCTGGGGTCCTAAGCAGTTGGTTCTCTTCCTCATGTCTGTGCAGGGTGTGAGCTTGTGTGTTGTGAAGATTTATGAGCTTCACAACTTACTCTACAACCTCTGGGTACATAGTTAGGAGTGCGTGACATCGACACTTAGGAATGGACTTTACTAGGGTCACTTTGGATCTTGCCTCCTAGGAGATGGTATTAGCGATGGAGACGAGTTACTTCGATGAAACCACTTGTGCCCCTACACCTCCTCCTTCCCCTTCACCTCTGCCTTTGGACGAGAATGAAGTCGTCCCTATTCCTACAAAGCATCTCATTGCTCTAGATAGGAGGCTATTGGATCTTCCAAGTCACTTAGAGAAAGATCAGAGCATGGCTAGGCCCACTAGAGTTGCTAATGAGGTCCTGGGTATATGCTAGGCAAAGATCGAACAAGCACAGAGTTTCTATGTAGTCTTACTAATTTAGTGCAAGCATGAATCCCCTCTTACAATCTTAGATTGAGAATCACCTGAGGTCATCATCACAACACTTATGAGAGATAGATTATTGTCTCGATGCCCATGACTTCGATATACATGGCTAAAAAAGGTCCTTTTGGACGCTTTGTTCATGATCTGCCTCCTACTGTCAAAGCAAGCAGAATACCCCTAGGATTTGATGTTCTTCCTCTTAGGGGCAGCTCTATTCTTGGTGGTGGGATTTACAGTAGAGTGGAGGCTGGTGGTCCTAGTATATCTGGTGGCCATGGCAATCACCTCGGCTGTGATCATGGTGGTGGCTCCGGCAGCAACTCTGGTGGAAGCTATGACAGTGGCCCTAGCAATGGATCCAACAGTGGCTTCGGTGGTGGTCATGGCGGTGGCCCTAGCGGTGGTCTTGGTGGTGGCTCTAGTAGCAAATCCACTAGTCCTATGTCTTCATCTGACCCTGTTTTGAATGTTCTTATACAAAATATGGTTCAACTACAAAACCAGCTGGCGAGCCTATCCCAAGCCTCTGCCCAGCCTATCTTCCAGCCCTTCTTTCGACATAGCCCTTTGTTGGTGAAAATTTTGAACACTCCCTTCCCTCAAGGGATGGGAATCCCTAAGTTTGAGAATTATGGTGGTAAAGGAGACCCCCAAACACATGTGTCAACCTTTAATGTGATGTGTACAGACTACTTTCATCATGATGCTCTAATGGCTAAACTCTTTCCTCGATCTCTCAAGGATACAACACTTGAGTGGTATTGTTCCTTTCCTAACAACTCTATATTTTCATTTGACCAACTTGTAAATCAATCTCTAACAATTCCAAGCTAACATTGGATAGAAGATGACGTTCTTGAATCTCATCTGATGCAAGCAAGGAGAGCATGAGAAGATCACTGATTTCATTGCTCGATACCAATGCTCTTTTCTCAAATCTCATACCCATTGCCCGACTTACATGTGCAGAAGTTGTTCATAGGCTCTCTGTAGCGAGCTTGGTAGGAGTTCACCTTAATGAAATATCCTTCTTTCTCACATCTATGTGTTACATTGCAGGAGTATCAGCAAAAATTTGTTCAGTTTGGTGGATCTTCCTCGCACTCTTGTCCTGAAGGAAGATCTATAGTATAAATCTCAAGAAAAGGTAAATTTATTTCAAATGTAGTTGTCACGACTAATGATCAAGGCCTCAAGCACAACAGACAATTCACTAATTTATCTGAGTCTTATTCTTCTATTCTACAAAAGTTGTTGAAGGATAAGATTATAACATTAGAAGATCCTCGACCTCTCAGAGAGCCTTATCCTGACTGGTATGACGGAAATATGTTATGCCAATACCATCATGTCCATGAGCATGATACTGAACATTGTATGCACCTACATCATGAGATACAAGATCATATTGACAATGGTACCATCCGCCTAGATGGTAAAAAGCATAATGCAAACAATTCTGTGGCTAATGCAAATATTGAATTACAGATCTACACTAATCCATTTCCGTCACATTCTACTAATTTGATTGTTAGGCCTTCCATTCTTGATCCTATCAACAACGTCCCTTTTGTGTATGTAAATGTGGTCTTGTTTACTGCTAGTCCTCCCCCTCAACCTACAACTAGTTCGCCAAATGTTATTTTTATGTTGGAGGATTTACCCATGAATAACAAAGCCTCTCCTCTATATATTCCTGCTCATGTCAATGGAAACATTGTGACAAGAGTCCTTGTGGACCCTGTGAGCCATGTGAATGTTATGATGGAAGAGACTCTTTTGCTAAATTCTTTACAAAGGGAGGAGTATGAGAAGACGAAAACCACTATACGTACTCATGACAGTCTCTCTCTCACTTTGTATGCCTCTATAACTCTTTATGTCCTAGTGGGACCTAGGGTTGTGGATATTACTTTCAATGTCATTTCAGAATCTAACCTATTTAAGGTGAAGTTAGGCATCCCTTGGCTAGCTTCCATGAATGGGGCCGCTTCTATAATTCATAAATTCTTGAAGTTCTCTCACGAAGGTGTCGTTCATGTCATTCACAACACTAGATATCAAGCATTGGTATCTCGTGGGGGTTATTCATTAGATCATTTTTTCCCACCCTAATTGGTTCACTTCCTCCCAGAATGGACCTCCTTTATCATAATTACATTAAGTACAAGATTGGGGGCAAGGGGCAGCCGAAAATGACTCACCCTGTAGCACAGCAACAAGCTGCCTCTTCCTCTCAAAAGGGGAAGGGGAAGCCTATCCGCACTCAGGACCCTTCTTCTTCTTCCTATGTTGTTCTACCTACCTCTCCCTCCTACCCTACTGCAACACATTCGACTTCTACTCCTATGCATCTCTTAGGGATTCCAATGGTGCCCGCTTGGCAGAAGGCCAAGTGTCAGGTGTTTGAACTTCCCGTCTTACCCATGGTGCCTCTACCCATTTTTTATGGTAAGGGGAAGGGTCCTCATGGAGCACCTTTTGTGTCTCGGCCTTCACGGCTTACTACTACTCCTACTAGGTAGTGAATGGGAAGAGGCCCACTGCTAAGGTGCTCAAGCCTGCTCCCCCTCTATTGTTGTATTTGCCTCTCCATCTCTTCCTCCTATTCTCATCCAGGAGTCCCTCCCTCCATCGGAAACGGCTAGGATAGATACTCTAATGGTTGAAGAGAAGTATTTTTCTCCTTCTCAGGCTGCAGCCTCTAGCTTCCGAAGCTGTAGAAATCGCCTTGCGCATGAGCGCAAGCGTCAGAGGAAGGCTTTGGACGCTAAGCAGGCCACCTTGTAGAAGAAGGAAGCGGATCAAATAGCTCCTACTTTGGTATCTTCTACTATTTCCTCCTCTTTTGCCCCTTCTACTTCAATTCCCTCTTCCTCAATCTTGCTTCCAACTCCCCCTACGAGCGTGAACAATCCTCACTCAGAGGGTGTAGGTATTCATTGCTCCTTCGGCTGAGCCTCCCTTTCTGATGTCCCTCCCAGACATCCCACCTTTTTCAAAACCCGTGGACATGTCGAATACCTCAATGGTGTCTGTCGTAGTTTTCTCCTCTTCCTCCTAGCCCTCTACTTCATCTATGGGGATTTTGCATCCCTCAATGAAACAAAAGATGGAGGATGACCCCACTTGCAATGGGGGTTGGAAGAAGGGATCCCCTTCTTCGAAAGTTGGTTTTGTGTTGGCTTATGTCATCCTAGTGACAAAGGTAGCCCCAGCATCCCCAGAGTTTGTCACTACTCCCGAGTCTTTCAGTGAGGCTAGTAGTGGATCTCAAATGCCTCCTCCATCACCCACTGAGTTGACACATGGCAATCCTATAAAGTGCATGTTCAAATCCGTAGACAATGTCTCGACTCTATCAACAATTTTCACAAGATCGTTGACGTTCACCTCACAAGAACTGAGTGGAGAAGACCTCAAGGGACCTTCTTCCTTGGCTCTTGTCGCAAGAGAGTCGGAGGGTACCCCCCTTGTTATTCTACCCCTACAGGCTTGTCTGCCCTCCCCTTACAGTGATCTAGATTGGGAGAACGATGACATCTTGGTTGATGAGGACTAGGGAGCGCATCTTCTTTATCTGTAGATTAGATTGTGTGTGTGTTGTGTTCCCCCATGCTTGTTTTATGTGTTCCTGGATGACCCTTGTCACCCTCGTAGGTGCTTGGATACAAGAGTGTTTTTGTGTCATAAAACTTCTTCTATTTGTCACATTATTCTTCTATTTGTTGTGTTTTGTTGTTAGACAATTGGGGAGGATGCAAAGTGTTGGGGGCAAAGGTTGGGGGCATTTAGGCCTCCCTTCCATGTTGACCCAATTTTTTATTTTATTTTATTTTCACATGGTCTGATATAGTAGGGGGTTCATGACAGTTCATTTATATATTTTTATATCTATCTATCTATATCTATGAACAGCTCTAACCCCCAAATATTAGATCCCCCTGTCTCTTGTTCATTACATCCTTGTTTGTCCTTTCTCTTTATCTTTCTCTCCTCTTTTCTTGTGTTGTGGCGCTCATGTGTTGTCCCTCACATGTGCGACAACATTACCACAGTTACATCTTGTCATGTTCTGCGAGCCACATCATTTTCATTCTTGTTTTTCTCTCCTTAGGATGTCACGTGCCTCTATATTCAACACACTCCATCCTAAGGAGGGCTATCATACTGCTTCAATTTTCAAAAAGTGCATTCAGTGGCCAATGAATCCCTCCTTGAAAATCTCTAATATTTTTCAAAAATTGCATTCTTCAACATGGATCCTTAGACGAATTTTTCTTTCATCTTGAATTCGTAAGATACAGTCTAAACTTTCCCTTACAAGGGAAAATTCTTTCTTTCGAATTCCTTGATGAAATGAATCTTTCAGAAGGATTCCTTGATGCTAGAATCATTAGTGAAAAATATTGTCACTTTTCAAAAATGTTATCACTTTCGAACTAAGCATCCCTTGAGTGGACCCCTTTTCTTTAGAAAGGTTCCTGAGGGACCCCTTTGAAAGCACTTCCTTCACTTGTTGATTGTTTACGTGACTATATGTCTGCTTGTTTTCCTATGTGGCTTCTTTTTGCTATCTAACATGTTTTGTCTGTGAAGTAACATGTTGCTTTGCAAATGCACCTGTGAAGATGCTTTTCAATCACACTTGCAGGAGCGAGTAGCTGTAAGGCCCCATCAAACTTTGTGGAGCCTCTTACATCTTGCTTCCTTCAAGACTGAGCACCTGGGGGCACCTCCTTTGCAATTCTAAGGACCTATGAAGCACTTACATCCTGCGAGATCTCTTTGTTTAACTCTGTAGGTATGAGGATCTACAAAGCCTTTTGTTCACCATTCGTAGGTCATGGATCTATAGCGCATTTTGTTCAACTCTCCTTGGGTCCAAGGACCCATGGAGCCATCTTCTCTTCCTATGCTTTCGGGTGGGTCAAATTGCGGCCTACTTCCTCGACGGTTTAGGTATACATTTCTAAAGTCTTTCAATCTACTTTACCTCACATCTGGTAGCACATATGCTCGCTAAAGTGGGGGAAAATGTAATGGAGTGAATTTGCACCACTTGCAAATTCCCCATTTGCATCCCTTACCTTAGAAAAATTAAACGTGACGATACTTTTCCACCTCACCCATTTGCTTTCCACCAACTTGGTGGTTGTCTATAGTGTCAGTGGGAAATTTTTGTCAAGGACGCTAGCGCAATGCACGGACGTCTATGCAGCGTGCTATCGTCCTGACAAGATTCTCGCCTCTAGAATCTGCAAAGGCATTACACTTCTCCATTGGCAATGAAGAGTAATACCCCTACGCCCTTGACCAACCTCGAATGACTCTTGTGGGCTTCTATTCATCTCAAAACATCCTCTCATTCATTTCATTCGATCTTTTGCATGTTTCTTAAACTTCACTTGCTGCTACACACTTCAGTTTTCATAACATTCTCCACCACTATTGAAGCTCCAAGTCGACACTCTATTGGATTTCACTCTCGTTGTTGCGGCAATGATTGCACTTTCAAGCTTGTGAGCTCACATCTCCCTTCACGTGCTTGAAGGCACCTTGTTTGGGAGGTGATAACCATTTCATTTGGCATTGTCATTTGATTTCGTAACATAGTGTGGTTACCATTGCTTGGTAACACTTTTTTTCCATACTTTCTTTATCGCATTTTCTATCTCGTGGCTATTTTGGCTATCCATGGAGGTGGGAACACTAAAACGAGGGTTTGACTGCAACAAGCCCCAAAATAGCCCCAACATTTTTCCCCGTTATGTTGTGTGTAGGTGATCATGTTTGTGTGGAGCTTACAAGAGGTTGGACCAAGCATGAGTTGTATTTCTACCACCTTTGTTCTCATCAACTTTCATTTCTTAAGTTGAAGTATTCTTCTTATTGTTCTAGAGCTATTTGGTCATTTTTCAGTTTTTCGTTGTTGCTTGAAACTTCATTTATCAAGTAGATTAGTGGATTCCTATCAGTTTAAACTGTACTTAGTGTTCTCTATCCGTACGGATGTCAATGCCCGATCAGGATGCCAGCACGTCACGCTGTCGTCTGTCTTTTGTGTTGAAATCCTCTGGCAGAGAGTTGTCGAGGTTACAGTTTAAACTCAGGAATTTGCTCTAGTTTCCTAAACCTCTCAGGTTGACAGAAGGATAGTGGCAAATCAATTGCCCATCCTTTTCACCCTCCTAAGACATTAAACTTACCTTAAAACAATCCTTAGCATGAGGTAGATCAGGGCAGTTGATCGTTCTAGACCCTCCCGTGACTTGGGGTCCTGAGCGATCAGTCCCCCTCCTTTACAGTTGTTATTTACTATTTTTGTTTGTAATGGTTGAATATAACTTTGTGACCCAATAAGGCACCAATCTTGAAGACCCTAACCCTCCACACACAAAATCAACAAAATCAATTAGTAGTAGTTATAAGTAGGCATAGGAATTACATATTCATGTCTCAATGATATAACCAAGGAATATTACTAAGTGATTGTAAATTGTTATATATTTATAGATTCATGTCCAATGTGTTTATACTCTATCAATGTCTATGAAATGTTGATTGAAAACATCTTAAGGAATTATACAATTGTTGTTACCTATAGATACTTGTGCAAAGTATTTTATCAACTATATAAGAGGTCTTTTACAAATACTTAACCTTGACATAGTGACAAATATAGGGGTCAAGAGTGCAATTAGGTATAGTTGTTCATTCTATTGATTATTCATTTTAACTGATTCAAAAACCTATTAAAGATAACTCTATGAACACCCTCCTGAATCTAATCTAAACTCAAAGTGTAGTAGAGATTACCCTCTCATTGGTTAGCTTAAACCATCTTAAATCTATTATTGAACCCCTATTTACCTTCTTGAAGACAAACCCCTAACCTCAAAGGTTGAAAAGAGTTCTAAGATTTAGGACCTGCAATTTTGGGACCTAATAAGGGGAAGGAATCAAGGGTTAACTTTTTAAGCGCTCCATACAAATGTCGGCCACAACAAATGATAGTGGTGACCCCATGGCAACCCCATCAAATTGCTCCTACATTGCTACTTTGAATGAGAAGAAAGTTTACTTAAGATAGCTCAACAAGAGAAGTTAATTTAGGGGTTTATAAGATTTAGTGTTCTTGTGAGACCCCTTACATTGGTAGATAGGGTACTACTCTCGTTCCAAACACCATACCTACTCATAGGAGACTCAAATCCTTATCTTAAAAGACAACTTCTTTAAGAGGAAAGTCAAAGAAGCCATTGAAATTGGAAACCACCCAACTAACCTCAACCAAGATGAGGTTTAGACCTCAAGTCTAGCATGGCAAACTTTGTTAATTTCCTTTTAAACCCCCTCTTCATGATTCATCTCTCATATAGTATCCCTAGCCTTTGCAAAAAATTTCCCTCCTACCCTACCCCCTCCATCTTCCTTTCATATATTTATCTTAGACATTATCCTCCTCTTTTGGTCATTAAGTGTGCTCCTTCCCTTGGCATCTCTTTTGTTGCTTGCCTTTTGTCAATTGTTTTACATGCCTTCTCCTTTACTTTGGTGTCCTCTCTTCAATTCTATAGGCTCTTTGTTCCTCTAACTAAGGTTTTCTTTCATTTGTTATCTTTTTTAAGTTTATGTAATAATTTAACTTTTTTAAGTTTATGATAAATTATTTAAAAATTCGTATCTTCAAAGTTACTTCGTGTAATAAATTGATTCGTAATCTACTTTCTTTTAATCTTTATAAGCTCATCCTTATATTTGCTTTCCTTCATTTCACACTAACAATTTCTTTTTTCTAACTAATAAGATTACTTGTATTATTAACTGATAGGATATATATAGTATGAGATTTGAGCCTAAAACAAGTCTCACGCCTGCAAACCACTATTAAGTCATCGGAAAACAAGTTTAAGCTGTCATTTAATGGTAAACCATATGTCATTTAAGGGTAAAAGCCTCCAAAACATAAGGTGAAAGCCTCCAAAATCTCACTTATCACGTAAAATCCAAATAAATATTGATTTTTCAATTAGATGGGAATATTCTATTTCCATTGCAATATTTTTTGTCAATTTGATGGCAACTTTCTTTTCATTTGCATTGCTTTATGCTTCAAATCTGTGTGCAAATATTTCAAAATTAGATAATACTTAATTTCTTTTAGAATAAAATCTAGATTTGTCTAAGTTTATTTCATTCCATTATTTAGTATTTATTATTAATTGCTTAATCAGCCATATACAACTAGAATTTGCAGCACATGACATCCATACACACCCATGCACAAACACATACTCTCTAACATATTAACATACATATAATTTTTTATCAGCATAATCCTTGAACCTTCTTTAAGTGCAAGTGCTAGTCTATATTAAAACTTCCTTTAATTATGATTAGTTTTTCTCCCTTTCAATCTATAAAACTTAAACAGCATCAACAATCCTCCTATTTTTTCAAATAACAATGTATACTTGATTGATAATTATTACCACTCAATCTTCTCTTTTCCAATTATGTGTTGTAAGCCTTATTACTTCATGAATTTAATTTCTTCTCTTTTCTTTTTGTTCTTTATTCAATATTTTTATGACAATTTAATCTTTTTCCGAATCAATGTCTTTGGGAGTCTCATCCTCATTAATTGTCTTCTTCTTCCTTGGTTTTCATTCATCTTATCCCTACTCCTACAAGGAACAAGATTTGCAACCCATCTTGTGATGTTCTCTTTTCTTCATCCTATGATGGCATACACAATGAGATCATTTCTATACGTCCATATAGATGATTAATTGTATTTGGTCTAGCATATCTATTATTTAAAAATTATATATTTTTTTGAGAGCTTCTAGATTTATCTGTGTATTTTTATTTAGATCAACATTTCAAATCACACTCGGTGATTCATCATCAGAAAAAATATATAGTAGGTATAATTTTTCCACACTCCTGATGATGAATCGCTAAGTGATTTGAAACGTCGATCTAAATAAAAATACACAGCTAAAACCAGAACCTCTCAAAACTATTTTCATGGGCTGTGGAAAAATTATACCTACTATATATTTTTTCTTCTATTTTCTCAACAATAGATTCACGACAGAAAAGAAAATGTAGTTTTATTCTCCAAAACAATATTTCCATCCTAAAACTGCTTCAATTAGCAATCCCTCCTAAGAAATCTTCCACCAGAATCAAATACGCAATGGCAGTTCAAGATACATTCTTAGAGGCGTGCCCTGATATCACAATGCATCTTTAAATGGAGGCTGCATGCTCTCAAATGCCAGGCCCTTATTTACCTACCCAAAAAAGAACAAAATGAACACAGTAATGCATAACATAACCGTTAAACCTCTTCACAATTTGATATAAGAAAAAGGAACAAAACATCAAACAGAGGTTTTGCTAGCTGTTTGAAACACTTCTTGCATAAACAAAAGTGGAGAGGTTACACAAAATATGTCAGCAAACAAGAGGATCATTCGCAAGAAATGGAATCCAAAACACCTTATTTTATTTTTATCATCTTCAATGCATACTGGATACCCAGGAACAACATAATTTATTGAATTTTCATACTAAAGATGTCATAAAACCAACAACTCTTGTACTGGTGGCGATTAAGTTGATCTTATCTAACAGGATTCTTAACACAAGCACCTACCCGAATGACCTATTCATCCATTCCAAAAAACTATTAAAATTTTGGACATAAATTTATACTTATGAACAGCAGCTTTAAGCATGCGCCATTTTATTGGAGCCGGTTTGCTTTTGTAACAAGCCAAAGCCTAAGCATACATAATCTTCTTCCAACCATAAGTTCGCCGTGTGACAAAGAACGTTAATGGGGAATACTGATGGTACCCACAATTTGTGAAACAATCCCAACGCAAGTTAGTGATTATACCACCAATTTCCACAGGATACTCCTGGGTACTCAAAACCATCTGTGTAATGTCTCGAAATCCGCAAGTTCTATATCAAACACTAAAAGGTCGAAAAACTAAGGAAACGAGCCCAAAATGATAATAGATTTTCTCACATACATTCTTTCCAGAAGCATTATGTGCCGTGGAAGGTTGAAGTTAATAAAAATTAAAAAGGTTGTCCAAATAAATTAGAGATGGCCATCTGAAAAACAGGTTCCGAAAAAAACTGATGAAGGCAAAGTACAATGCAACGAAATAAGAGAAGAAACAAGGGAATGTCCTGCGCAACTCACTGGCATTCTGTCTAAAGCTGGTTCTGCATTTGTCAGTAAAATTATTGAATTCATCTTCAATGAAACGTGAGTCTTCCAGACAATAAGAAATCTATCTTCGACCTGGAAATACAAAGCCATTAGAGCATTAATCTGTAAAATTATTTACAAATTTCATATTATACTTTGGGAAAAATTTCAGTTCAATGGGAGTCTCATAACTTGAGCAGAAGGTACAATATGAGTGATTTTTAATTTAAGATTTTATTTTTTTTGGTTCTTCATTTTTAATCTTAATTTTGGTTCTAATTGATCATTTTTGTCTTTGATAATCTGACTAAAAAACACTCTTTGCACTCAGCATCCTAATCCTCATATCACCTATGTCATTTGTTTCTCATTACAGAGTGTGATCCCAAATGTTGATGCAAAAATGGAACAAACTTTTTCCCAGAACTCTTCAACTTGATTTTTCATCTGTCTGCTAGCAAATATTTAGCTAGTTCGCCACACATTGTTTTACCTTTGCCATATAGAGGAACAAATATCAGAAAATATCAGAAGGGGCTAATGGGACTCTACATAATACCCCTAAGAGGACCAATAAGAACAGTAGAGAGAATAGCATGGACATATTAGATAGTTCACTGATTCACCACAGATATTTTACTGTCAAGTAACATTAGCTGCTAACATGGTTGATGCAAAAATGGAAAACAGTTTTTCCAGAAGCTCAACTTGAATTTCATCTGTCAAAGTAAGTTTAGCTGCTAACAGATGTTTCAGTGATTCACAGCGCATTGTTTTATCTTTGCCATTTGGAAAAACAGAAATCAGGAGCTTTATGGGACTCTACAAAATACCCCTAAGGGGACCAATAAAGAACAGTAAAGAGAATAGCATGGACCTATTAGAACTTGTCATATTCACCGATAACCAATTGGTCCTTCCATACATTATGCAGGATATTTATCTAATGCTTTAATATTTAAACTATGACCAAAAGAAAATCGTTCTAGAAATGTATAAAATTTTGGAAAAGCTCAATTATAAAGCTCATTTAAAGGGGAATTAAAACTAAACTTTATTTTTCTATGCTGCAACACAGAAGTCACTAAATCTCATTCTATGAGATAGCTTTAATTGCAAAACTGAAACACCATCCCTTCATTATGTAAAAGGTTTCTTTGGACACAATATGGCAATTCAACTTGACAACCACCCTAAGAGACACATTCAAACGTATTAAGACATCACAGCAATCACATCAGACACCCTCAATGTGATATACTGAGAATCATCTTTACTTTTGAATTCATTTCCTGCATATTTTGAGTACAAAACAGTATTTCCAGGGGATATACTAAGTCCCTTCCTATTGCCCTCCTCATCATACGAGCCTGGTCCTACTGCAATTACCTGATTACATGCACATGCACATGCACTGAATTATTAATAATTGTGAATCGACATGATCACACTAACGGAACAAATGACTGATAACCATTCTCACTGAAAGTTAACCATGCATACCGTTCCGATAGAAGGCTTCTCCTTAGCACTTGATGTCAAAAGCAAGCCACCAGCGGTCTTTTCCTCAGCCTCTTGGACCTGCCACATACAATCACTAATTGTTTTTAAAATTACCACTCCTTAAGCTCCACATTGCGATATTCTGTAGAATCCATGCACAACTACCAGATACAAACCAACCTTTATTAAAACACGGTCATTCACTGGTTTGAGGTCTTTCATGTCATCAGTCTCCAGAAGACCAACAATGTCATCTTCTTTAAGAAGAAGGTGATCCACACCATTGAATTCAATCTCTGTACCCGCATACTTAGAATATACAACTTTGGCTCCAACCTGCATGGAAGAAGGTATTTCAAATCACAAAAACTAAAGATATCATATGCCAAATCTTTTGCTTGCGCAGTCTCCAAGACAGTATACTTGGTCCAAAGAAAAAACAATTAGTGGAAAGAGACTCTTTTACAATATAGGACTAGTACGCAACATTCTCTCAACAAAAAAGCATTCTAGTTTAAAATAATCCCTTCTAGAAACAGGAAGATTGCGTATGTGGAGAAAAATTTATAAAGAGAAAAATAATAGGACATTGCTACGCATTACAACCTCATACTTCAACAGTAGGTTCAACCTAAAATTTGGCATAATCCCTTCTAGAAACTGGAAGATTATTTATCTGGAGAACATTTTAGAAAAAGAAAAATAAAAGGAAATTGCTACCCACTACAACTTCGTAACTCAACAGTAGGTTCAACCTGAATTCAAGTTTAACATAATACACTCTAAAAACAGAAAGATTGCTTGTGGAGAAAAATTTATAGAAAGAAAAATAAGTGGAAATTACTATCCATTTCAACTTCATACCTCAACAGTAGGTTCAACCTGAGTTTTACCAATAGACTTGCCCTCACCCACAGCCACAACCTCACCACTTTGGGGTTTGCTTACAGCAGTGCTTGGCAATAAAATTCCACCTCCGGTCTTTTCTTCGGCGGGCTGAATCTTTACAAGCACCCGATCTCCTAGTGGCTTGAGTGTGGTAAACTGAAAATCCAAATGATCAAACTCATCAGAAAAACCATATTCGAACTGGAATATCTCTGCTGTATAATGACATAAATGAGAAAATACCAAACTCAGACTTTGCAAAAAGGATAGGCCCAATCTCTTATAAGGGCCATAAAGCTTTAGCCAGCAACACAAATCAATATTATATACATGCAGTTTCATAAATGCAGTTTGGTATGCTCACTGTGCCTAACATTTGCTTACTCATCCATGAATTCAATCCTATACATTTTATGACATACAATAACCCCAAGGAAAACGCATACAATCAAAGTTCAAGCAATTCATATATGATATCAAACCCAAGAGCTATGACAGGCACCAGTAATTTGAAACAATAGCTAAAGTTTCCCTGATACAGTCCCCACCCGAACAAAAACCTTTCCCTTTCCCTCACAAACAGTGATGCAGAATAGTTACTGCTGGTTATAAGCAAAATGAGATAGCAGAATATCACCAAGGCAATGGGAAAGTTTATCTCCAGTCCAAACAGCAAACATTGAGCCAACAAATACAACTCCCGAATTATGTGCATTATAACTGCCGACAAACAATTCCACCTCAGAGGTGTCAACCATGCAGTAAACACACATTACGAGTATATACCCGTTTTTCTCCCATCCCAATTCCAATCATCACATACCCATTTTTCAGCCCTAGGTTCCAGTTGTAACAAGTTAGTTAATAGCGTGGTAAAATGAAAAACCAAGTTAAAGAAAAAGGGAAAAGCAAATAATAACCAAGCAAAGGAATTTGAGAATAAAAAGGCAGAAAAGAGAAAATTGAAAAAGACAAAAAAAATAAAAGTGATTAAGGAGACAAAACATCTTATGATAAAATATCAAACGTTCCTGCGACTTCTTCAGCATGAAAGAATATTTCTTAAAAAAGAGGTATTACAGCTCCTTTTAACCATTGAGAACTGGGGGGTTGTTTGGCACCACTTTCTTAAGTATTGCCAAGCTAACTTTCAAATATTTGCAACTGTGAGAATTCTTACAGAAGAATATCTCATAATAAAGAATTAAGATCATATATCCCTGTGGCTTCTTCAATATGAATGAAAATTTCTAAAAATTGGCATCACAGCTCCTTTCAAGCAGCTGAAGGTGCTTTGTACTACTTGATGATAAATTTCAGAAGCAATCATCAAACATTTGCAGTTATTAAGAATTTTCGCATTACAGCTATATAGAGGAGATGGGTTCTAATATCAAATAAGTAATGTAACTACTATTATTGTACCACTTCAAGAACCTTCCATGTACAAAATTGTGATAGATTACTTCAAAGAGGCAATCACCCGCACAAAGCAAGCAAAACACCTACACGAACTGTTAAAAATGATGAGATGAGGCCCATATAAAATTGCCTCAGCTTAATCAGACAAAGGCAGGGTAAATCCAGTATAGAGTATCAGTGTGATAACAACCTCAACTACCTCATTCACCGTCCCATATAAACATAAGTATGATATTGACTAATAGGTCCAACTGCCAAGGTTCCTACATCTACATCGTCCATCTGTCTCATACTCAAACAAATGAAAATATATAAAAAGTGGCACCTATGGCAAATTTCAAACCTGGTTTTAGCAACATTAGTGAAATATGGTCTATTAGTCTCATTTGATGCAGCCCTAACTAACTAATTACTCAAGCAACCGCTAACAAACCCAAACTGAGTTATGTGCACTACATGACAGCACTTCTATAACTTTTATTGGGTAAATTGAAGATAAAAAATGACGAATACGAGAGCTAAAGATAACAAAATTGGGCAATCAGAAACTGCAATACAGAGAGGAACGTATTCATCATGAAGGGATCAAGCTCGTGAGAGATGAGTTCTTGAAACCACCAATCATCAGATGGGTCGTGAATATTGAGTCGGCGGTTACAGATAGCTTTCAAAACAATGAGATCACATAATGATGCACAGAAGAAATGCTAAGTGTTTCAAAAATAATGACTTGTAAATTGGCTTGAGGCTGACATTAGCCAGTACAAAGCATTAAGGCTAATTTTGGCTATTTGAATTATGACACTTTTGTGAAGAGATAGTAAATGGTGAAACTAAAAGTCCATATTTCTGGGTCATTCAGATGTAATGGTAAAGAGGAAAGTAGTAAGATTGTGACCTGAGGTCAAACAGCTTTTCAGATAGCATTTATGTATCATTGAGATATAAAGGTAAAGGGTAAAGCAGTAAGATTGTGAACTGAATTCAAATAGCATTTTTAAATAGACCATATATACTTTAGAAATGCAGGGCTTTTATGATTCATTGAAGGGTGTACTATGGAGTGTCCTGTGCATTACATTTCCTAAGAACGCGGCCCAAAACTTACCCTGCTAGCATTAGAGAAAGCATGTAACCTCACCCATCATATATCGAAGATACCAAACACATTTTAAAAAATAATAAAAGGGAAAAGAGGGTTGTCTTCTCATATTTAACCTCACTTCGCTAATTTTTAACACCAGAAAAAATGAATAAACGCGGTAATCATAGACCCAACCTCACCTCTGCAAAGATTTATCGAGAAAACGGAATTAAAATCATAGACAAAACGTCCTCTGTATATTCTGGATGTTTTTGGCTAAACCTAGAGGGCATGCTCCAACCATTTTCTGTGCACCTATCTATGATTCTCATTATTCCTCTAGACACTTCTTGCACAATACTGTTATAATAAGAAAATCATTGAAAACAAAAATAAAAAATAACATATCGTGCATTGAGATAAACAGTCCAGACCAAAATATATTGGATAAGTACCTTGGGAGCCACAGTTGTAGCTGCTTTGACAACCAAGCTTGTTCTTCTAATGGGTTGCTGGCGAATAGCAATGGTGCATGGTGGGCTAACCCTTGCAGACCTAAAACCCTCAAAAGACCTTAAACCCACAATTTTCGTAGAGGCACATCCCAGCTGTGATGCTGCCATTGCCATAGATTATATCTGTAATATCAGAATTCTAAGACCCAAAAAAATGACAAAAACCCAACAGAGGATAAGAGGCCTACTGTAAATTTAGCACAAACCCGGTACGTCTTTGCTATACCCGGATGGGTTTTGGGGTTTGCAGATAGGAAAACTAGGACCCAAAAAGTTTAACCGTAATAAAAACGTTGGGGAAGATATGGATTTAATGGGATCTTATCTTTCTTTAGCGTGTTAAGAAAGTATATTAATAATTTATTTCATTTTGTCCCCTACTGTTTGATATTACACATAATTAAATATTATTGTAAATGTGAAGGTATTTTTTTTATTTTCTGGTGACGTGGGGTTCAATAATAGTATTTAGGTTTATGAAAGAGAATCCTAAACCTTCGTTTTCTTTGGGGATGAAAGCATTCTAAGAGTAAAATTAGAAGCAAATGGTGAGAGTAAAAATGCCCTTTGTACTTTTCCATTTAAGAATGGTTTTAGTACCTAATTTGACATTATTGTTGTACCAACTAATTTTATATTAAATCATCACTCTAATATATTAAATCTATTATAGTAGAATAGAATATATCTAATTCTATAAGGATCTATTGCTTTAGATTAAATCATCAACACGGTTTTATTCTCTTGATAGAACCACTCATGTTTTAGTCTTCCTAACAACACCCACCAAATCACAATTTCAATGGAAAATAATATCTTTTCTACATTGCAACAAGTAAATTATGACAACTCATTCTATTTTCAAATGTTCTTAGATGAAATAGATATGAACGAGGATGACTATATAATGACTATAGGTCAATACTCAACAATCCTACACTTCTATTACAAAGAAATTCATCACAAATATGGAATAATATCTTTGCAAAAAAATACCATAATTATGGAAAGCAAATGCAGATGCACAATTTGTTCTTAATGCATATAATGCAACAATGTATTGTAGTTGTGGATGATGAAAATTTGAATCATGAAAAATAGTAACAATGTAATGAAAGTACCAAATTCACACTCAACAATCGCTCAATAAAGATAAATATCTATGCTCAAAATAAAATAGTAACCACTTACATGATCATAGCAAAGACCTTGATTTGCTCCATTATTTATTTGATAGTAGCTTGAATGCTTGATATGTAGATTGCTAGTCAACGTAGCCTAACCATGAAAGCACAATGATAGTATGAAGCAATGATGATGATATATGCTCAAAGATCATAGATAAATGATACTCTTGCTTGATAATGATAATGCTCGATAATGTAGTCTTGATAGTGATAGCTTTCTTGTTTGATAATGATAGTATATTCTTGATCATAATGTAGGCTAGTTAGGAGATTGATAATAATAATGATGATCTCGGGGATATGAATGAATGAAGCCTTTGTATTTGTATGTTTCCCTTGATATTTGATGAATGGTAGAGATTAATTAGAAAGAATCAATGGAAAAAAGAAATCAAGATAGGGTAGGAGCTAAATTTGAACTTTGATGAAAGAGGGAAAGTTAAAAATTTATTTAATCCATAAAGATGTAGTGTTGGTGTAATTAATTATTTAATTACACTTACATAAGTTTACTTAGGCATTTAATTATATTCCTAGGTATCATTTACTAGGTGATAGATTCACATGTTTGCTTACGATATAAGATTCCTTTTAGAAGGATGAGTTGTCTTTTCTAGAAGTCTTATCTGATCTAGCATCATTTCTTAGGTAGTTAATTAGTTGTCACATGTCATAAGATTATGACACATGTCAACATCATATTACATACTACATCTCAACCTTGCCTATATAAGCAAGGCTTCATATGTACTTTGCCATATTCAATTTAGCATTATTGCATCTTAATCATAGCAAGATATTTCTGTCATTTCTCTCTTATGAAAATTATTTTGTCTTGTAGGTGTGGGGTGTTTGAGGAGTTCACCATAAACTTCTAAATGTAGTTGGGGAAATAATTAATTCTATATTCTGGGGTGTTTGAGGAGTTCACCATAAACTCCTACATGTAGTTGGGGAAATAATTAATTCTATTTATTATTTTAGAGGGAAAGATTTAATTAATTTGATTTGAGGGAGGAGTGTTAGGGGTGAATCAAAGATGATTTTAATTTTATTTTAATTAATCTTGGAGGGAAAATGATAAATGATAAAGTAATTAAATAATTAAAAACTATTTATTTAGGGGTTGGGGCCCTAGCTCGGTTGGCTAAATCTTTCCTGTTGCAGGAGGTTGGTCACGAGGTCTAGTCTCCCCCACCCCCGTGGTACCGGAGGGCATGTCGCGCCAGCGCCGCCGGTCACGTTAAAAAAGTTTACCAGGCGCACTGCAGTTTATAGGGGGTCGTGCTACCCGATTCCTGCAGTTAATAAAAAAAAAAAAAAAAAACTATTTATTTAATATGGATATGATTAAAAAAAAGATACTTAAATAATTAAAAATTATTTAATTATTATTATGGATGAAAAGGGAGAAATATTAGCTTTAATTAAAATTATTTAATTAGTATAGACAAAAGAATTAATGAGGATAATGATAACATGACAGGATGAAAATGTATTAGTCACTTTTAGGTGTCTACAATAGCTCTTACATAAAAAAATTGGACAAGTTAATCAATATACATTTAAAAGAATACATAAATACCCAAAAAATATAATATTAGTAATATAAAGATGATAAACTTGGAAATGTTTTTCTTAATTTGCAACAAATGTCTTTGCAACAAGTTGCTCACATTGTTTTATCACTTCCACTAAATTATAGCTCAAAAAAATGTATATTCATTGATACAAGACCTAATAATGATTAAACATTTATTTTAAAATTTGTAAAATAATTGAATAAGGAATCGTATGAATAAGAAAATGTAATTTGAAATTATTTAGCATATTATTATATAAGAAAACCTTACAGAATTTATTTTAGAGTACAAAGAACTAAACCAAATGTTATATGATTTATCAATTTTAATAAATATATTGATCTAGAAAATCATTGTAGAGAGAATTACTACTTTATGTGCCCTTTATAATAAATAGGAATGCATTAAAACATAATTTCAACTCATGGCACAATGCTTATTTACATGAAACAACAATTCAAGTTAACTATGTAAATACAATTAAGACACCAAGTCTACATGGGGTGACATTGACAAAGCTATTAATAAGTTCAATTCTAAAAATGATAGGATTCAAACCTTCCTCTCAAAAAAATAATAGATGAAGAACAATATAGCATACAACTATATTGTAAAACTATAAACCTCAATAAATAAAAAAGCATAGCCTTCAATGATTTGAAATTGCTCAACACCCACAAATTATGGAGAATGATGAGTACTATAAATTAAGGAAAATGTTGAGTAAAGAAAAATAATCAACTTTAAAATACATTGTATTAAAAAAAAGTGAAAAATAACAATATTCCATTGCATTTGTTTCTAACAAGTAGAGTCGAAACTCGAAAGACTTTCACTGGAAAAGTCATATACCAAGCTCTCCTTCACATATGCAATAACTAACAATGACCTTAAAATATGTGGAGTCACACTACACTCAACATTCCACATATCTTTTAACAAATCGGTTTATTCTATTGAACACTATCAAAGCATTATCAACAACAACGTGTGCTCTTAATATATGAAATCACATTAGTAGGTTCAACACTCTTATGTTATATTGATAAATAATTACATACTTTCCAAATCTTGATAAAATTTTCTATGGTGATCTTTATCAGCCATAACGTGTACTTGATTCCATAGTATTTGAAAATAAAACAACATTCATTGAATTGATGCCTTACTAAATTTGAATAGAAAAATTAAAGTATTATATATTAACCTCGACTATGTGACAAAAGAACAAAAAATTATTGAAATCCTCAATATAATTTGTGTAGGCTTACAAAAAAATGATGATTTAGATTACCTAAATGAGCATTGCTTACATTCACCACCCATGAACCCAACATTCCCTTTTCTCTATTACAGAAGAAAAAATGTTGATGCATATAATAAAGAACGCTATCAATTATTCCCAAAGAAATGATAGTATTAAATGGGTGAGTGCATGATCATGATGGGTCAAACTATGCCTCTGAGTGACAATGAAAATACAAAAAAAAAAAATTTAAGCAACTTCACATAAAAGTTTGAATAGGTTATTAAAATAATTTGGAAAATATGTAGGAATAGAATTTGTAGCGAATTAAATGTAGTTTGTAGGCTACTAGGCTTTTTTAAGAAAAAACTAAATTTATTTGGTGAAAATTTGAAATTTCAATGTAGTAGTACTTTAATTTTTGAAAAAATAAAAAGCATGTATTTGTCTGGCCAACCTAAGTACGAGCCAAAAAATTGAATCTTTCAACATAAGTAGAGGACACCTACCCAAATGTGATGCATATTTTTTGTAATTTTTTTACAAGTAAATAATTAGTTATGAACTTTTTAGCAAGAATATTTAAAATATGAAAAACTATTTGTCCGACTACCCTAACTTGGTCAAAAATTTATGAAATTATATTTTTTTCAGCCTAGTGTGATGCATCTTTCAAATTCAAAAAATATGTAACCATTTAAAAGTTATATATATTTTTAATCAACCTATCAATCGGGACTTTACACATAGTGCATGTAGAAAATCAATAATAATTATCTATTAAATTCAAAATAAAGCATATCTTATATTGATAGAATGTCAACAATTTATTGAATAAACCTTTTTTGTTTCATCAAATTCGGATTAAAAAAAGTCATCAATTCAAAGGGTGAAGTTTAAAAAACCAAGAGAAACCTCTAAACGCATTGGGTCCATTGAATTTTCAGGATTGACACCACAAAGCCAAATCTCAAAGCATTCCCAACGCAAAGAATTTTGTCAGAAAAATGGATATCCATTTTTTTAAAGTTAAGAAACAGATATTCATTTATTAAAGTTAAGAAATGAATATTCGTTTATTAAAGTTAAGAAATGAATATTCGTTTATTAAAGTTAAGAAATGAATATTCGTTTATTAAAGTTAAGAAACGAATATTTGTTTATTAAAGTTAAGAAACGGATATCTGTTTATTAAAGTTAAGAAACAAATATTTGTTTCTTGGAATTTTTTTGGTTGACTATATCTTCAATTTTAATACATGTTATAATATTGATATTAATATTAATATTTATATATATTTAAAATATATATTTTTTAGAAAAAGGCATTATGCATGTATATATTAATATATATGAAAATAGTTTCTTGTACAAAATTTTACATTAGCTATTAATCAGCCAGACAATAAGATTATAACCAATTTAACCCCCAAAAATTTATGACTAAATACATTGTCTACTGACAATTCTAACACCCAACAGTGAATTTACAGTTCATATTAACATCCCATATTGGATTCCTTTCTATACTATACCCAAACCAACAATTCAAAATGAGCAGACACAAAAAATTGGATTGATGCATCACCATTACTCCTCCATCTGATCTACTTGCACTTCATTTTCATCTTGAAATTCTTGTATAAATTAATAGATAATATTTAATATATACTAGCATATATATTATATTATATAGTATAAATATAAATATCATATTATATAAATTATATAATATTACATATAAAAAAAATATTTGATGGATTGCTGCAAGAGAGTATAAATATCATATGTATTATAATAAAAGTATAAATGAAACTACAAAGAGCTAGGAGCAATATATATGTCTCTCTATCTCTCTCTCTCACCTTCCCTCTCTACTTCTCTCTATCTCCTCTCACCCTCTCCCTCTCTACCTACTTTTCCCTTAATCCCTCCCACCCTACCTCTCTTTCTACTTGCCTCTCCCTCCCTCCCACCCTCCCCCCCTCTTTACTGCTCTCTCACCTTCCCTCTCTACTTCTCTCTATCTCCCCTCACTCTCTCTACCTACCTCTCCCTTTATTCCTTCCACCTTACCCCTCTCTCTCTCTATACCCCTCCCCCCTTCCCTCTCTCCCTCCCTATCTCTACCTCTCTCTCCCTACCTCCATCCCTCTCTACTTCTTTTTATATCCCCTCTCCCTCTATCCCTCCAACCCTCTCTCTCTCTCCTTCCCTCCCTCCCACACTACCTCTCTCTCCACTCACACACTCTATCTCTACCTACCTCTCCATCTATCCCTCCCACCCTACCTCTCTCTCTATGATGAATCCCCCTCTATCTATACCTCTCTCTCTCTCTTCGTACACCTCTCTCTCTCTCATCTCCATATCCTTCTTTGTCTCCTTTGAATCCCCCTCCTCCCTCTCATCCCCATCCATAATATTATAATATGATCTAATATAATATTATTACAATATAATATTTCATATGTATTAGAATATACTAATATTAATATAATATATAATATATAATATATTCAAATATATTAATCTTAATATAATATTATAATATTACGTCATATAAATCCTATAATATATTATATATAATATATGTATTATATTTGATTGCTATAAATTTATTTTTTGTTTAACCAAACTGATATTTATTTTGTGCTTCAAAACGGATATTTGTTTAGTGAAGCTTGTTTTCTCATGCGGTGAAAACAAGCTTGCAAAATGGATATCCATTTTAGAGCGCAAAACAAATATTTGTTTTAGAGCATAAACGGATTTTTTTTAGTGGACAAAATGGCTCAATATCAGTTTTGGGCATTCCAGCGATCCCCACATGCTCTCTAGTTTCAAGAATGTCACGATTTTTGTCTAATACAAATAAAATTTTACTTTTATGCACTCTTTTACATAAAATTTGACTCTATCAATCATCAAGGTACTTGTTTTCGTTTGCATAATGGGAAGCAATAGTTGTCATAAAGCCAAAAGGAAGAGGAAATTTCAAGTGGAGGAAATAGAAGCAAGTAGGGAGAAAGATAGATCAAGGAAAAGGGTGGAAATAAAAGGTTTCTCAAATAATATTCAAGGAGAAGGCTCTTCTTTACCCTTAAATGACATTGAAAGTGACTATGGTATTGAATTTGAAAATGTTGAACATGAAATTGAAAATATTACAAAATGTGATGAAAAATCTATTAATAAGAGTAACGTTGTAGAAGAAAAAGAAGAAATGTGTCAAAATTTGCTTCACGAATATGGATATGAACACCGTGACATTGAAGTTGCACTCCATAATCCATTTGTTTATAGCATTGATGAAATTGATAGTACACATGAAACAATGAAAGTCAATGTATCTCTAAATTACATAAGAAGAGAGGGCCTTTGCGAAAAAGAAAATGAAATCCCAAATCCATATTTTTGTAATGAGTCCAATAAAATTGCAAAACAATCAAGAACCCCAAAATGGTTAGTTGAAATAGATGAGAACATAATAGAAAAAACTTGAAGGAAAAATTTCATCATGAACCATTCGATTGTGGGCTACCGAAATTTTCAACAAATACTTTTCCAATAAGGCATTAGTTATGAACAATGTCAACTTTTTTACAATTTTTAAAGACATACAAAATGAGACCTTGACTAAAGCAATTGAAGATTCATGTAAACAAAAATTCTAATCAAAATAACATTATTATTAAAAATATTTTTAATGCACTCACTAATATTAGAAAGATTGGTAAGGAAAAAGATAAGAGAGTTGCTTGTAGAGTAATAACAACCTCATTAGTAAGTAATCAATTAAGAAAGGTACGATTATTAAGGCAAATATGTGTTGAATTAAAGCTAAATCATAAAACCTTGTCAAAATCACTAGCAATAAGATCAAGACTAGATAGTCCTCTTCAAAATGATACTTGGGATTTTATCGGTAGGCTTCCACAAGTTGATAAGAAGCTAACTAATACCACAAAGGATGAAATTCAAAAAAATTGGCACTCTAACTCTAGAGTATCACCCAATATAATTTTATTTTTTTAAATTAAGTATTGGTAATCAAGACCACACACCACATCCTAAACATTTCTTAGAACATAGCCAAACAATATTATACAAACTATTATGTGAAACACATCTAAATTTGAAAATCTCTCAAAGGGCATTTGAATATTGTAAGTCATTTTATTGTGTACCTCCCAAAATTTGTAATACATGTTCTTGCAAATACCATGCAGAGTTTTCTATGTATCATGAACTATTATGTAATATTCATTCTACTTTGCATACTAACGAAATGCTACAGGAGTGTGGTGCAATGTAACTACCAAAGTCATTGAGGGACTTATTAGATTTATTTTGATGTGCTAGAGATTATGGTTGTATTTTCTATAAAAATGATTATTTAAATAAAATGTGTTTGCAATGTAGTGGGTTATCAAAGTTTATATCATGTATTCACGAGGGCAATGAACATATTTTGGAAAGAAAATTGTTGAGGAAAAGAGATATGAGATAGTGAAAATAATTTGAAGAGTGGAGGTGAAGGTTATAGATGTGAGTTGGTTACAAGAGGCGTGTTGCTGATTTTATTTCAAATTTTATGAAAAATCTTATTTATAAGTATGCAAGGGACAATCACAAGTCTAGATGGTTAGATCAACATTTTAGGATGTGTAAGGATTTTTTCCCAATTGGAACTATTATCTCTATAGTCGATTTTGTTGAAAACTACACATTGCAACCACAAAATGAAGTCCAATATCAATATTATAGTTCAATTCATATTACTATTTTTGTTCACATCACATATAGACATGTCCTTGATAGTACAAAAGAGAATAGGAAGATAGTCCTGGAGTACCATTTTTACATGAGTGTTGATCAATTTCATTCATCAGAGTGTGTGCAATATTGTTTAAAAAAAAATTAACTTCTTGCAGGAAAAAGATATTAGAATGGTTCAACATCTCATTTGGTTGGATAATTATATCAGTCAATTCAAGAATGCTGATATATTTTATTGGGTGATAAAAATGCATTCAAAAAGGGGCATACCTCATATTTGGAGTTTTTTTGAAGTTGGGCATGGAAAAGGGGAGCATGATGGAGTAGGTACATGTGTGAAGAACGCTTTAGTTAAAGAACTAAAGATTAGAGGTGGTGCCACATTCAATTATGTAAGTTTTATTGTTGAGTGGTGTAACTATGCATTATCACAAGGAGGGGCACTTGATCCAAAAGTGCATAGATTCTTCTAGTTGGTTGCTGAGGGGACAGTGGGAGAGAGATTGGATTATTAGACAATCAAGGAATCGTCAATCCTTCCCTCCCTCTCTCCCTCCCCCCTCTCTCTCTCTTACCTTCCCTCTCTACTCTTTATCTCCACTCGCCCTCGCCTCTCTACCTACCTTTCCCTCTATCCCTCCCACCCTACCTCTCTTTCTACCTAACTCTCCCTCCCTCCCACCTTCCCCCCTCTCTCTACCTCTCTCTCCCCTTCCCTCTCTACTTCTCTCTATCTCCCCTCACTCTCTCTACCTACCTCTCCCTTTATTCCTTCCACCTTACTCTCTCTCTCTCTCTCTCTCTCTCTAAATATATATATATATCCCCTCTCCCTCTATCCCTCCAACCCTACCTCTATCTACCTCTCCCTCCATCCCTCTCTACTTCTCTCTATATCCCCCTCTCTCTCTCTCCCACACTACCTCTCTCTCCACTCACACACTCTATCTCTACCTACCCCTCCATTTATCCCTCCCACCCTACCTCTCTCTCTCTATAATGAATCCCCCTCTAGATCTATACATGTCTCTCTTCATACATCTCTCTCTCCCACCTATCTCTCATCTCCATATCCTTTTGTCTCCTTTGAATCCCCCTCCTCTCTCTCATCCTAATCCATAATATTATAATACAATCTATTTTATTTTTTTGTTAAGAAAAACCTAGTTTTGAAAGGTCCAGGAACCCATAGTAGTACAACAAGATAAGGGATGCTCCCAATATCAGCATAAAAAGGCATCACATGCTGCCATAATAGAAGACCAAAAAAGAGCCCAGTGAATCCAAAAGTCACTTAGAAAGGTCTATCCGCATCCAACAAGAGTCGGACATCCAGGGGAAAGTTTTCAACCCATATTTTTGAATTATCACCATTCCTGCTATGCATTGCAACTCCCATGTTCGCAGCCCAATCAGCCACTTGGTTACCTTTCCTGCCAACATGAGTAATCTTGAATACCACCATATCTTCTAGCATGTATTTTGTTGCTTTTACAAACACATCCAGCCTCCAATTATGAAGAGGGGCACCATTCAAAGCATCAACCACTAGTTTGGAATCGCCTTCAATCCATAAACGTCTCCACCCCTTATCTCTAGCGATCATAATGCCCCAAAGGGCCGCCCTAACCTCAGCAATGTTGTTTGACACACAACCACAGTCAAAGGAGAAAATTAGCTTAGTGCCACCAAATTCATCTCGAAAGATGCCACCTCCCCCAGCATTTCCAGGATTCCCCTTGGCAGCACCATCAAAGTTGCACTTGATCCACCCGTTCTCCGGAACCACCCACCTAATGGTCTTTGTGCATAAAGGCATGACATGATTCTTTCTTATCCACTGGAAAAGAGGCCAGGCATCAACCCACCTCTTTTCAAACTCAGGGAGATCCCAATCACTCTTATTGTGCACAGCTCCAATTTCTCCAATGGTGCTAACAATGTCATCCCAAATTGAGTCACTCGACCTCTCCTCACTTCTGAAAATACGTTGATTTCGTTCAATCCAAAGAGCCCAAATGATGACAGCATGAGCCACATCCCAAATCAAAGCTAGTCTTGAAATTTTGGCCTTGAGAGACCAAATATCTAGAAGGAAACTCACGTCTTTAGGCATGACCCATGACAATCCCCAATTATTGAGGAATCTACTCCATATGTTCTAGGCAACATCGCAATGTATAAAAAGATGGCTAGTATCTTCCTCCTTCCGCTTGCACATAACACACCAAGAGGGGCCCTGTTTGCCCAGAATTTTTAGCCTATCCCACGTCAAGGCACGACCCCTCCAAGCAATCCACAAGAAAGCATTCATCTTGGGAATATTGTAACTACACCAAATTCTACTATTGTCACGAGTCACTGAAATTTCAGCATAAGTGTGATACGCATCCCAGACAGTAACACAACCGCTGCCATTACCATTCCAGTGTAACACATCCTCCTGAATATCACCAATAACTGGCCAACTTTCTAGTCTAGATTGTAGCTCCTGGCAAAGTGGACCCAACACATCAACAGTGGCACAAAGTTGTTTCCATCGCCGAAGAGGTGCCTCTCCCTCTAAGGAATTGCAAACTGTTTCTCCAACTGTGTCTTCGAAGTGAGGTAAGAGGGGTGCCAGCTGAGGGTCGTCACCCAAAGCATGAGACTCCAGCCATTGGTCCCTCCAAAAAATGATCTTGTTCCCCATGCCCAATCTCCACACCAAATCAAGTTTCAAAATAGTGTTGCAGGATCTTATAAAGTTCCAAATGCAAGAGCCCTTGGGTAAGTCACGAGTGAAAAGATTGTCCACCTTGTTCTCAAGGTACTTCGCCTGTAAAATACGACTCCAAATTCTCCCTTTATCAATGTACACTCTCCACATCAACCTCAAGCCCAAGGCCTTGTTCATTTCCTTGCATTTCCTAATGCCCAAACCCCCTGCCAAGTTGGAGTGCATACCTCATTCAATTTGACGAGGAAATATTTAAGTGATTCTTCACATCCCCTCCATAGAAAGATCCTCTTGACTACCTCCAAGTGTTTTGCAACCTTACTTGGAATCTGAAAAATAGACATAGTGTATATAGGGACAGCCGTGAGAGAGGCCTTAATGAGAGTTATCCTTCCAGCTAAAGATAGCCACTTGCCCTTCCAAGAGGCAAGCATCCTTTGGATATGATCTGTAACACTGCTCCAGTCTCCGACTGCGTTGGATTTGCTGGTCAAAGGCATTCCCAAATACTTACTTGGGAGAATATCAGTGCTAAAACCAAGAATCCTTTGTATCTCAAGCATGTCAACATTGCCTTCCTTGAGAAAAAATATTTTTGACTTGGCAGCATTAACCCTTTGCCCCGCCGCTTCCTCAAATTTATTTAAGAGATTCTTAAGAGTTCTTGCTTCACTGATTTTGGCAGCACCAAATAGGAGGGTGTCATCTACGAATTGTAGATGAGATATATTGTTGATACCACTAGAGACCTGGAGGCCTTCTAGATGACCCTCATGCATCTTCTTCTTCAAGTTTCTACCCAACACCTCTGCCACCAAGAGAAACAAACAGGGTGAGAGGGGGTCACCCTGCCTAAGCCCTTTTTTAGTTGGAAAGAAATCGGTGGGGACCCCATTAATTAGAATAGCATAGGAAGGGGTGGAGATACAGCTAAAAATCCATTTGCACCATGATTCCCTAAAGCCAAATCTATGCATTATCCCAATCAGAAATCCCCAAGGAACTCTGTCATAAGCTTTATTCATATCCAATTTAATCAACATTCCATCCCTCTTCTTGCAAACGGAGGAGTCAATGGCCTCATGGGCAATGATAATACCATCAAGGATTTGTCTATCCTTCAAGAATCCACTTTGCTCTTCGCTGATTATGTCATACAGACACAACCTGAGTCTAGACGCCAAAGCTTTCGCCATGATTTTATATATCACATTGCATAAGGCAATCGGCCTATACTGATCAAAAGAAGAAGGGGCATTAGTCTTTCAGATAAGGGCAAGATATGTAGCATTCCATGACTTTAGGACAACCCTACGTTTCTTGCACTCTTCAACAACCAACCATACATCATCACCCACCACTTCCCAATATCTTTGAAAGAATTTGGCCTGGAACCCATCCGGTCCAGGGGCTTTCCTAGCACTAAGGGAGAAGAGAGCAGTCTTAATCTCCTCCTTTGAGAAAGGGGCCAGCAAACTCTCATTCTGCTCATTAGAGATAATATGAGGGAGGCAATCTAACATCTCCTGGATTTGTGGATCAGTATTGGCTTGAGTTTGAAGAAGATCCTGATAGAAGTGCAACCCTTCACTCCTAACTGCACCTATATCTTCGAGGATGACATTGTATGCCCTTTTGATCTTCAAAATCTTGTTGTGATGCCTCCTAATTTTGGTAGACAGCTGGAAGAATCTCATGTTATGATCCCCCTCTCTAAGCCACTTCACCCTGGACTTCTGTTGCCAAAGAATTTCTTCCATCCTTAGTAGCCTTTTTAGTTCCTCATTGAGTCTAGCTTCCTTTTCCTTATATTCTTGAGAGTACCCATTAGTTGCGATTGCCTTGGCCACATTGCTAATATCAGCTTCCACCTGATTTTTACCAGTATGAATGCAACCCAAGGATTCCTTATTCCACTCCCTAGCATTCCTCTTGACATTATGTAGCTTATTGGATATAATGTACCTCCTACAGCCCTTGACCTCCACACTCCACCATTGATGGACCAGCTTGTCAAAATCTTGGTGTTCATACCAGAAGGATTCCATTTTGAAAGGAATGCCTCTAGGCTTGTTATGACTGCATAGAGTGAGAGAAATTGGCCAATGATCTGACCCACCATAGTGTTGCACCTCTGAGAAGAAACCATCTAAATCAAGAAGCCACTTTGAATTAAGAAGGAAGCGGTCAAGTCTACATTGAATGTTATCGCCCCCCTCTCGCTTATTGTTCTAGGTGAACCATCTGCACCTAGGCCTGACATCCACCAAGGAGAGATCATCACTTAACCTTCTAAAATTGATGGACCCGTTATAGTTGAAACCACAGCCTTCGCTTTTTTCATCAGGAGACAGTGTGGAGTTGAAATCTCCCCCGATAATCCACTTTACTTCGTTGTGGGACTGTCTAAAAGAATGAATATGGTTCCATGTGCTCAACCTATCTGGTTCGTTATTAGGGCCATACACATTGGTTAAAAGGAATTGTGTTTCGCTCCTCAAGTCCTTGCAGCTTATAGAGAGGTAGAATTGACCTGAATCTACTACTAAACAACAATAATGGTTTTTGTTCCAGAGAATGGTGAGACCGCCAGCTGATCCCACAGCGCCCTGTTCCACTCTACCCCCATCCACCCAAATCCTAGGCATCAACTCCTTAAACTTACCATCGCACAACTTGGTTTCCTAAACCAAGAAAAAGTCGGGAGACTCTCTGTATTAGCCGTTTAAGAAGATGACGCTTGTCAGGGCAGTTAAGCCCTCTGATATTCCAACTGGTGTATTTCATGGCATACCAGGATCAGGGAGGTGCTCGCCTCCAAGAGTCACAAATTTGTTCAGAGAAACCTGTGATCCATTTTCCAAATCCTCCAATGCCTTGGACCTTGCCTTAAAGGCATCAGTTTTCCTTCCCCTGGTATTAGATGACTCGACATTGACCACTAAAGAAGGCTTGTTTCCAAAAAAAATTGTCTGCCTAGTGGCAATGCTCCATTCATTGTTTTTCTCAGTCGAATCCCTTCCTCCGGCACTTTAACTGCTTCTAGACCCAAGTTGTCCTGGCAGGGAGGGACCAGAGGAGCCCCTCTCACCAACAGAGCCAACACTCCAGCTGAAACCTTCAGAGTGTCATTGATTGGCGCTACGCCTTGTGGTTGCCCATGAACAGCCTTCACACTAGTATCAGCTGGAGAATTGGGACATTGGTTGGGTTCAACAATAGGGTCATACTTTTTGTTGACTACCGATGGTTGCATACCACCATAATCACTAGGGCTTGGGGGAATCACTGCTGGAAAGCCCTCATGTTCTTTCTCTGCCACTGGCTTTTTGCATTCCTTAGGCTCCTTTTCTACAACCGCATCCACCTTCTTAGCCTCCTTGTCCTTACTCAACTCTAGACACAACCTAGCCAAGTGGCCAAGTTTTCCACACCTGTAACAACTAATTGGAAGCCCTTCGTATTCCACTGATTGAGTCCATATTCCCAAAATAGAGGATAGGTGGATGCTAAGTTTCAGGGGTTTGCCCAAATCCAACCACACACAGATCTGCACTTTATCCTTAAGCTTGTAGCCCCCAGAAAGCACCTCGCTCCGTATGAAGGCCCCCAACGAATCCCCAATCAATTTAAAAATCTCATCAGATCTAAGCTCGAGGGGGAGTTTGTGTAAATTAATCCAAAGTGGAATGCGATATTGTGCTTCATGCCTGGGATCAAAGCTAGGGTCCCATGCTCTCACAAACAAGTCGGCACTGCCGAAAAACCACAGGCCTCCCCTAATAACAGCATCTCGCTCATACTCAAATGCAAAGGTCATTTGTAGAAAACCTAACGGCAGGAGGTTGATCGCCGGTTCAGATCCCTTCCAAGTTGATTTGCACCAATTTCATATTTGTTTGAGGGATGGCCAAATTCCTACAAACTTGGTGATCACTGCCATCTACTTAATCCTTTCAACCATCGATTGAAGCATGTGTTTAGGGATGACAACATCTAGGGCATTCATGGCTACGATAAGGTTAACATTTTTGAAGGCGACCCTTTCTAATTTACACGCCTTTTTTCTGTGAAGCATCTGCTTGCTTGCGTCGATGAAGAGGGCACCCATTCTACAGGCTTCTTCCATTTCCACCCCTTCATCCTCAACGTGAAAAGCTACCTTCTGCTCCCTCGCTTGTTCTTCCTGCGACTGCCCAGATTCGCTCATTTCGCTCCTAATTTGCTATTTTTGGTGTATTTGTATGTATCAATCTAATATAATATAATATTTAATATGTATTAGAATATATTAATATTAATATAATATTATAATATTACAACATATGAATCTTGTAATATATTATATATAATATTATAATATATGTATTATATTTGATTTCTATAAATTCATTTTTTATTTAATAAAACAGATATTCATTTTGTGCTTCAATGGGTATCTATTTTGTGCTTCAAAATGGATATCTGTTTTGTGAAGCTTGTTTTCTCGTGCAATGAAAACAAGCTTACAAAATGGATATTCATTTTAGAGCACAAATGGATACCCATTTTAGAGCACAAAATGGATTTTTTTTTGAGTGGACAAAATGGCCCAACATTTGTTTTGGACATTCCAATGATCCCCACATGCTCTCTATTCTTGGGAATGTCATGATTTTTGTCTAATATAAACAAAATTTTGCTTTTATGCACTCTTTTACATAAAATTTGATTATATCAATCATTAAGCTACTTGTTTTTGTTTGTATACAATGGAAAGTAGTAGTAGTAGTAGTCATAAAGCCAAAAGGAAGAGGAAATTTCAAGTAGAGGAAATCGAAGAAACTAGGGATAAAGATAGATCAAGGAAAAGGATGGAAAGAAAAGGTTTCTCAAATAATATTCAAGGAGAAGGCTCTTCTTTACCCTTAAATGACATTGAAAGTGAATATGATATTGAATTTGAAAAATGTTGAACATGAAATTGAAAATATTACAAAATGTGATGAAACACCTATTGATAAGAGTAACATCATAGAAGAAAAAGAATAAATGTGTCATTTGCTTCATGAATGTGGATATGAACCCCATGACATTGAAATTGCACTCCATAATCCACTTGTTTATAACATTGATTAAATTGATAACACACACGAAACAATGAAAGCCAATGTATCTCTAAATTACATAAGAAGAGAGGACCTTTGTGAAAAAGAAAATGAAATCCCAAATCCATATTTTTTGTAATGAGTCTGATAAAATTGCAAAACATTCAAGAACTCCAAAATGATTAGTTGAAATACATGAGAACATAATAGAAAAACTTGAAGGAAAAATTTCATCACGAATCGTTCGATTGTGGACTACCAAAATTTTTAATGAATACTTTTCCAATAAGACATTAACCAAACAATGCGAAATTCTTGTAAAATTTCTAAAGACATACACAATGAGACCTTTATTAAAGAAATTGAAGATTTGTGTAAACAAAATTTTTGATCAAAATGATATTATTGTTAAAAATATTTTTAATGCACTTAATGATATTGGAAAGACTGGTAAGGAAAAAGGTAAAAGAGTTGCTCGTAGAGTAATAACAACCTCATCAGTAAGTAATCAATTAAAAAAGGCATGATTATTAAGGAAAATATGTGTTGAATTAAGGCTATATCATAAAATATTATCAAAAGAACTAGCAATAAGATCAAGAGTAGATAGTCCTCTACAAAATGATACTTGGTCTTTTAATGGTAGGCTTCCACAAGTTGATAATAAGCTAACTAATACCACAAAGGATGAAATTCAAAAAACTTGGCTCTAACTCTAGAGTATCACCCAATATAAAAGACTTTTTAAAATTAAGTATTAGTGATTGAGACCACACACCACATCCTAAATATTTCTTAGAACATAGACAAATAACATTATATTGATTATTTTGTGAAACACATCTAAATTTGAAAATCTCACAAAGGGAATTTGTCGAATCTTGTAAGTCATTTTATTGTGTGCATCTTAAAATTTGTAATACATGTTTTTGATAAGATAAGCAACATTTATGCAGGGTGTTGTAACATTTACACAATGAGCCACAAGGGCCAAAAAAAGATCAGGTCCAGAGAACTATAACATTAACCATCAAAACAAAACACAGTAACAGCAGACAAACAACCGAGAAAACAATGACCCAACAAATAGGACACAACAGCAGTAGCCTAACTAGCACTCTCCTAATTCTGAGATAGGAGGTTAACAACATCCTCCCCAACCCAGTTGGGGCCCTCCTCCGTAGCCTTCTTATCCATTTCATCCTTGAGTACAGTAGAAAGGGTGTCAGCCGCACGGTGGATCAACTTGACAGTGAACTGAGCCAGACTAGTGAACTTCTCGAGCTTCTCCACTTGCTCTAGCAGCATGCGATGATCCTCCCCTTTGTCCATAGTCTTTGCGATATCTTCTTCCCCCATAGCTTGAGGGTTAGAGGGTTGTGAAGTTGAATCATCCTTTAGTGTTAAGGTCATAAAATTGGCTAGGCACTTCAACAAATTTCTCCTCCTCTTCCTCCGTGTCTTCCTCTTTCCTATTGCCCTTGCTAGCTGATCGCTCCTCATCACTGGAAATTTCATTAATTGGCACTTTCTTGCTATTTTTCACCAGCTTACCAAATCTCCTAATGCTAGTATTTTCAACCCCCATCTCCATTATAGAAACAACCATAGTATCCCCCTTGGAGTTTCTTCCCACCACATTCTTCTCGTCGCTGTCAGTGGTAGGTAGCTCCACCAAACCTTTCCCCTTTTCTTTCACTTTTTTCTTAGCTATAGGTTTGTTGTCGATCTTGCAGGGAGTAGATTTGAGCTCATAGAGCCCAGTCATAGCATTTGACTGGGCAAGCCCCACACCACCCTTTTTATTTTTGGCAAGAGGTTTAGGTCTAGGGGTTTCAATATTCACCAGAGGGGTTTTCCTTTTGGGGGCCTTAGACTCAATCGGAGAGGGATTCACATTGGTCTAAATAGGGGGTTCAACTTCCTCAATACAGACAACGGATATGGGTTTGGGCGGGCAGAGCGCGAGATGGAAATGATAAAGCCTCAAGATGAGGCCTTGATGGAGTGGCAGGGGAGGATTTTCCTCAAGGCTTTGGACAAAAGAGCCCAAGCATTTCTCAACAAAACTTTCTAAATCAATGAGTAAGAAAAACAGGAAGCTCAACAACATTTTATGGCAGGGGTGATTTAAAAGAGGCAGGTGATAATAATAGAAATTTTTATATCTACCCTCCAAATTGACATACTTCATGAGAGTGAGACAAACCTGGTCCCATGGCCACAAGAGTGCTTCTCTTTTAAAGACAGACTAGGAGCGAACAAGTTTTTCATTTCCTTTAAAGAAGGAATTAAGGCTTTCATTGTCCTAATCCTTGGTGTGCTTATGGTACTTCTTCCCAATACAAGAAATCCTCGTCGCCTCTACAATCACCTCCCCATTGACCTCAAAGGAGGTACCACCCATGGTAACCCTTCTTTCTTTCCAGGAGCTCACGAATTACACCTAAATCCTTAGATCATGACCAACCAAGCATTCCATTAAAGGTGCCAACCCTCCTTCGACATAGATGTGCCAAACCAAAGGGTCCTTGCGGAATTCCCCACAATTATCTGGCTCCATCCTCACCCTATCACCACCCATCTCACTACACTTCACACTGCAAAACCAGGAATCTTGTGAGAGAAAAATATTAGAATGTTTGTTAATGTGAGAGGTCACCAAAACACCACTTCTCTTAATCCAACCAAGAAGGCTTTGGGTAATCAAGACAATATATAGAACACACGCTTCAGGAGTTATTTCCAAAAAGGAAATCTTTGTGAGCCCATTAAATAAAATCTTTAAACACATGTGGCTAGGTTTGTTAAAAATGATGACATTGGAAGGTTTTCCTTCCACGTTGCCATTGCACAAGTATTAATGATGGATGGTTGCAGGGCCAAATTTAAACTTCCCTAAATATCCACCTTTTATCATTAGAAACTTTTTAGCGGAGTTGATAGGACAAAGCATGAGCTCCACACCATAATTATTAGTCACATCAAATTTGAATTTGGAAATCCTTAAAGATATGTGAAGGCTAAGACAAGACCGCAAATAAAAATTGTGTAAGGCTTGACCCAACTTGGTTGTTACCCCATTGTACTTCCCATCACTCCTCATAATTAGCTTTGTAACCTCTATCTCCACCCCATTATTCAAATTTTTCCATGAATTTAACACCTCGTCATTCATCTTTGTCCACATCACCCAAAAATAAAATATGTGGACTGCCCATAAAGCAATGATGATCACAATATTAGATAACATCATGATTGATAAAGGTGTCTTGTGTTGAAAATTGAGGCAATTATGTAGCTTTAAAACTTGTAAAACTATTATACTGTAGATATAATTAAGTGTTCTTTGTTACAATTTATTTGTGAATGATTATCTATTTAATTCATTTTACCATTTGTAGTTGTAGACAGAAGATTGTAGAAGAATAAGACCAGAAGAAAGGAGTTATACAACATATACCATAGAGAAACCCTTTCGAGAAAAAAATCCACCAAGAATCAATGTATTATTTAATCTCAGAAGAAGATTACAATAATTCCAATCCTTGCTTGAGATGCTTCTTTTTCCTTCAACAATTCTTCCTCACAACCTACAATAAAATCTAATAAACTATCTTTAGCTTGCTGCAATAATTAGACAATAATGAGCCTTGTAAACTCCAAAGAGTTTACAATTACAAAGCACAATGCTTATCTCATAAAACCCACACCTATTCTTTGCAAGTAGAGTTCTACAATGAAGAACAATGTCAAAATAATTCCATCCATTTGGGCGTCCCAAACTGAAGTCATAACTCAACGTTGATTCTGAAGATATCTTCTAAGCTTATCCTCAAAGGCCCAAGAATGGGCCCACTTAACTCATCCTTATAAAATATCTTATCACGCAAAAGTTTTAATTCCAAGATGCCAACTTGGGTGCCCAAGGTGGGTCCAAGTCAATCTCTATTAACTAAAACATATCTCTCCATCAATTCATGCAAACAGGATGCATGATTGATCATCCCCACTTAACTGAATGTATCACTTGATATCTATCATGCAACTCAAGTCATTAGTCATGCATTCCAAGTCAAATGAAATTAGCTAGAATTCAGCTAAAACTAACTACATGCAACTGAAGATAACTAAACCATAACTGAACTAAATTGAACTGAACTAAACTAAACTAAACTGAATTGAATAGAACTAAATTGAACTAAATTGAACTTCATGCATGTAAACATCAATCCCTAACTTCTATCATCTTTACATGCATTACTGAAGTGTTATCTTTTCCTCCAAACAATTAAATTAACTCAAGGTGGGTTCCACTATCCATGTGGGCACCCCATGTGCTCCTATTATTTAGGAACTCATCTTGGATGCCCTCACATGTTCCTATCATTTATAATTAATTATAAATGTCAATTAACATGTTCATTTCATTTGAATTTAATCTCTTTCTAATCCTAGTGTTGGGGAACACTTTCCAAGGACTTAGGAGATACATGAAATAATGTTTAGGATTGCAATTAAATGGCATCCTATTCCCAACACCCTGCTCCTTAAGGATAATACCTTGTATTCCCGGTGGTAGGTTTCCAATACTCCTCCAACACTTAGAATCTCTCTAATAGGAGCCAAGATTAGCCAAAGTGTCAACAACTTGATTACCCTTCCTAAAAATGTGAGTAAAAATCTTCATATCCAGCTTTGACACCAAATTATTTATGTCTAATAGGATATCCCTGGTACTCCATCCTAATAATCTGCCCAAATTGACAAAGTCAACCAATGATTTGGAATCCCCTTCTATGTGCAGTTTCTTTATCTCCATAGTAACAGCTAACTAGACACCCTTTAGCAGTGCCCTTGCTTCCGCAGTCATGGAGATCTGAATCCCTATACCCCCCAAGTAACCAGCCACAAAGTTACCCCTACAATCCCTAATAATACCCCCTATGCTTTCCCTGCCTAGGTTTCCCTTGGTCACACCATCTATGCCATTCATGATCTATGGGTTTCCAAATAGTGTCCTATCTAGCCTAGGCCTAAGAATTGTCAAAGGAGTTGACCTCAAGATTCTGGTTCCAAGCTTTAGCCATTTTGATCTCCCATTCAGTAGGAGCTTTGTATGGGGTTTTCCCATTGTAAATCAAAATATTTTCAAAAATTAGCGTTAGTCCTATACCAAAATCCTCCATAGGACTCATCTCAATATTCTTGAAGATCTAATTGTTCCTCTCTTTCCACAAGCACCAACAGATGATGGGGGGGACCTAGTTCCAAATCTCTCTAGGTATGGGGTGATGGAAGGGGCCATACCAGCTCAGGATAAAGGATTTGATATCCTTACACATAGTCCAGTGAGTACCTAATTTCTCCAAAGCCAGCTCCCAAATGCCAATAAAAAATGAGCAGTGTAGAAGTAAGTGATCCATAGATTCTTCATTGCATTTTCACATCAAACACCTATTAGGGATCTGAAATCCCATTTTCCTCAAGTTATCCTGAGTAAGGATCTTGTTATGGTAGGTCGTCCAATAGAAAAAAGTTGATTTTCAAAATCATGTGCCTATTTCATATCTATTTCCACAGTTCATGATCAACACCCTGAACCGACAATAGATTGTAAGTCGTTTTGACTGAAAGATTGCCCTGCCTATCATTAGTCCAGTAGAATTCATCCTCCATATTAGATAAAGGTAATCTGGTAAGGGAGAGTAAGTCCTACAGAGACTTAGCCAGAATTAACAACTCAGAGGACAAAGGACAACAAAGAAGTAGATCTTTCCACCGCCTAGCCCTCAATTGACCAAGAAGGTAGTCGCAAATGTACATACCGAAGAAGAGTTGCACTGATCTCACAAGATTCCTGAAGTCAGAGTGTGAAAGGGGGAGTCTAACAACCACGGGTCTTCCTAGAATCTGATGTTATTACCATTCTCAAATTTCCATTTCATCTTGGACATGAGTAGCCCCTACATTCTACAAATGTTCTTCCATGCCAGAGATACAGAGGGGTGATCATCAGAGAGGCACTTAATCATGGGTCTATTATGAAGATGCTTAGCATTCATAATCTTGCACTAGTCCTTTTTATTCCTCAATTGGTCCCAACCCATCTTAGCAAGTAAGGTTGTGTTGGTGCATAGGACATTTCTAATTCCAAGCCCACCACAAGATTTAGGCTTATAGACTTTGTCCTAGCTAACCAGAGCAAAAAAATTATTTTCCTTAGTCCTGAACCATAAGAATTTCTTTTGAATTTTTTCAAACTTCTCAGCAATATATTTGGGGATCTTAAAGATAGAGAAGTAGACATGGATCCCTTGAAGGACAGTAGATAGGAATTACAATTTTCCAATATGACTAAGAATGGAGCCTTTCCACCCTGCCAATTTTCTTTAGATCCTTTCAAGAACTGTATTCCAAAAGGTAGGAGTGACTTCCTTGATAGTAAGGGGTAACCCTAGATACATCGAAGGGAGAGAGCCACTCACACAACCTAGGACAATAGTCACCTGATCATGTAGAACAAGAGTGTTGTTGAAGAAGTAAATCATGATTTAATATAATTTATACATTGGCCAGAGTAAGCAGCATAATTATTAAGACAAAATTTCTATTTTTTGGCTTCAATCATAGAGGCCTTCCTGAAGAGTATTGTATTATCAACGAATTGTTGGATAACAACAGGTTTCAGAGAAGAGGTAGGTTTGATTCCCTTTATAGAGCCCTCCGACAGTGGTTTAGATATGTTCCTGCTCAAGACATCCGTGACCATGATAAACAAATATGGCAAGAGAGGATCACCCTGTTTGATGCCTCTCCTAGCTTTGAAGAAACCAAAGGGGGGCCCATTAACCAAAACATAGTATCTCATCGTGGTAATGATTTCCATCAAGAGGTTAACCACCCCTTGGTCAAAACCAAACTTACCCAAGACTTTGGGAATAAAGTCCCATGACACCTTATCATATGCTTTTGAAATATCTAATTTGAGGGCCATACTGGCATTATTGCATATATCCATGGAGTGGAGAATTTCATGGGTAGTTATGGTAGCATCCAAGATATGACAACCTGGAACAAAACCTTTTTGGGTAGGGCTAATCATTTTTTCAAGAAGGGGTTTAAGGCGATTCACCAAGACTTTAGAGAAGATCTTGTAAACGGTATTGCAAAGTCTAATGGGCCTAAAATCAATCATAAACTAGGGTTCAACAACCTTGGGAACCAGGGAAATAAAAGTGTGGTTCAATTGTTTAAGAATCTTACCAGATTTGAAGAAATCCCTGGCAGCCAAGACAAGGTCCTCGCCCACTATATCCCAAAATATTTGGAAGAAAGCAGGGGGAAACCATCTGGGCCAGGCACCCATACTGAAAATAGCCAGATGGAATTCCTTGGGAGTAACAGTACAAAGGATGCTATTATTATCATCCTAGGTTATGGTGGCTGGGAGAGGGTCCAACAACAGGTTATCCAAAGCCAAATTGGGAGCCTCAGCAGGAGCAAAATAAGCCCTTTGAAAGTAGCCCGACGCCAAGAGCCCAATCTAGGTAGGCATATTGACCAAGACCCCCTACTCATTTTGAAGCTTAGTTATATGGTTCCTTTTCTTATGTTTTTAGGAAGTGTGCTTCTTTGAATCAATGAGAGCCATTGATTAACTCTTTGATCCATGTCAACTTGCATTCTCATCCATTGATGAGAATACTTGATCCATGCCTTTACCTCTCATTTCTTCTCATCCCTTGATTGAACAAATCAATCTTGATCATTGATTCACCATTTTCTCCTATAAATACTCCTCATTTATTTGAGAAAAGGATCCACTTCCATTTTAGTAAAGTTATGTTTCACATTTGCATACTCACTTTCATCCATTTGCATCCATATTTAGAATTTAACATCATTTTAGCTTAGTTTACATCCATTTTTATCAATATTCATTAATGGAATCCGTTTAGAAGCTTGTTTCAACTAAAGAGTTGGAAAAGGGTTGACATTCCACATCAATGCAACACCAATCCCCCAATGGATGAGGTTTGAGGCATCATAATAGGTTTCCATTATGCATTTCTTATTTGTTTATGTTTTAATGGCTTTTTTGTTCATTGTTTTCAACAATTTCATTGGGAATATAGCTTAACTAGTTATATATTGCTTAAAATCTATTGGATCTGGCATGTTTAACTTAGGTTATGATTATGCTCACACACTATAACAGGTAAAATAAAATTGATAAAATTAATATAGAATTTTTGAAAAAGAAACATAAACTAAACATATATATACTTATATCTAAACTTATATCCACTAGATATTAAAAAACCATATACCACCAGTGATGCTTCTTCCATTGTTTAAGGACTCAACAAGGATGCACCAACTACAACTTCCTATATAAAAATGACATGAATATATGTACATACTATCATAATATATTTGAAATTAACATCTAAATCACTACAATAAGTTATATAAGTTCTAAATAAACTATTAATTCAATTAAAATTTAGTTCAATTACCTCAACTCTTTCTGATTGCTTTAAGAGTCGTTATGTGAATGAGAGTCCCTTAGGACAATCATGTGTTTTAGTATAAGACATTCGAAAAGGTGCCACATCATTCACACATAGAGTAGACTACAAAAGTAAAATAAGATCAAGATGTAAATTAATATATTTAATTAATTATAATTTAAATGATATACATATAATAAAAAAATTTAAACATGTACAAAAAATTATACCATGTCTAGGCCAAATTTAATGGCCGAAATAGTACCATGATGAACTTCTCTAAGTTCTTCCTATGTTATAAATTTTTCAATCCCATTTAAATATACTTTAGTACTACTATTTGTTGTATTAATTTTAAATAAAATGCACTATGAAATAACTTTAAGTTTTACTTGTACATAAGATTGCCCTTGCTCCTCTTCTCTAGCCCTTGATGGCTCTCCTTGTGTTCTTTCCTCAGATGTCTTCGCATATGTTCTCGCCTCTAATGCCTCTACATATGTACTACGCCCTATTGAATTGTATCTTGTAGGTGTCATATGATGGAGCTCATACTCAAATATGTTTAGAGGAAGCTCACTAATCTCTTTGATAGGACCTAAACACATATGATTGCACATAGTGTAATGATGAGACACGCAAATGTGTGTAGATGATGAGTGCCCACCAACATCAACTGATTCACTAGGAGTATCAATGTTAGGCAATTGGGAAATTTGAGAAGATTATGTAATCAAATAGCTAGTCAAAGAGTGTATGGCTATGAGGCTCTACATTGTTGCATCTACAACAATGTCTGGGTGTGTTATTTGAGGCAGAGGAGCAATAGAAGGAGGGGGAATATATGGGCCTTGTAGTTGTCACATTTCCCAAGGTATATCTTTGGGACTTCCTCTATCTACTCCTTGGAACTATCTAAAGTCAAAGTAATTCACATGCTTTTCTAAAACAAACTATGCATATAATTTGCGGAGAAAATAAAGAGGGACATCAAGATTGTTGTTTGGTGGTTTATCAAAAACCATCCACCAATGATCCCAAAAATTTCTTGTAATACCCTCATGTGTGCACCATTTGATTGAAAATTTGGGCTTATGTACATTAATTGGTTGTCTATTTTTAGGATTCACAAAATATTGGACTACTTGGGCTTTGGATATTTAGAAACCATCACCATATTGTAGCATCTTGTATTCTCTACACTCCCAAAATGAATTATGTTGCCTTGTGAGGGCTTTCAAATGACCAATTATTCCCTCTAAGTTGGGTGTCATTGAAGACAATCTAGGGTGTTGATGATATATTTCAACAATATTCTTCAATTCAGTAACATTTTTATAAATTAAGTCTTGAATTGAATGAGGGTTTGGTGGAGGGTTTTGGTTTTCAAAATTTTCTACCATTTTTAAAACCTATTTGGAATTAAAAATTAACAAAAAAAATTGAATAATTATTAAAATTTATAAACAAAACCCTAATTTATACTAAAATTTCAAATAAAATATGATAAAATAAAAATAATATGATGACAGATTGAAATAGCTAACCTAGCAATTCTTATCACAATATTCAATCAATCAAAATGAATATTTGTTTTGAGAATCAAATATACGTTATTTGTTGTTGAAATACTTTGTTATGCCCTTGTGATCACCTATTGAAATGAAAATATACTAGCTTTTTTATAAATAGCTTTAAAAATTGTATATCCATTTTTTAGAGCTTTTTTCTTAATATTTAATATATTAGCATATTAAAGATGTTATTTTATATATGATATATATAATAATATAATATTAGATATAATATAATAATATATAAAATTATATATATAATACTTTCTATTATAATATTATAAGTCACATATATATGTGTATATATATAATAAAAAGGGGTAAAAATTTATTTAATCAGAAAATCTCACCAATACAAGCAAAGAAACGAAGATGATCTAGTAGGGGCCCAACAAGCACTCCCTGCAAGGTGAAAACAATACAACCAAGATATCAAACCATCCAAACTCTCAAAAACACCACTCAATACCCTTGAATATCCTCTTGGATCAACAACCTCAATTTTTGGGAACAGTCTAAGGGAAGATGCTCCCATCCTTCAACGTTCTAATTACCCCTATATTTTGAAGCCCGTTTTCCAAACAATCTGCAACCTTGTTCCACTCCCTCAAGATATGGACAAAGGATACCAAATCCAAAGAATTGCTAAGGTGATGAATCTGTTGAACCACTAAATCTAACTACCAATTCACCCATCCAAAATTCGCTTGTTCAACATAGAAACTAGAATATGCAAGTCTAACTCACAAGTGACCTTTTTCCACCCTAGAGCACACCCCTTTTCCAAAGAAATAAGGATGGCAAGGGCCTCCATAAATATATTAGTCTTGTATCCCTGAAATATTGAGAAGAAGAAGCATGCCTCCCCTGAACTATCTCTTCCAAATCCTTGGACCCCATCAAATTTAGGATTACCCCTGAAGGAACCATCAGTGTTAATCCTCATAAGACCCCATGAAATATTGATTTTGTTGAACTTGATAACCTAATTCTAATTCTTACTTTAAAAAATTTAAGATTATATTTAATTATTTAAATATACTTTAATTAAATATAACTCTAATTATTTAATATTTTTTTATTGAAATCATTCATCACATAATAATTTATTCATCTCATTTAACTTCTATAATAGATTATAAAATACAATGAATAAATTAACAAAAACAACACACATATGCTTGACTACTCAAATTGAATTACATATCAAACCTTGTAAATAACATTACTCATAGAATAATTAACCCATGCAATGTTAGACTAGAATTAAAAAGTGAAGATGAGTGACGCAAGTAGAGGCGAGGGTACCAAAACCAGAGGAAGTTTGTAGAGAATGAAAAGGCCAAGGGTTAGTATGAGGAAGTGTGGTAGCTTGGCAAAATGTTTGTGGAAGTGAATTTCAGGTTTTCCTTGGGTGAGGATGTGAGGCAGTATGCTAGATTTGTGTTGCATAATATGAATTTTTCCATAGTGGAAGGTGCACAAAATATTATAATTTCAAATTGTCTCCTCAATTCTAAGGTGGAGCACCTAAAATAGACAACAATGATATCAAAGTTCATCAACATTTGGCCTTCATTGATCTAAATCAAGAAATGGTGCGAACAAAATAGTGGAAGGGATCCTCCCCTTCCATTATCTTTCTGCCTTTGGGGTTTTCCAGATGGTCTTTACAACAGAAGCAAAGAAATATGCTATTTTAGAGAGTGGCCCATGGCTTATGGGGGTTGCTAGGATTTTTATGCAGGTCTGGACTCCAAGTTTCAACCCGATTTTGGAACATATAAGCAAGCTTCTGATGTGTGTTAGGCTATTTAAATTCCCACATGATCTGAGGTCAGAAGATATTTACAGATTGATAGGCAATTCATTAGGGATTTACATATGGAGTGAGAAACTATAGGACAATGGAGGGCTTGATATTTGGGGTTATGATTTGTATCTGGATTGACCTGAGCCATCTAATTCAACTTTTTCTCAAAATCTCTTCTACCTTGGGGGTATGGATGTGAATCAGTCATTGAGGCTAAACAATTTTTCCTTTCTGTGAAGTGTAAGGATGTGAGGAATGGAAGTCAATGGATAGTTTCAAATGTTTATGGTCCTAACTTGGAGCTAGAGCATGTGGTGGTTTAGGATTATCTCTGCACCCTTAGGATGCTTTGTGCCCTTGACAATTGGGTTGTTGGGTGTGATTTTAATGCCATTCTGGCTTTGGAATATAAATAGGGAGGTAGGTTGCAAGGTAGCCAAGGATCTATTAATTTTAGGAGATGGTGCATTGAACTTGCTTTGGTTGATGTTAGACCTAAATTGGGATGGTTCACATGGACCAACATGAGACTGTTTGATGACAATATTTAACACAAATTGGATAAATTTTTCCTTAATTTTGAGTGGTTGTTGGACCTAGGTGGGTTCTCTTCAAAGGTTATACAATTTGGGGGCTCTAATCACTGGCCCATTTCTTTATCTTTGAGTCGATCCAACAATTTGAAAGGTGTCCCCTTAAAGATGGAGGCATTTTGGTATTAACACCATGACTTTGATAATTTTCTTAGTAGTTGGTGGAACACTAAGGTTAGGGGATGCAAGAGGTATATAGTAGTGAAGAAATTGCAAGAAGTGAAAAGGAGAGCTAGGGGATGGAATAAGGAGGATATGGGCAACTTGTTTGTCAACAAGTATAAGGTTGAGACCAAACTGAAAAATATTGGAAGTGACATCTCCAAGTCTGGATACATGCTTGACATTAGGGAAAAGGAGGTGAAGTTGAAAGACTATGATAGATTGCTCAAAATGGAAGAGATCTTTTGGCTATAAAAATCCAAGGTCAAATGGATTAAGGAAAGAGATAGAAACATAGGGTTTTTCTAGTTGTCCACTAAAATTAGGAGGTAACATAACAAGATTTTGAGTACTCGTAATTCTGGAAATTAGTGCTCGAGGATATTGAAGCCATCAATCTTGAAGGTTTGAGGTACTTTTAGGAGCTCTTGGTCCCCTTGCCAAGAATGACCCCCTTGCTCAAGGGGAAATGATAGATTGCATCCCCAACCTAATATTGGATTCTCAAAATGAAGCTCTCTTATCTCCCTTCACTAAGGAGGAGATTAAGAATGTTGCTTTTTTCCTTAGGTGCTAGGAAGGCTCCCCCTAGATGGCTTCCAAGTAGAATTTTTTCAAAAATATTAGAAACTTGTGGAGGAAGATGTTTGGAGGGTAGTATAAAAGTGTAGGATGCAAAGAGTGGTCTTGAAGTGCTATAACTTGACCTTCTTAGCCTTTATCCCCAAGGTTAAGGATCATAAAACCTTTGATCAATTCAAGCCTATTGCATTGTGTGATATTATATACAAAGTGATTTCCAAGGCCATGGCCTCTAGGTTGAGGGAGTGTTTCAACAACATTATTTCTAAAGAACAAAGTGGGTTCCTGAAGGATAGGTAGATTCTTGATGGTATCATTATCGCCCACGAGGTTATCTATTTGATCCAGTGTAGAAAAAGAGAAGGGATGATCATCAAACTGGATATGAATAAAGCTTATGATAGGATTCCTTGGGACTTCCTAATAAGGTCATGAGGAAATTTGGATTTAGTGAGTCTTGGTTTCAATGGGTTTATAATTAAATTTCTACTCCTTATTTTGTTGTCTTGGTGAATGGTGTTGGACTACTAAATTTTCAACGCCAAGCAGGATTTGCACCAAGGGGACCCATTTTCCCCTTTCCTTTCCTTAATTGTTGCACATGTTTTGGGAAGAAATTTCAAGGATTTTTGGAATGACAACTTGGAGAGCTTGCAAATGTCTGGAGGTGTTGGAAACGTATCCCACTTACAATTCATTGACAACACTTTACTTTTTGGGGCAGCTAAGGATGGGGGCAGGTATTTTCAAGAAGGTGTTAAGTAGGTATGAGGTTGCTACCGGGAAAAAGATGAACACATCCAAGTCCAGATTCTTCTTTTTAAAGGAATGATATTTAGAAAGATTAGAGATTCAGAGGATTCTTGGTTTTGATATTGATGTCCTCCCAAGAAAGTATTTGGGGATGCCTTTGATTAATAACATAATGTACGAGAGAGAATGGAGTGATTTCATTAACAAGGTTTAGGCTATGTTGGCATCATGGGAAGGAAAGTGGCTTTCCTTGGATAGCAAAATTACCCTCACCAAGGCTTCCCTAATGGCTGTGTTGGTTTATACCATGTCCATTTTTCAAATTCCTAACAACGTTGCCAAGTATTTGGAAGAGGTGAAAAGAAGCTTCTTATGGAGGGGATGTGAAGAGAAGTTCAAGTATAACTTGGTTAAATGGGATAAGGTGTGCAGGTTGCTTTTGCAAGGAGGGTTAGGCATGAGAAAGAGAAGATATGAACATGACATTGTGCATGAAATTGGTTTGGAGGATCTATAGCGAGGAGAACAAACTATAGAGAAAGACTCTTCAAGCCAAGTATTTGCAAAGCAATGTGGACAATTTGTTCTCTTGTGAGCTCCCTAAAGGCTCTAGCATTTGGAATTATCTCAAGTCTTGTTGTCATTTTCTTAGTACTGACATGAATTGGAAGCTAGGTAGAGGGGATAAAATCATATTGCAAAGGGACAAATGGTCGGAGCATAAAGCTTTCATTGATTATCCTCTTCACATTCCTTTTATGACACACTTTGAAGGTGTTGAGGGTATTTGGGTGAAGGATTACATCATGGGTAATGACCCCTTCAGATCTTGGAAGAAAATTGAAACCCCTGTTAAGAAGCTACAACATGTTTGTGATGAGATCCATGTGAAACTTGAGAAGTGGCCTCTGGTGGGAGAGGTTAAAGAAGACAAATTGGTATGGAAAGGGCATGGTAGTGGTGTTGTGATGGTCAAAAGGGCCTTCTTCACTTATTTATCCAAGGCACAAACCATAGGTAATCCCAAGATCTAGAATAAATTTTGTATTCCAAAAATGAATTCATTTTTGTGGATTATGTAGAAGAAGAGAGCTTTGACATGGGATATAATTCAGTGAATTGGAAAGGTTGGTTTATCTCACTGCATTATGTGCAAGGATCAAGAGGAATGGAACATTCATCTTTTTTCTCACTCTAAGGTGGCATGGTAGATTTGAAATCATTTTTGGGGAAAATGGGGCCAGATGGTAATTCCTAAGAATGTGGTTAGTCTTCTAGAGTCTTGGGTTGTGAAGGCTGTGATTTTGGGTCTATAATTCATTTGGAGCATGACACTTACAATCATTGTGTAGAATATTTAGATGGAAAGAAATTGTAGGATTTTCAGAGATGAAGAATGGACAATTAATAGGTTGTGGGATAGAGCGGTTGACACAATCGAAGAGTTGGGGGGAAACTCATAGGATAGATAGTTGGGCCTTGGATGCACATGATACTTACTAGGCTACTAATTGGCCCAAATTTAGGGGGATGGTGTAGGCCCTGGTGCTTGCTTTTGGAATCAAGAAGAAGCCAAAGTCGGAGGTGCCTGAGCAGAGGTGGATTAAGCTGAACTTTGACGATGCAACTAAAGGGAATTCTAAAAAATCCAATCATGGAGGAGTCTTTAGGGATGCTTTGGGAAAATATATTTTTCTATATGCTTTGCATTGGGTAGTGACACTAACAATCTGGCAGAAGCCAGAGCCGTGTTGTGGGGTTTGATGATAGCCATAGAGAAAGGGTGGAGAAAACTTTGGATCAAAGGTCTTTCCAAGCTTGTTATTGGGGCTTTGAGAGGGGGAGAAGTTCACAACTAGAGACTAGGGGTGATTGTAGATGTGGCTAAAAGTTATCTTTGTGACTTGGAGGGGGCCAAAATCACTCACATCGGCATATTTGGGAACAAAGTTTTTGACTGGGTAGTGAATGAAGGTGTTCTTTTAAGACATAAGACTAGTTTCTCCAATAAAGAATGGACGAATAACATCCTATTTGAAGCTTCTTTGTTGGTCTTGGATGACAGGCACAATTTGGAGTCTGATGATAGGCTAGTTATGGCATCAGGATAATGTTTGTAGGTAGTTTTTGTCTCTCTCTAGTGTTTGTTCTATCTGAGCAATCCACTCTTGGTGGTTGTTTAAGCCACTGTATATTTTTCTCTTTGGCTTGCTAGTTATTGAGAGTTCTTCCTCTTTTCCTTTTTCAAGTTCCTGATCTTTTTAAAACCAGGTTCCTTATATAAAAATAAAACATTATTCAAAGAATATCTAGTATACATTAATATCTATATTAAATATAAAATTACCTAAGAAAGAACAATATAAATAATTAATTTAAAGAAATAAAACTAAACTAAAATTATTTGACATAAAAAATATAAAATTTAGAAAACTTTTAGTAAGTTAAATTTACATGATACTCTTTTATTTCCTCGTAGCACATGGATTATTGTTTGCTTGACATTATTAAAAAATGCATTTCATTTCAACCATATATCACATAAGCATGGCCTACAAATCTAAAGTTGTGAGAAATTTTCAAGTGCTCTACTCATTTCACAAATAAGTCAAAATAGATTGTAGAAAAAAGCCCAACTATGTGTAGCTAATTATGTGCAGAAAATGCGAGGCAACTCTATTTTTCTAATATACATAAAATAGATTTGGTGAAAAGGATTTACAAACATTTTAGCAAATGGAATATAAAATTTATAAAATAGATTGTACAACAAAACAGAGTTGGATTGTAAAATTTGTTGCACCTCTATGAAGAAATTAATTTGTAAGTAAAAAATAATAATTTAAATTTTGGTGAAAAGGATTTACAAACATTCTATCAAATGCAATAATAAAACTTATAGAATAGATTGCATAGCAAAGCATAGGCTAGTCAATAAAATTTGTTGCACCTTTGTGAAAAAATTAATTTGTAAGTAAAAAATAATAATTTAAATAAGTTAAGAAAGAAAGTTGCCAACAAGTTAAGATGTAAAACATATTATATGATTTTTTATGGCACAAGGTGGCGAGGAGCGAAAAAAACCAGAAGGACTAAGAAGAAAATGGTGGGAAGATGTCGACGATGACGCTCGAGCAAAGGAAGGCGGAGCTAATGAAAGCAAGCTTGGAGTGGAAAACCACATCCCTCAATGGGTTTAAACAAATGGATAATGGGTGGATCGCTGCCACCCAAGTTGGTGCATATGAGATGCATGTATTGTGGAGATACAAAACCAAACTGAAGGAAGACCTCAAAGGGTAGGAGGAAGAAGACAACCTGAACCAGGATCAAAGACAAGCAATTGGGATAGAAGTAGACAATTTGGGATCACCTAAGGTGATGCTTCAAAATGTAGGCGTGGGTGGTTATGGGAAAAAAGAAACCTTAGAGCAAATACCTCATCAAACTGGAAAAGAAAAGAGGGAAAACCCCCAAATAGAACGAGCTACCCTTGGACCCCAAAAGAAGGATTGCAACATCAGGCCTTGAATCGAACTGCTTGAAGGCTTGCACAAGAATAGAGAGGAGAGGCCAAAGAAGGAAAGGCAAGGGTCGATTGGGATTTGGGGGAGCAGTCAGATCATGGTAGGGTATACAAAACCCTAGGAGGGAATAATGAGAATCAATAAAATTGGAGAAAGAAGAATTATGGTAGAAGAAGTGGAGAAAGGTGTTTAAGAGGAACAAGAGCAGGAGAGGACCAAAAGTGAAAGCCAGACCGTGGGGGAGAAAACTATTTGTGATGCCAACAGAAGCATTAGAGTCGAGGGTAGCCAGACTAAGAGACAAAGCGCTATTCACAAAATGGAGTGGGCTAGGATGCCCCAAGGAAGAAATCATGGAATGATGGTATCAAAGCTTCAAAGACCAGGTAAGTATTCACATTCTTCTGAACTCTTTCTTCCTAATTGAATGCATAGATATGGAGTTAAAACAAGAGATAGTGTATGGGAAACCATTATTTTTAAAAGGCCACTACTTTCACTGTGTAAACTAAGAACCCAATTTTGATCCCTAGAAATACGCTATAAGGACCCTACATGGCTCACACTGGTAGACCTCCCATCCGAGTATTGGAGTTTGGAAGCACTAATTAAGATAGGAGATGCCCTAGGGGTATGTTTAGGAGTTGATGAGGATTTCATTAATGGAAAAAGAGAACCAGAAGAAAATATCCTTGTAGAAATTATGGAAGGGGTGGGAATCTACAAAAACCTAGAAATACTTTTAGAATTTGGAAGTTGGCTCCTAAAGGTGGAAACATGCGAAGGGACATTCAATGGTAAATTCCTATTCAGGGAATCAACAAAGGTAGGATGCTCTTGGATGGGAGTAGATGTCAGAAGCAGCAATGCAACCAAGGAAAAACAAAGAGAAGATATAAACTATGATAACACATGGGGAGATACAAGGAAAATCAATAGAAGCCAAGAGGGTGGTGAAGAATCAAAAAAAGGAAACTAAGTGAAAGCAACATGAAGACAGGGAGGGAATTAAGGCAATCACCAATATACAACTTTGAGCCACCATAGCGAGAAAGGGACCTGAACATCCTCCTAGAATAGAATAGGGATCTACAAAAGGATATCACCCTCCAGTTAGAAGAGTTATCAAATGGAACAAGCAACCCAAATCTAAGGAATCAAAGGGTGAGGGAAGAAGAGTGCCAAAACCAAAACAAGACCCCTACAGAGGCAGGTAGAAAGTTGGAAGATAGAGATCAGGAGAAAGGCTTGGATAGCTCAAATCTGGGGGATGGGGCTCAATCTAAAAAGGAAGGAAGTGAAGAGGCCTCACAAATAGATGAAAATGAAAGTGAAGTTGTCATGTCCCTGAAATAGTGACATTTAGATAATAAAGAAGCATAATAAAAAATATTTAACCATTTGATATTACCTAATTATAATTGTCCAAAACAATATTATAATTATGGATATTATAAATAACATTATGATATAATAGATATTAAAGTATATAAAATTAATATAAAATATAAACATGAAATAATATTATAATTATGATTATAAATATAATGAATAATATAATATACACAAGAAAATCTAAATAATCAAATATAAATGAAAATTATGATTGTTATATAGAAACTAATAAATATAACTAATACTATAAATAAATATAAATGATATTACAAATAAATTAAAAATAAAATAGTAAAATATAATACACATCAAAACAAAAAAATAAAATATAATTTGAGATATCATTAAGGAATGTTTAACTAAAGGTCATGTCCATTTGTGGGGTTATCTCTATTCAAAGAGATGCCTCTCTTCATGGAGGTATAAGGATATAAAATAAGTTGTGGGATGTGGAGAAGAGGTAGAAGAAAAAGGAAAATGATATATTGAATACACATCATATTTTAAGAAGAAGATAGAAGAATGAAGGAATGAAGATATAGAAAGGAGATCTATCAATAGTGTGTAGAGAACAATAAAAATAGAAATTAGAAAGGTTTTAGTTTTCAAAAGGCAGCAATCCTTTCAAAAGGTTGTGTCTCTTCTAATGAATGTCTCTTTTCAAAAAGATACATCTTCTCATTTGAATATGGAGATATAAAAAGAGAAAAAATGAGATATGTATAGGGAGGAAGAAGGAAATAGAGAATAGAGTGAGAAACAAGAGATAAAATATAGGCTGTGGATCATCCAAAATTTATAAAGATGGGAAAATGGAAAGTAGATACGTATTTTTATGAATTTAAATAATAAGTTAGATAAATGTTTGTACATTTAACTAATGATGTTGATAAATACGTCATGGATTTAAATAATAGTCTAATTAATAGTAATTCATACAGGATGCTATTTATTTAATGTTATCTATTTTTTATTGATTGCATGGGGGATAATAAATCATGCATGCTACTAGTTATCTTATAACATTGCTAATATGTTACGCTCCATTGACATTATTGTATATAATTACATATATATATATATAATATGATTATACAATAAAGATACAAGTGTAGCAATTATTGAGCCTTACAAGTAATTGTGATTATTTGATAGAAAAATGAATAAATTTATGAATGTCTTTATCCTATGATTGATTAGGAAAAGGAGAAAAGGAATGCAGTATGAACACTACACCATCATAAAAGGATATCTTCAAGAAATCAAGGTAGATTTAGGGTAATCCCAAAATGGGGACATTACAGTGGTATCAGAGCATCTTTCCTACCATCCTATGTATGCTTGAGCTACTTGTGTACTTGCTTGAGCTACTTGCTTACTTTCTTGAGCTGGTTGCCTACTTGCTTGATCTAGTTGCTTGCTTACTTGAGCTACTTGCCTACTTGCTTGAGCTAGTTTCCTACTTGCTTGAGCTGGTTGCTAGCTTGCTTGAGCTACTTGCTTACTTGCTTGAGCTGGTTTCCTACTTGCTTGAGCTGGTTGCTTGTATGCTTGAGCTACTTTCTTGTCTACTTAAGCTACTTTCCTACTTGCTTGAGCTGATTACCAACATGCTTGAGCTTGTTGCTTGCATGGTTGAGCTGGTTGAGCTGCCTACCTATCTGTTGTGCAATTTTGCACACACGCCCCACTGAAAGTAGGGACCCTCCTTTGCTCTGGCTTTGGTGTGTTGGCCCTTTAATTTTATTGATTTGGTTGCCTTTGGAGGTCCTTAGATGTTCATCTTGCTTGCCCAAGTGATTTCCCCAGGTTGAGCAAAAACTGGTTTTTACCCCAATCCAGGATTTTCCGGTCCATCCGGATTTTCCGATTTCCATGAAATGCCGAATCCGAGTGAAGTTCGGGTTTTTGCCTGCGTCCGGGATTTTCCACCCAACCCGGATTTCTTCAGTTTTCCGGGTACGTGCCAAAGTCCGAAATTTTATGCCATCGCACAAATCCGGTCCACCCGGATTTTTCTGAATTTTTTGCCAAGCTTTGTGCAAATTGAAATACTGGATTAAATTGATGAATTTTATGATAAATGCTCAACACCCCATGTTTAATTTGATATATTACACGATGTTACATGCATTCTTGGTTCGTTTTGATGATCTATTGTTGAAATTTTGCCTTATTTAGTAAAATTCGCCTAGCTTGGAATTTTCTGGATTTTGGTCTGGAATCCGCCTGACCTGGATTTTCTCGGATTTTCCCCTTGGTCTAGTTTCCCGAAATGATCCTAAAAATGAAAATTTCTTGAGATAAAAAAAAAATTGAATTGAAAATAAAATTTCCAAAAATGGAAAAAATTCTGAAAATGGAAAGTTTCCTTTTAAAAATGTAAGTTTTTTTAGAAAAGGTCAAAATTTTATTCAAATTTAATTTGGACATGTGGGCTATTAATGATGATATCTGTTTTTCAGGACTAAGCAAATATTAAAAGGGGACTTGCGTATGGATTCGTGCCAAAAGAGGGAAATCTAGAAATGCTCAGTTTAAATTTTCAAAGTGGGACCTGCCTAAGAATCCGTGCCAAAACTGTCTACAGCTGGAGGACCTTCTGGAAGACACGCGAATCTGATCTTGCTGGAGATCGTAGGCCGACATGGATAATATTCATGCATTTAATGCAAATCTTGTCCTATTTTGAAATTCCCTTGGCCGACCTGTTTTGGGGCCAGTTATTATTGTAAAATCTAATTAGGCTGACATATTTGGGGTTCTCTATAAATGGCATTTGTGCCTCATTTGTAAGGGGGTAGATTTTAGGAGTTTGACTAGGCCAGAATTGGCAAGTAGTTTTCAGAATTAGCTGTAGGAGATGAGAGACTTGAAATTGTTATGCAATGCTGGAGAAGTAATGCAATTGGGTTGTTGATTTGGCAAACTTTGTATTTATTTTCAACAGTTTTTATGGTTTCTTGTTCTTGATTCTCAGATCTCAGATGTTAGATGTTAGATTTTAGCTCTTTTACAATGATGGTGAAATGTTAATGATGTTGATCGATTTTTGGTCCATACTTTTAGCAATTTGCTGATTGTAGATTGCTGTGTAAAGTTAGTCTGGGCCTCACTTCTGTGCTAAGTTCAACTGTGAATGCTTGTTTACATTGCGCCAGCAGTTGGGTATGTGAATGAATGTTCAAAGTCTGAAAATCTTCAGATTTTCCTAGAAGATCGCACCATTTCTGTGTAGTTGCAGGTTTGTCCTTGATCAAGCAGAGATCAATTTTATTGGGGATCTGTCCATTTGCAGCTTTCATCATTATTGTGATTGATCTTGGGAGTTAGAATCGAATAGAATCTCTCTAAACCCTTATCTCTTTTGCTGTTTATTTTGAATCTGGGTTAGTTTTAGGGTTGAAAGCATCACCATATTGTTGCATCTGATGAAAATTCACTTCCAGCATTGTTCATTTGTAAGGCCCCTTGTGATTACCAGCATTTTCACATATTATTTGAGTTGTTTATGCATTGTCATGACCTGACACCTGAGAGACCTTGGGGTGATTTTCAGTAATTTATTGTTGAAGATTACCTTTCAAGAGAGATAGAATATTGTATTATGTCTGAGTTGTTGTGCAGAAAACACCATCAACACTATCTACTTGAGCTACCTGCCTATGTGCTTCAGTTGCTTGTTGCCTTCTTTAGCTACTTGCTTGTGTGCTTGAGTTACTTGAGTTACCTCCTCTAGACAATGAAGGACAACTTATCTTAGAGCTAGAATTTATCGTAGACACCAAAGAAAGGACATTGAGGAACAAGATCATTACAGAAACTCTAATCAAGTGGAAGGGACTTCCTGAAGAAGATGCTACATGGGAAAGAGAAGAAACCATCAAAGCGTTTAGAGATAAACGAAGTCAAGAAGGTGGCATCATTGGTTGGGAAACAAGAGGTTCCTGCAGATCGAAGTGGTATGCAAACTTGCCAAAGAGAAAGGTATACTCTATAAACATATAGAAACACATTCTGATGTATACAGATCAGGTATGCCCTGTAACCATTGAATGTAATTACTTTACATTGACATTCATTAACCTTATCATAGCTATCGTATGTAAGTGTAAAATAAGTATCAAGATATATAAATATATATATATATATATATATATATGTATAAATAGATAAATACATATATGTTATTTTGAATTAGACAACTAATGAGATCATGATGATCTATTCCATCATGAGTATTGTGTGAGGTAACCACATGAAACAACCATGGAAGGGGAGAAGAATAAAATGGGACAAATTCATTTGATATTCTGATCACCAAGGATCGGGGCTGGAAGGCAAGAGGAATCTGCAGGTAAGTATAAAAGAAAATATTTAATAAATTTAAATAATGAGTTCAGTAAATACATCATGAATTTAGATATTAATTTTTAGTAAATATATCTTGAAATTAAATGATAATGTGGTAGAATAAGAATTTATATATAATGATATTTATTCTAGTTGATGTTGCTCATTTCTATTGATGTCATTTTGGAATAATAAAGTTATACGTGCTACTATTTATTCTTAATACCTTATAGAATTACTGATATGTTTATTTTGAATTGAATACCTAACTATATTATTGTGATATATTCTATCATAATGTCTCTCACATGAAGTGTATTTCATATTTTCATCAACGTTTTGTATCATCAAACAAACATGTAGAAAGTTAAGGGAGGGAACCTATAGGTTGAGTAGGTACTAGTTCTCCTCTAGGTATGCCACTCCCTGGATCGGATGACCAAGAGTTGTGCCATCGGGAGCCAAGGGGGTGATATCCACTCTTGGGCTTAGAGAGAGTATCTACGGGCCTCCTATGGATTCCTCTCCTCTAAACTATCGCATGTTTAACTTGAGGAATTCTCCAACGTAGTTGGGAGATGATGAGGATGGATAAGGAAAGTAGGTACAAGCGTATCCCCTAAGTACACCACTCCTCGGATCAGATGACTAAGTATCATGCCATCAAGAGCCAAGAGGGATGGTATATCCACTCCTGGGCTTAGGAAAGATTGCTTCGGGCAGACTTATCCTTCTCATCCAATCCCTTACTATGATAAAGTCCTAAATTTGGTGTAATTTGACTTATTTGTGCAATGGACAAATCAAATTTTCATTTTAATGTGTTTTATGGTAAACAATAATTCTTATATGTTTTATATGTTTTATATGTACATGATGTGGTTTGTCTTATATAATTGTATTTATGCTTGAGTGTATACTATGTAACCTTGTATTGATATTTGAGTGCACACTCTATAACTTGTATTTGAATTCAAGATGTATATTGTATTCAAGTGTACACCATGTGACTTATGTGTATTTTAGTATATTCAAGTTGTATACTTTGACTTACATGTACTTCAAGTATATTTCCTTCCCTAAATATAATTATATGATTTATATGCCTTGTGTGTAATCTATTACTTTTCGCTTCTATGTGTATTCGTCTTACATCGTTTGTCTTACTCTGCATATTTATAAGTGTATTTCATGTATTTTTATGCTTCGTGTGTAATCTGTGATTATGCTCTATACATGTATTCATGTTTGCTTCATACTTTGTATCTTGTATGCATTTATGATTACTATAAAGTCTACATGATTGATCTGTGGATAACTTTCTGATGTGTTTTTCATGATGGGTGTGTTTTCAGCATTTCTACTTGTGATTCACAAGCATACCCCATGCTTTATATATTCAAGTGTGAATACTTCATACCTTATGTATTTGAGTCTATGTTCCAAGTTGATGTATGCTCCATGTATTTATTCATGCTTTATTGCTTACATGTATTCAAATGTATGATTCATATCTTATATGCGTGCCTCATGCCTAATGTGTTTTAACATGTTCACTGCATGAGTATATTTCTATTATGTTCTATTTCTTGAGTGTATATTTCTGATTGAACATGTACACTTCTTCGAGTGTATTTGTATACCTTGAGTGTATTAACATGCCTTACTCATATTTCCTAAGTGTATGCATCATATCTTGTGAGTGATTATGTGTTTGCTATATATTTGATGTACCTTCAACATGATTATTCATGAAATCTTTATGTGTGATTAATTCATGTTTGTCGAGATCCTTCATACATGAGTGCCCTCTTAATACCTTGAATTTGCTTTGTAATGTCTTGTTTTCTTATGCTTGTATTTTCGATGTGATTCTGGCTTACAATATCTTATGTGCATACCTCGTGACTATTTCATGTACGATGATTTTATCCATGCATATGTTTCATGAGTTTGTGATATGTTTCACCTCTTCTGTATATTTAGATACTTGCTTATGTCTCAAATGTTTTTAACATATTTGCTTCATGAATACTATTCTCATATATGTCAGTGTTTGATTCATATCTCATGTGTATTCGAATTCAATTCAAAGACCTACGTGTGTAGATGTTTGTGGCACTTGTATTCGAGTGTATGATTCATGCCTTGAGTGATTGATTCATGCTTTATGTGCACATTATTAAGCATATTATATGACTATGATTCATACCCTTAGTGTATTCAAGTGTGGCTTACTTTATGATTTATGTATGATCATTTGAATACTCTGTGACTGATATTCATGTATCTTACTTGTATTCATGTGTATGTCTTGCGACTTGCGTGCATTCACACTTTGCAACTTATGGGTGTTTATGGGTATATTTTTTAACCCACATGTGTTTTGGCATATACTATGTGTCGTTATGTGTATGCTTCATTAAGAATTTCCTTGTTTTAGCTTCATTCTTGATGTGTTTCCAAACAAGACCACTCCTTGTTGTCTTATGCTTGAAAGATTAGTTAAAATTTTGTTTGCCTAACCACTTCTTGAGTGAGGTGCTATGACTATTGAAGTGAAAGATTTTTTTAGTTGTGATTGCTTGAGGACGAGCAATCTTTGGGTGGGGAGGACTTTCATGTCCCCGAAATTGTGACATTTAGATAATAAAGAAGCATAATTAAAAATATTTAACCATTTGATATTACCTAATTATAATTGTCCAAAACAATATTATAATTATGGATATTATAAATAACATTATGATATAATAGATATTAAAGTATATAAAATTAATATAAAATATAAACATGAAATAATATTATAATTATGATTATAAATATAATGAATAATATAATATACACAAGAAAATCTAAATAATCAAATATAAATGAAAATTATGATTGTTATATAGAAACTAATAAATATAACTAATACTATAAATAAATATAAATAATATTACAAATAAATTAAAAATAAAATAGTAAAATATAATACACATCAAAACAAAAAAATAAAATATAATTTGAGATATCATTAAGGAATGTTTAACTAAAGGTCATGTCCATTTGTGGGGTTATCTCTATTCAAAGAGATGCCTCTCTTCATGGAGGTATAAGGATATAAAATAAGTTGTGGGATGTGGAGAAGAGGTAGAAGAAAAAGGAAAATGATATATTGAATACACATCATATTTTAAGAAGAAGATAGAAGAATGAAGGAATGAAGATATAGAAAGGAGATCTATCAATAGTGTGTAGAGAACAATAAAAATAGAAATTAGAAAGGTTTTAGTTTTCAAAAGGCAGCAATCCTTTCAAAAGGTTGTGTCTCTTCTAATGAATGTCTCTTTTCAAAAAGATACATCTTCTCATTTGAATATGGAGATATAAAAAGAGAAAGAATGAGATATGTATAGGGAGGAAGAAGGAAATAGAGAATAGAGTGAGAAACAAGAGATAAAATATAGGTTGCGGATCATCCAAAATTTATAAAGATGGGCAGATGGAAAGTAGATAAGTATTTTTATGAATTTAAATAATAAGTTAGATAAATGTTTGTACATTTAACTAATGATGTTGATAAATACGTCATGGATTTAAATAATAGTCTAATTAATAGTAATTGATACACGATGCTATTTATTTAATGTTATCTATTTTTTATTGATTACATGGGGGATAATAAATCATGCATGCTACTAGTTATCTTATAACATTGCTGATATGTTACGCTCCATTGACATTATTGTATGTAATTACATATATATATATATATATATATATACAATAAAGATACAAGTGTAGCAATTATTGAGCCTTATAAGTAATTATGATTATTTGATAGAAAAATGAATAAATTTATGAATGTATTTATCCTATGATTGATTAGGAAAAGGAGAAAAGGAATGCAGTATGAACACTAGACCATCATAAAAGGATATCTTCAAGAAATCAAGGCAGATTTAGGGTAATCCCAAAATGGGGACATTACAGAAGCAGAGCTAGAATTAGATGAAAAGGATCAAGAGGAGGCGAAGGAGGGTGAATTGGTGGAAGAAAGAACCCTAGGTCAATCCAAATCAAGAATAAAAGAGCCCAACATCAAGAAGAAAGGAATAAGGAGGCAGAAAACAAACAAAGCCAAATTGGTGATAGTAGCATATGCGGCAGGTCAAACGAAACTGAGAATAGGTAAGGATGTTATCCTTCCCCAAGGGAAATGAAGATAATTACTTGGAATGTCAAGGGCATCAATGCACCTAACAAATGGCATATAGTCAAGCACCAAATTGACCAATCAAAGTTGGACATTGTTTTGTCATAGGAGACTAAATGGAGCAAAGAGGAAGGTAGCAGAAGGACAAACAACTAGAAACAATGGAAAGGGAAGTTCGAGGAAGCAGAGGGAGCTTCGAGAGGCCTAGGTATCATATGGAACCCTCTATCCACAACAGGAGAAATAGTAAGAGAGAATAACAACTGGCAATTGATGAAATTCAAAGAGTTGAAGAGAAATGAGCAGTTTTTCATAATAAATGTATATGACCCAACTCCAACAATTGAGAAAAATACAAATACGGAATAGTATAACAAGTGAGTTGGGAAACCTCATAAGGGAGAAGGGCATAATAGCAGGGGATTTCAATGGAACACTAAACAATGAAGAAAAATAAGGGGGTAAGGACATAATTACTGCCATTTAGAGAGACTTCCAGGAATTTGCAGACAATAATCAGCTAAGAGATCTACAAACTAGGAACAAAATATTCACATGGTCAAACAGGAGGATAGGTTTCACAAACATTATAGCAAGGCTTGATAGAATATTGTTATGGGGTGATTGGGGGTAATTGGAGGGTGCGCATGAGGCATAAATCTTGCCATTTACAAGCTCAAACCATTTTCCTGTGCAACTCGGCTTCAACCAAATTGACCATCTGAAAGGAAGTCCTTTTAAATTTGAAAACATGTGGTTGAGGGATGAGCAATTACCAAAATTGATTGAAAATTGGTGGAATGAAATCAAACTTGGAGACCATTCCAAACTATACAACATGAGTAAGAAGCTAGGGTATATCAAAGTCAAACTCAAGGAATGGAACAAGACACATTTTAAAAATATTTTTCAAGAAAAAGAGAGAGTGGAGCAGGAACTGAAGGCTTTGAATGAACATGCGATCTAGAATGGGATGGAATCAGTGGACTTTGAGAATGAAAAATCCATGAAAGAAGAGCTAGCAGAGATTTTGAAGAGGGAAGAATGTTATTGGTGCCAAAAATCAAGGGAGACTTGGTTGAAAGAAGGAGATGGGAATACAAAATATTTTCATAAAATGGAAATTGTCAATATCAGAAATCAAAAAAGAAAATGGGGAAATTGCACAATCCACAAAGGAGGTAAACAAAGAGGTTGTCAGATTTTTTGAGTCAATCTTGAATAGGGAAAGTCAGGACAATAGAGCAATAAGGGAAAGACTCCTAAACACAATCCCAAACATTATAAAGGAAGAGCAGAATAGATGGTTATATCAGAAAGTCAACAAGGAAGAAGTTAGGGGAGCCACTTTCCAGTTGAATCTAGATAAAGCCCCAGGGCTGGACGGTTTCCCAGCTAGATTCTTCCAAAAATTATAGGACATCATAGGGGAGGACTTGACAGAGGTAGAAGAAGAGTCAAGGAGGAAGATGGTAATGTTGGGGTCATTAAACCACACTTTTTTGGCTTAGATCCCCAAGAAAAAAGACCCTCAATAGATGAGTGACTTCAGAACAATTGCCTTGTGCAACACGGTATATAAAGTAATCACCAAAATCATAGCAAATAGGTTGAAGGATGTGCTAAATGAGGTCATATTGGAGGAGCAAAGCGGGTTCGCCCCAGGAAGATCAATAACAAAAGGGATAATCATAGCACATGAAACCATTCACACTACTAGGAAAAACAAAGAAGCATGCATGGTGCTCAAATTGGATATCCTCAAAGCATATGACCTGGTAGACAGACAATTCTTACTGGAAGTATTGGGAAAGTTCAGATTTGATGAAAGATGGATCAATTGGGTAAAGAGTTTCATTTCTACAGCTAAATTTTTAGTACTGGTGAATGGAGCAACTCATGGATTCTTTGAATCAATAAGATGGATCAGGCAAGGTGATCCTCTATCTCCCTTCCTATTCATAATCATGGTAGAAGTCCTAGGAAGAAACATCAAAGCATTGAGGGAAGAAGGCAAGTGGGTGGGAGTTCATGTAGCAAATGGAATGAAGCACACAACTCATCAAAAATTCATAAATGACACTAAATTGTTTGGGATTTCGTGTAGGAAAGAGGCTAGAGTGATCAAGACCTTCCTAGATGAATACTACATGGCATTTGGGCAAGGCATAAATTGGGGAAAGTCAAAAGTTTTCTTCCTCAATACACAACTGAGTCTACAAAGAGACCTGGTAAAGATACTGGATTTGAAGGTGGCCACTCTCCCCGGATGATTTTTGGGCATGCCTCTATTTGCAGGGATCAATAAAAAATGTTATTGGGAGAATTTGATAATAGTTGTAAAAGCAAACTAGGAACTTGGAAAGGGAAGTGGCTATCGGAAGCTAAAAGGTTGCTAATGGTAAAAACAATGCTTTCTGCTATCCCAGTATACTAAATGTCATGCTTGAAGCTACCAAAGGCAATAGAGGAGATCTTAACCTATATTTTCATAAAATTCTTTTGGACTGGAATAGGAAAACAAAACAAATTTCCCTTGGTAGCTTGGGACAAAATCTACTCCCCAAAGGAAGTAGGGGGTACGGGGATAAAACAATTGTCAGTCATGAATCAAGTAATGGGAGTGAAGCTGGTCTAGGAACTCTATTCAAGAGGTGAACAAATTTGGATAAGAATCCTGAGAAGGAAGTACCTAGACTCAGATGACCCCACCCAGATCCTGACAATAATAGACCCTCTAAAAGGCTCTATAATCTGGAACTTCATTCTGGAGTGCAGAGATATAATAACCAAGCATGTCACCTGAGAGATTTGAGATGGTAAAAAATCATCTTTTTGGAGTGACTCTTGGTGTGGCAAAACTCCATTAGACAACTCACCAAGATTGGTCGTGTGATAGGGAAAAAATACTTGTTAGAAAATGAACAACAAACAAAAAGAGTGCAAATAACAACTAAAAACACCCTACACCTCAAGACTAGCCTAATGATTAACTTAACTAAGCATAATGAAAGATTTCACCTTGTTGAGTTGTCCCTTTATGGTTGGCCCTTCGATCTTCGATATTGTATGCTCCTTGGGTGGCAAGAGATGCAAGCTATGACATGATATGAGGATAGAAAATGAGTGAAAATGGATGCAAGTGTGCAAATTTGGCTAAGTATGGCTCAAGAGAAATTTTTGCAAGAGTTTGGCTAGCATCAATGATCTCTCCCAAAATAAGAGAAAAGAGGGGGTATTTATAGAGATTTTAGAATTCTCTAGGGAAATGGATGGCTAAGATTGAGCCACCAAGATCAAGATGTAGGGCTAAGGTGAGTTGATAACTCACAAGCCCTCACATCTTGACATGTGGCATGTGAAGTGGCTTGTAAGAGATGATGTGTACATGAGGTGGAAATAGGGTACATGACATGGAGGTACTACATAGTACCTTGGGATTGGACAAAATCTCCTCATAAAGGAGGTCCTTGTACCCATGTGGGTGAGAGGACATGTGAAGAATTAAAAATTCTTCAAATATCTTCATGGGGATGAGAAAAAGAATTTTAAATTCCAAGGAATGCATTGAGGGATTAAATGTGAATTAAAAATTCACATAGGGAATGGAGTGTCTTCTTCAAAAAAAGAAAGTTTTAATAAGGTTGACTTATGACACATTCTATAAATGACATGGGGATTAGGTTGACCTAATCAAGTGATTAAGGTTGTGCAAGTACTTGATTAAAAAAATTAATGACAGATTAAAGGCAAGTGGGAAATGATGGAGGATGTGACCCTAATGATGATTAGGAGTGTGCACATCTTAATCATAAGTTAATTATGATTAAGAAAGAGGGTTAAATTGTTAAGAGGGATTAGGGACCAACTTGCAAAAGTTGGAGGATGTGACAATGAGAGAGAAAGTGAGAAATTAAAAATAAATTTAAAATTCCAAGAGATAATATGACTAATTAAATAAAGTGATATATTTATTTAATCTAGAGAGGAAAGAGGGGGAAATTATTTATTAAATTAAATACTTTGGAAACTTTGTGTAAGATACGAAATATTAAATAAATAAATGATTTAATTAATACTGGCAAAGAGGATGAAGTAAATGAGCAAAAGGGATGATTAAGGAGACGCCTTTGACCATATGGAAGTGGTCAAATTTAGATGTCTACAGGCCGAAATCAAGGCATAAATAATGTGTATTTGGGGTGCTAAGGTATGCAACTATGGAATGAAAATTAACCAAAATGGAGTAGCTACTTGACAATAGAACTCTCTTCAAAACATCCAAGCTCCTCAAGATTAGAAGGTAACATTAGAAGAAATTATCAAAGAAAGACATTTCAACCCTTCCAATGAAGAAGATATTGTTCAATGGTGTGGATCATCGATGAGCTCCTACAAAGTAAAATTTGGCTATAAAATCAAAGAACTAGCCATTGGAAGGAAGGATTGGCCATGTAAATTAATTTGGGGTAAAAACTGTTTACCCAAAGTAGGGGTTTTTGCATGGACGACAATCTAAAAATGAATCCTAATGGAGGATATATTAGTAACTTTTGGTGTTCAAGGCTCAGGAAGATGTGTGATGTGTAAAAACAACAATGAAATAATGAACCACCTATTAGTGGCATGCCCCTATGCAAGTGAATGCTGACACCATATCAAAAAAAAATTGAACTTTCAATGCCCACTACCATCTGACATTGAGACCTAGTTCAAGATGTGGTCATCTTATCACAAGAAAATGATATTTGGAGGAATATGGTAGATCATCCCATCTATGACCATTTGGGAAATATGGAATGAGAGAAATAGGAGAATCTTCCAAGGCAAGGAAATAGAAGTAGGGAAGCTTTGTGACAAACTGGAAAGGGCAATCATAGAACTAGCCAATGAAGATGCTCGAAGCAAGGCGCATAAGCAAAGAAATTTCACCAATTGGGATGATCGAATGATGAAACTCTTCAGAGGGTTGAAATTGTCAATTTTAAATGGTAGCGATGAATATAAAATGCAAAAGGAACAAAGGAAAGAGGCAATCTAGAGAGTGCCAGAGAAAGGTTGGATTAAAGTCAATTTCAATGGAGCATCTCAAGGAAATCCAAGGCTAGGGGGTGTTGGATGTATTATCAGAGATGAGAAAGGTAGGACCTTAGTAGAGAAATCCTCACGGCTAGGGAAATGCACCAACAACGAAGCAAAATTTAGAGCAACACTAATAGGGTTACAACTAGGTTTTGAACTGGGGGTCAAACACATCCACCTGGAGGGTGATTCGCTCATTACGATCAATGTGATCCATAGGAACAAAGCCCCCAATTGGAAATTGAATCACCTGCTTCAACCCATCACATAAATGATTGGAAAATTTGAAGCCTTCCAAGTAAGCCGTGTTTACCGGGAAGGGAACAACAAGGCAAATGAGTTGGCAAAGATGGCGATAGAGGGGCCACGTAGACTAAGTGCGGGGTAGGGTAGAATATTCCTAGAATAATGCATCACTCAAAGTCAACTGATAATGGATGCTCAACGGTAGGAGAGGCACATACAATAATAATGATGGATGTGATAACATCCATAAGTAACTGGTGAGATGTAGGGCAGAAAAACAAACTTCAAGGTATGGAGATGACGATCTTGGTACAATGGTAAGATATGAATTAAAATTGCATCTCAAGCCAACCTGTGGATTTAAAGACATTAATTACATGTCACAAATACCAAGTTGGTAATTATTACAAAGCCAACCCTTTCCTCCTAAAAAATCCAAAGGTGGCGGGTGTATAAGCATAAACAAGTTTTGAGCCTATGTTTTGGTGTCAGGAATAATGGATACCCCATTGTTTCTAAACACAATGAGGCAACAACAATCTTTTCTTGGAGAAATAATGGATAAAATATTGAAAGGATTGTTGGCTTCTTCCCCATCCACTCATGCTATAGGTAACCAAAAGGATGTTGGGACCATAATTTTTGAAGGAATACTAGAGGTTCAAAGTGAATGTAGATATCTCTGCCATGTCTTGGCAATGCTGGTGTATATGGGAGTATCCAAGGCAAGAGGAAAAAATCTGACCCAGATGGTCTTCATTCATGCCATGCTAGGAAAAATTGATGAAGCCCTAGACAACATTGACAACCACCTAATGATCCCAATGTTGTATAACTACTACACAATGCGTTAGAACAAAGTGGAGGTGATGAAAGTCCTGCTGATAAGAACACTCGACTCGATGGGGTTTACAAAATTGTGGGATGAGAAAGAAATGAGCATCTTCTTCCTCCTCAAAGTAGCAAAGATGATGGAAAACCCTCCTCATAATTGGGCAATGAAGTATGTGGAGGAAGAAGGTTTGGCGGGCAAGATGGTCAAGGGTGATGACGACGATTGGGATCTTGGCATGGGTGAGGAGTGGGTGGAAAATGACAGCAAAGGCTCAGAACAGAAGGCAAATGGCCTTCCACATCAAGCCTATGGCTCACAGATTGTCCAATGGTGGCAGACTATCTAGCGTACAAGAAGAGGGTAGAATCAGTGGATGAAGAAGAATGAGCAAGGCGAGCTCGGTAATGGTTTCTTTGTATCAATAGTGGTCAAAACTCAATGTAAATTTTGTGTAATGCAAAGTTAGCTAGCATAGAATAGGTGTTAGTCTCATGTTTGTTTAAAGCCTATACTAGAAACGAGCCATTTTGTGAAAGCATTGTGGGTCTGGGTTTCATGTCTACTCTGTGGTGACCATTTTGATTACAAGCCTATCAAAATGTAGTCTGGGGAAGATAGAAGTACAGTCAGCTAGCCATGGAAAATATGTAATCTTTTCTTTTAAAAAGCAATATAGGGTGCTACCCCTTAGCAGCGATTTAACAACCAAAAAATAATAATTTAAATAAGTTAATTAAAATTAAAATTATAAATTAATAAATAAGTAAAAAATAAATTTAAATATACTAATTAATTATATGGAATGATAAATATAGATTGCGGAGCAAAGCATGGTTGGAGAGTAAAATTTGTTGCACCTCTATAAAAATATAATTTGTATGGATGTACTGATATAAATTATTCTGCCTCATTTAAAGGTTTCCATTTCTGATATAAACTCTCCTACCTCATTTAATGGTTTCCATTTCTGATATAAATTAACTTTGTATATGTTTGATCTAACTCATTTAATGGTTTCAATTTGTGATATTAATTATTCTTCTTTTATACCTACTGAGTCCACCTTGTGACCAAGCAACCAAGTAGAGTTGAGCAAATTTAAAAACTTAATACCTCTTTGATCCTTACAATTTCAAATCTCCTAAGAATCATAACAACTAAGATGACTATCAATTACAAATTCAAATGACTAAAATAAAATGAATGATCTAAATTTTAAAAAACAAATCAACAAAACTTGTTCTTAAAAGCCTAAAGAGAAGCATTGAAGGTTGCAAATATTGTAAAAGCTAAATGGAATCTTAATGGCTTTGAAAGGAAGAATTTTATATTAGAAAACATATCGGTAGATGAAGAATAAAAAATTCAAGATATCTATTGCTATTCTCTTTGTATTGCATCAAAATGTGAGTTTCAAATGTGATATGAAAATCCATAAAAAGCATAAGGGATGGTCAAAACAAATGTGTGTGAAACTACAAACTCTAATTATCCATTCATATAAACATATACTAGCAATTGTACCTTGGTGTGCAATGGGTATGCCAAAGAGGTGTGGAAGGTCAAATAGGATTGTTTTATTTTTTGCATACATTTGTGTAGTACATGAGGTCAATTGGTAGGTCATTTAGAAAATGATTTTGTTTATATATTATTATTATTACTACTATCATTATATTATTATTATTCTTACTACTATTATATTTTTATATATTAATTTAATTTGATCTATATAAAAATATATTAATTATTAGTTAAATAATTTCATATTTATATAAATAATAATTTTAATTATAGAATATAATATAACCTATATACTATTATATATAACAATAAATATAATTATATTATATATAATTTAATTTGTATTATAAAAATATATATTATTATAATTTTAATCATAGTAATAGCTAAATACACTAGATCTAATATATTTTAAGTCATATCTAACTAACTAAGCTACAATCCCAATGAAATACTTGAAAACCATTAAAATGAGGAAGCCATTAAAATATAAAAAGAAATGAATAATGAAAACCTATTCTAACGCCTCAAACCTCATCCCATTGGGGGATTGGTGTTGTATTGATATGGAATGATGACCCTTTCCCAATCCCTTTGATAAAATGAGCTTTCTAATGGATTCTATTGATAAAAGAATGATGAAAATGGATGATTTGAACCACAATGGATAAAAAATGCTTCAAAAGAATGTTAATGGATGAAAGTGTGGATGCATTTCAATAGGATAACTTTGCTCAAATGATTATGGATCCATTTCTCTCCAAAATGTGAGGTATTTATAAGAGAAAATGGTGAATCAAGGGTCAAGATTGATTTGGTCAATCAAGGGTTGAGATGCAATCAGAGGTGAAGGCATGGTTCAAGGATTCTCGTCAATGGATGAGAATGCAAGATCACATAGATCAAAGATTCAATCAATGGCTCACAATGATTCAAACAAACACACTTTTAAAGTAGTTAGAAAGTTTGTTACAAAGTTTGTTTTTGAAAGAATATTCCCTTTTTGGAGCTCAAATGGGAGAATATTGCAAGGGAATATTCCCATGCAAGTGGACGGGTGAGGGAAAATTAGTAATTAGTTAATTAAAACAAATTTTTAATTGTGCAAGTTGAGTGAATTTAGGATTATCGTTAAATAATTAATTTATTTAATGAAGGGGTTAAGTGACATTTAATTAAATAATTTAGATTATTGAATGAAATGAGAGGACATAAGCAATCTAATCAAATAATTTGTATTACTCAATTAAATAAGATGGGTATTAAAGTGAAATGGGATGAATTAGTCAAATGATCATATGATTAACAAGAGAAATTGATACATTTAATTAAACAACTAGGATCATTTAATTAAACTGTCAAAAATAAGATGAATTTTAGGACAAAACGATGTTAATAATCAGATTCAAGTGTGCAATATCATTCAAGACAATTTTAAGTGTCTATAATTATATATATGTATTTAATAATTTTGTTAAAAAATATAATATATAATAATAATTAGTATAATTATATTATTTATAATTTATTTTTTATTATATAAAATATATAATTATATATTAATTATGTTAATATATACTTAACTGTGTAAGGTAAATCATGTCATAATGTTAAAACCTAAATGTGCTCATTGTTAGAATCTTTGCCATAATTTTAATTTTAATAAACATACTATAAAACCCTTGTTGAAACCTTATTTTTAGGTTGTAGCTTGCCAAATTGGAGAAGTGAAAGGTCAATACTAGGGAGGAAGATTTTGGAGGAGCAAAAAACAATAGTGGCAGTGAAAGTAGCAAAAAGGGGTGAAAATAGCGAAAAATAGCAAAAAATGATGAAGGGTTGAGATGCGTTTAATCGTCTTGCATGCCTTGTCCGCGAGTCTACACTGTGGATAGACAAAATGAGTTCAAGAAAGCTCAATGAGGGAACGCCTTCGGCGTAATAATATTTATGTAATGCCCTCCCAAGAATATACTAATAAAACACAACTAAATAATTAGAATTAAGAGATAATTAATAAAGTAACAAAAGATAAATTACTCACTCTAAATTTCTAAAATGATATAGATGTAAAAATAACTTTTGAATTTTTCACTGTAATGACTGGACAATAGATTATTCAATAGTTAGGCTTTTGTGATATTAGTTTTAATTTAAATTTATGACAACTTACCCTTAAATAAGTAATTCCTTAATATCATGGAAGTAAATAAATAAAACTTTACACAAGATATTTATTTTATTTTATTCTTATAATATCTTTGCTAAATTAATCTCCTACTCTAGGTACATTTGTCGTTCTATCTTTAGGTAAATGAAATCTTCTTATATAGATTTACAAATTTACTAAAACAACAAGAAAACAACTACAACTACATTGATATTTCCACTCAAGCTATCTCTTGTACATAATGAGTTACAATGCTTTGTAAATACAAATGTTACATATTATTGCAAAATAAAATAATCATAAATTACTCGAATATATCAGTAGTCTGAGTACCGATGAAATCCTTAACTTCAAATTGCGCCTTTTGGATGATTCAACATTCATATTGCATCAACATAACAAAAAAATCCTTTGCATTCAATTTTCTCTACAAGTACAAACCATTTTCTTAACCTACAAAACCAAATGGAGTAGCCCAATCCTGCTCACCTACCAACCATAGGACTGAATAGTCCACCCCCAATATGGAGACAAGGTCCATTTGTACAATACAGATGACAGATCATAAAACAATAAACATATGCAAACTCAAAATGAACCCACACACGAGATTCTTACAAAGGGGGAGAAGGGGGATTCCCTTCCCTCTTGGGGAACAACATTACATCTCCATACACTTTCAATTTCCATATGCAAGTAGCCTTCTTTATCACAACACCCAGTTCATAACTCCTTCACATCCAACCACCTCACACTCCATCCATCAACCCAAATCTTCCATTTACAACACCTCTACAACCAGCCACTCCATACACCATACAACACCCAATCCACCATTACCATATAAAAACTCATAAAATTATTTTATCATGAATTCCCCAAGAGAGGCTCTACGCCCTCCTCAACCCCACACAAAGGAGGCTCTCAGCCCTCAGATGAGATCCTCTCCTTATTCACACCCCCAAGACACAAAAAGAGAAACCCAAAACACAAACAATTTTCTCCACAACAAATAAAATAAACAACAAAATCTATCACAAACAAAAACTTCATTAAAACTTCAAAATAAAAAATCAAGCTTACCTTGGCTATCCAAGTTAGGATCAGCCCAAAACCCAAAAAGTATTCAATTTCTTCTTTCATTCAAGATCTATTTTTCCCTTGCCCTTTTAGCCAATTCTCAAAAGAACACATTAATCTTCACACACCCATTTTCCCAAGAAGAATGAAGCAAATTTTCCAAAGAATGAAGAGAGATAACCATACCCAAATCCCTCCCTAAAATAGAATTCCTCCCAACTCTTCAACTTCCTTCAAATGAAAAGATCATTCAAAATTAAAACATAATTCTCTCCACAAATAATCAAAATCATAAAAAGAAATCAAATTACACTTAACATTAAACCCCCCCATTAAAAATAAAGTCAACAATTATACTTTTAGCAAATGGACTTTGTCTCCAATTCTTAAGGACCTGGGTTGCCTACCTACAACATCTCAATAAAAGCATTAGTACACTTTGAAAATTATAATCAAAACACAAAATATGATCATTGAAATTTTCTAACATCAAATAATTGTAGGATCTAACACATTAATTTAAAGACATTAATTCTTGTAAAACTTAAACATTTATCCAAAACACTTCATGATCAATCTATGTTATTTAAATGAACATATCATATCATCTATGACCAATAAATGTCCAAACATGCAGATTTAACATTTATGTCTATAAACAAAAATGACAATATCCATGCTAATCTTCTTTGTATCATTCCAATTTTATCGGATATAGATGTTTCAAATCTCCCTTGTGTTTTTGACCTACTTCAAAATTAAATCATAATGATCATCGGTCAGTGTTATAGTTGTCATCATTTTTGGTTTGTAACCGATCTGTCTAGTATCAAATCAAATCACTATTTTGGTTGAGTTTGTTACATGATCTTAATTCTATATATATGCACCAATATTTGATGTGCAATTAATCTTCTTGCATGAATAATTAGAAATCTTGTGATGTATTTTTGGTTAATTTGCAGTCAGATTTGGTTTAAAGCTTGCTTTATGGCACGTTATCATGACTGGGTGTAACAATGTAAATACAATTTATGTATGGAAACATGTGTAACAATATAGTTTCTATTTAAATCTCTTATACTTGCATATTATACGCATTCATATAATTAATTATGTGTTTTATTTACATTTTATGATCTTGTCAAGAGGAGTGAATGCATATACATTAGAAAGAAAATAATTTGTCAGGTTATTATTATCAATATTTTTAGAATTGTTTTCTTTTAATGGTAGCATTTGATTTCCCATTTACATAATATTATTGTGATTTTTATTATTATTTCTTTTTGTGTCTATATAAATCATATTTATTGAAATTATTGTTGAGTAATCCAAGATTATTATTTTCTCTCATCTAGTTGTTGTGGACATATCTACATAATTGTTGGTACTACTTCCTATCGTTATCATATTTTGAATTAAATGTAAGTAAATTATCATCAACCAACTTCTTTTTCTTCTTAGCTTTTGATAATTAGTAGTAAGATTTTAGTTCATTTTATTGGAGGGCATTATAATTTATTTAATTGATATAAACTTAATCATATAAGTAGGATCAGGGGACCACTATAGAGGATTGAGATTCATAAAATAATTGAAAGCATTGGAAATAGTATAATTTTATGCATAAATAGCCTTCATGCTTCATTCATTTCATATCAATAGAGTAGCAAAATTGATTTTCATGCTTTTAATCTACAATAGTTGTATTTTCATTAACAACCAACAACAATTAGTTTTTATGGAGCATTAAATTTCTTTGTAGTAGGTATGATATTATATTAGGTTAGTGGAACAAGGTTGCATTACCATTCAATAGAGCATCAACTTCCAACAACAATAAATGCTTTATCAAATTTCTATCAAAAGTATGTGTTATCAGCAACAATTTTCCCTAGATTCCAACAAATTTTAGATCTCCTAAGTCTCTAAACAAATAAGATGACTATCGATTCCAAATTCAAATGACTAAAAGAAAATGAATGATCTTAAATTTATAAAATAAACAACACAACTCATTCTTGAAAACCTAAAGAGACATATGCTTGACTACTCATATTGAATTACATACCTTCTGAATGGTGAGATTCAAAAATGATGTAAAATCTAATCCTTTGTTCAATGCTCGAACAATTCTTCTGAGATAGGGAAAAATATTAGACATTACTATTTTTTTTTTAATATGCATAAAATGGATTTGGTGAAAAGGATTTACAAACATTCTAATGAATGCAATAATAAAATTTATAAAATAGATTGTATAGAAAAACAAGGTTGGACAATCAAATTTGTTGCACCTCTATGAGAAATTAGGTTGCGTCTCTATGAAGAAATTAATTTGTAAGTAAAAAATAATAATTGAAAAAAGTTAATTAAAATTATAAATTATAAATTAATTTATAAGTTAATAATATTAATTTAAAGAAATCCAATAATCTAATTAATTATATGGAATGATAAATATAAATTGCAGAGTGGCTAAAGAGTAAAATTTATTGCACCTCTATAAAGAAATTAATTTATAGAGATGTATTGATATAAATTATTCTACCTCATTTAATGGTTTCCATTTTTAAAATAAATTGCATAAAATATTTTTTTTTTGAAGGTCAAAACATACAAACAAATGAAGCATAGGATAGACTAAATAATATAACCTTCCATAATATAAGAAAAAAATCATATAGATAAAATCTTCTCCAATTACAAACATACATATAAATCCACTATAGATGTTCATAAGTAAACTTCTTTTTATATGTTTGATATAACTCATTTAATGGTTTCCATTTGTGAAATAAATTGTTCTGCCTCTATACCCAGTGATTCGACCTTCTGACCAAGCAACTAAATAGTGTTGAGCATGCATCAAATTTTAGAGGTTTAAAGAAATTTAAAACTTAATACCTTTTCAATCCTTACAATTTCAGTTCTCCTAAGACTCGATACAAATAAGATGACTATCACTTCCAATTTCAAATGATCTTAAAAATTATCGGTAGATGAAGAAACAAAAGTTAAAAAATCTTAATGGCATGCTCTGGGCCAATTATGGAGATATGTTTCACACTCATATACTTGTTTGGAAAATATCAAATCATTTCACAAAGGAGTGTAGAAATTAAATCATATAAACAAAAATATTTAAATGAATCGATTTGAAAACACTTACTAAAAACGTAAACAAAGACATGAAACTGTAATACAATATGATTAGGGGAGAGGGGCCCATAATGGAGCAGGGTCCAATAGTGGGGATAGAAGTAGTCCTCAGGGGCTCCATAGTGGAGCAATTTAATATCCAATTGCAAAACACTTTTTATCCATAAAGTACGTAAAGTGACAAATCATGTGATGCCACATCAGCGCACCAATAAAATATGACTTAGTGTACCACTATCGGTCTCACTTTTTTTTGGGGCCTTTTTGGATACCTCAACAAAAAGCATGCTGATGTGACATCATATTCGATGATGTTTCCCTAAAATGAAATATATCTAAGCACATGAGTTACCAAATAAACTGCTATACAGAATTGGGAGTGATTTGAAATTTCCACGTAGGATTTTGAGAAACACGAAGTTAAGGTGCTCCACTATAGGCCCCTCTCCCCTACAGTGTAAGAAATTTTGAGAAACTACATACCTAATTGATAATGTTATGAGAAATGCATCTATTGATATTATGCTAATGTCTTTGCATAATCCAATGCAAATCTTTCAAGACCCAACAAATTGTTGTATTCACGTCTTCTAAAGTAGAGATGAAGTTGATTGTAGAAATTGTTATGAATAAATATTCCACCTTCATGTTATTTAAATATAGTTTGAAGAGCTGGAGTGGTGGGGGGAATTCAAGTGACAAGCAATCTCCCTTCAATCACACATCAGTAGTTTATAGATGATACGATGTTGTTTGATTCGACATCAGCAAGTGAAGCTAGAAGGATCAAAGCTATCCTAGACAATTATTTTCGAGCTTCGGGTCAAGAGGTTAGCGTGGAAAAGTCTAAGGTTTTCTTTTTTAATTCTTCCTGTGCGAAAGAATTGCAAATTCTAAGGATCCTTGGTTTTAAAAAAGGACAATTACCTTCTAAATACATGGGTCTACCTCTAGAAAAAAGGAGTTAAAAGCGGGGGTATCTGGAACTCTTTGATTGAAAGATTTAAGGAGATGATCTCTTATTGAAAGAACAAGTGGTTATCTTGGGCAGGAAGGTTAACTATGTTGAAATATGTGATTTATGCCCTTCCTATTTATATGATGTCATGTTTGCCACTTTCGATTGGTATAAATAAATCCCTGAACAAACTGATGAAATATTTTTTCTGGAAAGGAAACTCAGATTAGAAGAAGTTTGCCTTAGTAAAATGCCAAAAGATATGTGAGAAAAAGGAAGAAGATGGGGCTGGGTTAAAGAATATTCTTTTTCAAAATAAGGCACTAGGAGCGAAATTAGCCTAGGTAATTCATTCTTAGCCAGACCTCAAGTGGGTGAAAATTGTTCAAGCTAAGTATTTGGATGAGGATCCAAATAGCTTTCTCACGGCCATTTCTCTTCCAAAGGGCTCAAGGATTTGGAATTTCATTACTAATTCCATGGATCTTATTTTGGATTTTTTAACCTGGGAAGTTAAATATGGAAGGGAGGCTTTATTTTGGGAAGATTCATGGGAAGGTTTTCCAAAGTTAGCAGAAAACCCTGATTTGGGAAGGATCAAAGCAAAAGCTACCCAAGTGTGGGGTTTGAAGGTTAGAGATTATATTGCAGTTTTGCAAATGTCAAATTTGGGTTATTTTGAATGGAAGTCTTTTAGTGAGTTGGGTTTGGAGAATCAAGAGGTGGAGCTAATAGAGAAAATTCTTTCAGAAAGGACAATTTGGCAAAGAAATGGTAGGGATAAGTTGAGATGGAATGCTTCGGCCATAGGGGAGTATACAGCGAAAATAGGATATTCTATCCTGGCTTCATCTAGGGCGGAGTCTCCAAATCTCCCAATACAACTTTGTTGGAATAAGGTTTGCTTGCCTAAAGCAGGAATTTTTACTTGGGTGACCGCACAAGGCAGGGTACTAATAGGGGATAGATTTTCTAAGTGGGGCTTTCAAGGTCCTTCCAGATGTTCTCTTTGCCACACAGCTGAAGAGTATGTGGATCATTTACTCTTGAATTGTCAATACACCCAGGCGATTTGGCTTTGGTTATGTTCAAAGCTTTGGTTGAAAATTACTCTCCCATCTAATCTCTTTGATTGGCTAAAATTGTGGCCACTTTTGGGAAAGCATTCTTTGTTTAGCGATTTGTGGGTGTCGAGTCCGTCGATAGTTTTATGGGAAGTTTAGAAAGAGAGGAATAGGCGGATCTTTCAGGAAAAGGAGCTTTCGATCTCCAGGTTATAGTGTAAGATTGAAGCTAGAATTATTGAACCATTTAATGCTAGAGTGGAAGAATTGAATCCAAGGAAAGGTAATTTTGTGGAATGGGATGCGTGGATCTTGAAGCATTGGTTGGGTTTGAGAATTCCATCTTCTGGGGTTCATGGAAAGGCTGCTTCGGTAGAGGATATACATAAAGTGTCTTGGATTCCTCTTGGCCCAGGTTGGGTAAAACTGAACTTTGATGGGGCTTCCAAAGGTAATCTCGGGCCCTCTGGTGCTGGGTGCATAATCAGAAATGCTAAAGGCAAGATTTTGGGGAGACTCGTGAAGTCTTTACCGAATGGAACAAACAATGCTACAGAATTTCAAGCGCTTATATTGGGTCTGGATTTGTGTGAGGCTCTGAGGGTAAGTAGAGTTAAAATTGAAGGGGATTCTTCGCTGGTGATCAATGCACTTAGATCTAAATAGATCCCCAACTGGAAGTTAGGGGTGCTACTGGAAGCTGCGCTAGAAAGGATCAGTAGGTTTGATCAGGTAATGTTTAATCATGTGTTAAGGGAAGGAAATAAGGAGGCAAATCTTCTGTCTAATATTGGTGTCTGAGGCCCAGAGTTAAGAAAAATTCTTTGAGTTGTAAATGTTTTGTGGGCGGTAGGGTAGGTGAACCTCCATGGTGGCGGAGGGAGTAGGCAAGGTTGCCAAGGTGTCAATCGACGTTGGTCTGAGGTGCCAAGATGGCAAGTTAGTATGCAGGGAGGTGTTGGCTTGTCAGGTTGTCATGCTGGGAGGATGTTGCCAAATGGATTTGGCATCGTTTCCAACACAATGAAATGATGGTTTTAAATGGAAAGAAGTGTTCTCCTTTTAGAGAGGACATCTAGCATGATGTTGGAGTACAGTTGGTGGCGGGTGGCGGCCTTGGGGATCCAAGATTATTTATGGTAGGAACAGATCTCTTGTGCATTCAATTTCTGCATAGTTGGGTGTTGGTTGTGGGTCGCTCTGCCTCTCCTGTCGATCATTTGTAGTGAGGGGCAGAGAATGGCGAAGAGTTCCAAGTTTTTAATCAAGGTCTCGATGGCGAGATTAGCTCGTTTTAGGGCTGACACCCCTATCTCCTGGTGGTCGTTGATAAGGCAGGCTTCCTTTAGGGAGGTCACTGACCAGCGCTTGGAAAGGATTCTGGTGAACTATGATCCTTTGGTGCTCGCGGTGGTAAAAATGGTGTTGGGTTCTAGCCACATTGAGTGTAAGGAGTACAAGCAAAATAACTTGTATGTTTCTTCCCATTTTCTTGCATCACTGCTAGACAATTTGGAGTCAAAGGTGGAAGCTAAAAGATTGTTGGTCAAGCTATTTAGGAAGGACCTGTATGAAAACGTCGACAATGTTCTTCGGGTGGTGATTGAAGGATGAGGTTGTCTGCGGCCTTGCGACGTGGAGAGGGTGTGTTTGGAGGACACGGTGCAAATTTACCCCTTCCTTCTGGATTTGTAGGGTTCGGGGTTGGTGAGGCATAGGTCGATGGTGGCGGTGGCGATTATCTTTCTCAAAAAAATCTTAGGGATAATGGCGGTTGATAGTGTGGAGTGGAAGGCAGAGTTTGAAGAATTTCTATTTTGAATAAATTCCTGTAAGGCAGTGTCGTCAGCTCTTTGGTCGATCGTAGTTTGCTTTGGTATGTTAGTTTTTTTTTGGGTGGTTTTGGTTGTGTAATGTTTGCTCAGGTTTGGCGCAGTCTGGAGATGGTTGCCATGTTTTGCAATGGCCTATAATGGGGGTTGGTTTGGTGCTTTGGTCTGGTTTCATGGTGGTTTTTTTTTTATTAGTTGTTTTTCTGAGGGTTGGTTCTCCATGGTTTAATTTTCCCTCCTACCTACTTAGCAGACAAGTGTATTCGGCTTTCTATTAATAATATTAACTGGCTTATGTATAAATAAAAAAATAGTTTGAAAATAATTGTGTTTTTAGAAAAACATATTATCCTTATCTGTTTCAGTCATTTATGTAGAAAGTTGCCTATAAATCATACTATATGCTATTGTCACTAAAGAATTTGGAAACTTTCTTTGTGCAGATAAATAATATGGAAACTTGCCTTTTTGCAACTAAAGAATTGGGAAACTTGTTTTTCACAAGAAAAAAACACTCTTAATCCAATTTGTCCAAATCTGTTCTATTTAGAATTTACAATTGTAATGTGTTTTTTGTCTTATTTTTCTTTCACGGATGTGTTGGGCTACTAATAGGCGTGTTGCTATTCTAGGGTTACACATCTCGATGTAATTAATTTGTATTAAAAATAATTAAATCTTCAAGTGATGTCCATGTCAACTTGGATATAAAATCATAAAACAACTTCTTATCCTAATTTGGGCACCCAAGTCCATGTGGATGAGATAAGGTGATAAAAAAATAGCTTTTTTTTGCTTGGAAAGCAAGTGTTTTGTTAGCTAATTATAAGACAACTTTTTTGGGATGCATAAGTTGTGTTTTATGTATTTTACATGGTGATTTTTGCATGTAGAAGAGTTTGGACACCTAAGGTGTGAGGTTTTGATATAAACTCTTGATTAGAGAAACATGAAGGATTGAACAAGGGTTTGAGGGTGTTTTTCGAAGAACAAAGTTGATTTTTACAAGTTTCAAGTGCATGGAGTAAGATTGAACCATTGTAATCAATTATTTGATTGAGCAATAAGATCTCAGTCTCTTTGTTGGTGGAGCTTTTTCCTAAAAAGGTTTCTCCATGTAATGTGTCATTTTGTGGTTTTTGTATCTTTTACATTATTGAATTTCTACAAGTTAAAAGAATCCTATTTTGGATTTAATGCATTTGATTGCAACTTTAATTTAAAATTTAAAACAAATATTCACTATTTCTTGGTAGTTGAAATAATCACCATATTTCTAACAATTAGAATCATATTAGAGCAATCGTCTTGCTACTTTTATAAAGTTCCAACCTAATGAGCAAAGTAATTCCACTTAAATATGCCAGTAAACATATCTATAAAAATAAATCACATTTTACACAATCCCTAGATTGGAAAAAAAATAAAAATTCAATACATATGTCAATATAATAAGCAAATAAAAAATAAAAATCTATAACTCATGCAAACCAAAAACATGTATTTTGTATCACATTTATTTCAATAGGATTTGAATTTTATAAATTGATTATAAACTTATAATGTTAATTTATCACAATTTTTTGAGATGCCTACTATCATCATTTATAATATGCTGAATATTCCTATTTTACTATGCGTTCCCTCTAGACTTCTAGTCATTGTACTATTGCATCTTTGTTATATTGTACTATACTAATACATATTTTTAATTATTAATTGATCTTAATAATGACAACTTTTGTATTATGATTTTTTTTTAAATAACTATTTAATGAAAATATACATTGGTTCAAATAAAATAAGCAAAGACAACTCTATTCAACAAGGACTTACACATCTCTACTCTAGGGAAATTTGGCTTTAAAGGTTGAATTTTAAAACTAATAAAAGCTTGTGTCACTACCCCCAAGTATTTTGTTCTCATAAATGGTGTTCTTAAAGGTGTCTTTTCTTGTGGTAAACTTTGAAGAAAAGGAGACCTCCTTTCTCCTTATCTATTTATAATAGTTGTTGAAGCTCTAGGGATAAATTTTCAAAAAAAATTGGATCAAGGAGTTATTAAAGGGATTAAAGCTACTTCTTCTCTTCCCCCTACTTCTCACTAGTAGTTTGTGGATGATACCATTTTATTTGGGGCAGCGTCGATTATTGAAGCAACCAATTGGAAATCTATTCTTCAAGATTATGCAGAGGCCTCAGGACAACACATTAACTATTCTAAAAGTAAGGTTTATTTCCTCAATATGGAGAAGTTGCTAAAAGACATGGTTTTGAGGATTCTAGATTGTCAAAAGGTTGTTTTACCTGACTCCTATCTTGGTCTCCCTTTAAGCACCAAAAAAACCCCTATCACCTACTAGAATGACATTTTAGAAAGGATCCAAAAAAGTTGGTAGGGTGGAAAGGTAAAATTTTAAGCCAAGCGAGTAAGCTTCAACTCCTAAAAGCCTCACTTCAAAACATCCTGGTCTACTTTCTTTTTTCTTGCTTTTATTGTTAAAAAATTTGAACAAATCCAATGAAACTTTCTTTGGATGGGAACAAAATAAAAAGCTAGGATTGCTCTTCTTAGCTGGGACAAAGTTTGCTCTCTAAAAAAATATGGAGGACTTGGTGTTAGAAGGTTAATTTTTTTTAATAAAGCCCTCCTTTCTAAAAATGGTTGGAATCTTCTAGAAGGTAACAAGGACTGGGTGGATATTTTAAAAGCTAAATATTTGGGAAATTCTAACCTTGGAAGTTTTATGTTCTCTCTAGATTGGCCTAGGGGCTCAGTTGTTTGGAACAACATTATGAAAATAAGAAATAATTTTAGACAATGAGTTAGGAAAGTGACCAATGATAAAAAGATCAAATTTTAGGATGATTCTTGGTGCATTGGTCTAGTGTTTTCCTCGGTTAATCAGCTAAATCATATTAAGCAAGGGCTTATAAGATTAAATGGGATTTTTTTGCACGATTATGTTGACTAGGGAGGAGCTTTCCCAAAATGGAAAAAATTCAAGGAACAATTGACTGGTAGTCGAGATCTAAGGGGAGGTAGACAAAATGAAAGGATTGATACTTCTCATCTCTTGGACCCTCTTATTGGAGATTGCATCTTCTCACAAAATAGAGAAGACAAGTGGATTTGGAGTGACAACCCTTCAAGGGTTTTCTCTATTAAATATGCCTATGCTAAAATGGAGCAACCTATACTTCCTCCTCATAACTTTGATTGGAACAAAATTTGGAATGCCAAACTCATTCCCAAGATTAACTATTTTTGGTGGGCTTCTGCCCATGGTAGCATCCTCACCATAATCGTTCTTAATAGAATAGGGTTTCATTTTGTTAATAGGTACTCCCTTTGTTATGAAGAGGCTGAAAGTATTGACCACATGCTCCTCCAATGTTCCTTTGTTCATGAACCGTAGACACATGTTTTAAGAATTTTGTTGGTTAATTGGATTTTTCCCCATTCTCTAAGGGAATTTGTGGAAAAATGGAACATTTTCCCTTTTAGTCACCTAATTATTGAAGATATGTGGAAGCAAATTCCTCCTTTTGTGTCATGGAGCTTGTAGAAAGAAAGAAATCATAGAATATTTAAAGAGAAGAGAAGTAGTATGGAAGTTTTTTTTTAGCACAAAACAACAAATACAAGATAATTTAAAATCTAGTATCCATGGCCGCTTAAAAAATATGTCATCCTATGGGGACCTCAAGATCAAATAGAATTCAGTATTAAAAAAGACCTAACCAAAATTAATTGGGTTAAGCTTTTGAGGAAAAAGATAACTAAATGGATCCCTCTGGAAGAAGGTTGGATAAAGCTTAATTTTGATAGTTGCTCCAAAGGAAACTTGAGGTTGGCCGCTACTAGAGGAATAATAAGAGATCACAAGGGTTTTGTAATTGAAGGTTAGGTTACGTATTTGGGTATCTGCACTAGCAATGTTGCTTAAGAAACTGTTATTTGGTGGGGTCTGATGAGAGTAAAGGAGAGGGGCTCTAACAAAGTTATTATTAAAGGAGACTCCAAATTGATTATAAATATTATTAAGGGAGACTCTGTCGCTCCTTGGATGATAAAGAACTTGCCAGAAGATTCAAAAATGATGATTGAGGGATTTAGTCAATATAAGTTAAACCACACATACAAAGAAGGGAATAGAGCAACTAATACTTCTTCTAATGTGGGGATCTCCTGTCCATAGTGCATAAGATGGAGCTACAATGATGTCCCTTAAAAAATAAAAGATATAATTTAATAAGAGAGATTGGGGATAAATAGAACTATTAATATCTTTAATGATATATTAAAATTGTATGATAACTATGACTAAGTTGGATATGAATGACTCTCAGGTCTCCTATCATGGTACTAGGAAATTGTTTAGTGCCACAAGTTTAAATACCTCAACTTCACATGTCAAGGATATCATGTAAAGGAAAAGAACCATATATGATTATTATGATTAGTGAAATCTCTGTCCAATCATAGAAAAAAATATAGTACATTATTTTTCTTATCATGATTTTTATTAATGTTTACCACTTCAATGGGGGGAAGTATCTAATGTATATTACCAAGGACAAAGGTCACATCATTACATTAATATGAAGATGTAATAATGTTTATAATAATTTTAATAAAGTGGATTTTTTAGAATAGAAAAGGGGGTGCCCTCCTAATATTTCATAAAAACATGAAAGGGAAACTATATCTTACTCTAAATCCTATGGATATGTTTAGGGAGTATGCAATTATGAAAATTCATGGCAGTCTTAATGCTCACATGAGCCCCATGTCTAATCCCCTGACTAAGCCTAATATGCATAAGATTCAAGTTAATGGGTGTACCTTGGGCCTCATCAATCCAAACAAGTGGTTTGTTTTCCTAATGATCCACATAATTGGCTTGGCTCACTCCTCGAAACATGATTTTTCCTTATTTTCTCATAGAGATCGCATAAAAGGACTTTGTTGCAGTTCTATTTTGGTTTATTACATCTGAAGTGGAGAGTTACTTGGTTTTCAAAGTCCTCAACGAAGGTGGTGGAAGAGTTTTGGATGAACAATGGGTGGGCCAAGGAAGTACTCAGAACCTCTTTCGTGTATCCCCCTTAAGAAAAATATGGATCTTTGGAGGATTTTTGAGGAATATGGCTTCACGCCTTTCTTCCTTGCCATGCAAGGTTTCAACGACGAGCTCACCTCCAAATTTTGCAACTCTTGTAAGGAGGGAATGGTTTCAATTGGTGGTATTAATTTTGAGGTGTCCCCTAGACTAATTGCAAAGACAATGAGACTAGAATGTAAGGGGATAAAAGTGGCCAAAGTGGGCAATGGAAACTATCAACAATTTATTGATAGTTTCTTTAAAAAAGACAAGTTGTAGAGATTCCAGAATGGCTAAGAAAGGGAGAAGTTGCAAACTCCTTTTCGATTTGGTAAGTTTACATATAATGCACTATTTTACTTTAGAGGCAAGATATACTACTCTGTGTGTGTTAAATGTGTAAAGTTAGTATCATCACAAACCTTAATGAAACAAATTATATTAAAGATTCAAAACAAAGAAGCTACTCTAAATTGCAATTTAACGAATCTTTCAAGAACGTCTCATTGTCCTCTATTCTTAATGATTCCTTTAACCTTTTGGCCTTCAAACTTCTATGTGCACAAAGGCTATTAGAATGACACTTAAGAAACAAGATTAGTATTTAACATGCAAGCTAATTAAATTCCTACATGAAACTAAATGGTAGAAATGATGATGTATGTTATGATGAATGTTGGATGATTATAATAAATGGTGGGTGACTATGATGAATGGAAAAACTGTGGTGGATATTATAGTAGTGATCTATATGATTCTATATATGCTCAAATGAAAATTCTAAATATGCTAATCGAAAATGCAACTATGATGCAAAGGATGATATAAAATATAACTATGAAGCAAAGTGTTATTCTAAGATTTAACTATGATGAAAAACATGATATAAAATGTAACTATAAGACTCCATAATGCTCCCAAGCTCAAACGATAAACCTGCATGATAACTCTATTCAAAAGTGGATGCAAAATACAATGCCAAAGGGTTGTATTTATAGCCTTTTCCAAGCATCTTGTGAGGTGGCAATGATCGACGGTCTAGATTCAAACAAGAAGGATGAATGGTGGAGATGAAGAGAATCAAGAAGTTGTCCCCTTGACCAAAGACACCATGCCAAATGGATGGAAGAATCTCTTGACCAAAGGCAACATGCCAAATGGATGGAAGACTCAAGTGTGGGAAGAAAAGACCATGTGTTTGAAAATTGGTGGAAGATAATTCTAATTAAAAATTAGAATTATTTAATTTCATGTGACCTTGGTGAGGTGGCATGAAAAGTTGTAGACATGTGCTTGAATTCCTAATCTAATATTAGTGAAACTTAGTTAAATAAAACAAACTTTAGAAATTCATTTATTTAATGATTTTTATATTTGAAGAATTAAAGGATATGAAAAATATAAATAAATTATAAATTTATTTATACGTAGTCGAATATATATATATATATATATATTTTTGGCAAATTGCCACTAGAGAGGGTGGCTCTCATTTTATTGATTAAAAGAACCAAAATTACCAAACTTAAATAACAAAAGACAACAACCACAAGATACACAAAACTACACTGAGACTTGCAGCCAAGAAGTTAGAAACCAAACTCCAACACACAAAGAACTCGGCAATAGTAAAGAGAAGTTCCCTGCAATAAACAAAGCAAAGAACCCTAACCAGAAACCCATGGATCTACAAGCTACCATTACATGGACGAGAAAGGTTTGCTTGAATGAACTTGTCCAAGTCCGACCACCTGTGCAAATCTTCTGCAACAATGTACTCCTGAGATTGATTTACACCAAATTTTGAAAGAAAGTCCACAGCAGAGTTTGCCTCCTTGTAAATATGTGCCAACCTGTAGTCCCGCACTCTGCTGAGAGCCACATTTATTTCATCCACCCACATTTTAAGCCACTAGCTTGGCGCTTGCTTAGAACCTACTGCTCTTATGACCACCTGGGAATCACCTTCAATGTCCACCGAATGCCATTGTCTCTGGTTACAAAACTTTATGCCTTCCAAAAGAGCAGCGCACTCCGCTTCCGTGTTCGAACCATGAGGGAGCTTAATTGAGGCCGCTGCCACCACATGGCCAAGATCATTTCTCATGATGAAGCCAACCCCCGAGGGCCCCGAGTTTCCTTGCGAGGCCCCATCAAAACATAGCTTCAGCCTGCCTTTCAGAGGAAGGACCCATTTAGCTTTGGGCCTTGATGACTTGTTCACACATAATGAGCCCATAGGCATTTTTAACAGCTTCCACTTTTTTAACATCCTATTGTCCCAAGCCGAAAAATATTTGAAGTTGCCTATTCTTAGATGACCATTGAAATGTTCACTTATCCTGAATTCAATCTTGGACAAGATTCCTACGAGAGGGGAAGCTTTCTCCTTGAAGATTCTTGCATTTCTCTCTTTCCACAAATGCTAGACTACCATTGCTGGGATCTCGCTCCAAAGACCCCCCATTGCCGAACCACCATATAAATTTGGCCAAGATTCAAAAGAGATTTGAGGTTGTTTGGAAGGGGACCAGACCAGTCCACCATAGCACAAAAATACTGCTAGACCTGCTGAGCCACTTCACATTGGAGGAGGAGGTGTTGTGCGTCTTTAGAGCTTTGTCTGCAAAGAACACAATAATGAGGACCGAACACACCAACTTTGCACAACCGATCACCAGTAAGGATACGCTCATGGAGAGCCACCCAAGCAAATGCACTGGCTTTGGGCAACACATTATGCCCCCAACACAACCGCTTAGACCAAGAAGCCACCTCCAACTCCTGTTTCATTAGTTTGTACCCACTTTTGACCAAGTATTCCCCTGTCTTAGAAGCACACCAAAGAACTAAATGAGGAGTCTCTGATATGAACAATCTTCTGTTTGAAAGCACTTGCATCAGTGCCTCTTTCAAGTGAGGTTGCAAAAAATTGAATGATTTCCACGACCAATTCCAGTGCCCCTCTGAATGCCAAACATTAATATTGTTCCTCAAGGAGTCGCCATAAGCCTGCTTAGCTGGACAAATGGCCTCCACCAAATCTGGAATATCGCACAAGGTCGGGTAAGCATTCCAAGAGTCCTCCCAAAAGGAGGCTTTCCGCCCATCCCCAATGCGCCAAGACAAATGTTCACAAATCACCTCCTTGCTGTTTAGAATAAAATTCCAAATAGCCGAGCCCCTCTGGGGGTTAGCTATTGTGAGGATTCTTTCAGGCTCTTGAGAATCAAGATATTTGGCACAAATAATTTTGCTCCACTGAGCATCTGGGCATTTAAATATTCTCCAAACGAGTTTAGCCCCCAATGCTCTATTTTGGAACTTTATATCCTTGACACCTGCACCTCCTGATTCCTTGGATTTAGTAACAGCCTCCCAACCTAGCAGTGGGAGGTGCTTTCTCTCTTGTGAACCATCCCACAACAATTTGTGTTGAATCCCCTCAAGCCGCCTTAATGTTTTGTTTGAGGCTTCCAGAGAAGATAACATATATATTGGTATGGCCGCCAGCACAGATTTCACCATTGTGAGATGTCCTGCCAGAGACAACCAGCGCCCCTTCCAATTGTCAATTCTAGAAATGCACTTGTTTAACATGTCTTCCTAGTGACAAAATTTAGGTTTCCCTGCTAGCAACGGAATACCCAGGTATTTTGAAGGTAACTGCCCAATGTTAAACTCTAGAATTGTCGAGATTCTGAGTTCTAATCTTTTTGGAGTGTTAAAAAAGTAAATGTTGGATTTTTCATTATTAACTTGTTGGCCTACTTGGAAGCAGTACTTCTGCAAAACAACCTTCATTGCTTGAGCTTCTGCAACTATAGAAACACCGTGGAGGATGGTATCATCAACAAAGAGCTGATGAGTTATCTCAGACAGAGAATTGGCCACTTTTATGCCACACCAGCTACCCTGTGCCTTCAACTTCAGAATTTGGAGACTAAGAGCTTCAACCATTAAAATATAAAGGAAGGGGGAGATCGGATCCCCCTACCGAAGGCCTTTTGCACCAGAGAAGAAACTGCAAGGTGAGCCGTTTATTAGCACCGAGTACCTTGGAGAAGAAATACAACTGAAAACCCAGCCTAACCAATCTTCACAGAAAACCAAATTTCTTAAGCACTGCCATTAGAAAACGCCAGCGGACCCTATCATATGCTTTACTCATGTCTAATTTGACCACCATGGCTTTGAATTTGGACTATTTGAGGGTGTGGACTACCTCATGAGCAACCACTATACCATCCGAAATGATCCTTCCGGGGACAAACCCACTTTGTTCAATCGAAATGAGCCTTGGGAGAAGACGGTTCAAGTGATTTGCCATTACCTTTGAAATGATCTTATAAATTGTATTGCAGAGGGCAATGGGCTTATAATCAGCAAAGGAGTCACTGTTCACCCGCTTGGGGATTAAAGCAATATTTTTTTTGTTAAGGTCCTTGAGGATTGTCTTTTTTTTCCTTGATTCCTCCCCCACACCAAGAATTTCCGACCCCATGAACTCCCAACACAATTGGTAGAATAAGGCATTGAAGCCATCCGGGCCAGGAGCTTTATCTGGCTGCATTTGAAAGAGCGCTATCTTCACCTCCTCCAAGCTAATTCTTCCATAAAGCATTTCATTGTCTTCTCTTGTGACTAAAGGCACTATATCTTCCACCAAATCTATATACAGAGGCTCAGCTTCATTTATGCCACCCATAAGCGAGGAGAAAAAATCCACTCTAGCTTTTTGAATTTCTTCATCTTTTGTTAACAAGCCACCTGTTCCATCTGCAATTTGCTGAATGTGATTCCAACTTCTTTTAACTTTTGTCGAGTTATGAAAAAACTTGGTATTTAATTCTCCTTCAACCAGCTAAGAGTCCCTCGACTTTGACCTCCAGTAAATTTCTTCACGCTGAAGAAGCTCACTGTACTCAGCCATTAAAAGTTTTTCCTTTTCAAATTCTATATTTGACATGCCACGATGGAGGATGACATCCCCTAGCGCTGCCAATTCTTCTTCTACCTGAACCTTTTCCAAAAATATGTTTTTAAAACTGGATTTATTCCATTCACGAAGCTTGTCCTTCGTTCTCTGCAAATTTTTTTGAAAAATAAACATCTTTGAGCCAACAATCTTGAGAGGTTCTATCCACCATTGTCTCAGGAGAACTAGAAGATCGTTAGAGCGCAACCACATTTTTTTGAATTTAAATTGACTCCTTGGTGGTTTTGATTCTTCATCGATCGTGAGAATAATTGGAAAGTGATTTGATATGGAAATTGGCCAGATGGTTGCCTTTGGAAGCAAGTTACCCTGCAGCCAATCTTCATACACTAGATATCTATCAAGTCTTTCAGCAATGTTGGTGAAGTCTTTCCTTCTATTATTCCATGTAAAGATGCCATTTGAAGTCTTGATATCAATGAGTTTATACGTAGTCAAACATTAATTAAATAAATAGTATTTAATTAATTAAATGTTGTGACTTATTTTAGGTGTATACAACTACCATTCATAGATACCACTTTCCTTTCTTGAATCATATAATGTGAAGAAAAAATCAACATCCCATTTTTTCTTCTGTTGTCCCTTCATCAATGTATTGCTAAGGGACCCTCCCCCTGCTGCACCAGGGTCTTATTTTAAGACTTTATAACCATGTGTTTTCTATTACTCCTCATCCATGCCCTACTAAAGTTGTTAAACCTCTATAGATAAAGTCATCGAAAGATAATCCCCTCTTGATTCAAAATAACCCTCCTCCTAGAAAAAAGTTCAAATCTTATCTCTTGAAAAATGTTATTTCTCAAACCCCTACTATTGTTGAAATGCAGTCTACCTTGCCTCTCAAAAAAGAAAAAGCCATTAAAACCATATTGCTTCAAAAATAATTTTTTTAGGCCCATTAGAGAGTAAGGATAAAAGGATATTGCTATAGAGATCCTAGATGAAGGTGATATTGGTCAGCATTATGATTTGAGCAGTAGAATGGGTGAGAGAAGGTCGACCCGCTTAGCCAAAGTGGGTAATCAAAATAAAATTATGGATTTCAAAGGGAAAAATTTGGCCTTTGAAGAGGAAGTCATGGAGTCCTTAGATTAGGAGTACTTCCCCTTTTTTTAGGAGGACTAGGATAATAACTAGCAAGAGGTGGAGGAGATGGAAGCAAATGTGGTTGAGGAAGATGGCATAAGTGAGGATGAAGAGGTTGAAGACACTGAAATGAATGAAATAAATATTGGCATTGAGGAAGAGGAGAATGGGATGGACTCTAGTTAGAAGGAGGAAAATTCTAAAAATAAAGAAGAAAGGGAGAGGTTGAAGGAAGATGGGGAATTGGGACCTATGTCCCTTCAACATTTTAAAAACCAATTTAAGGATTTGCAGGGCAAGGTCAACCTTATTGAGTAAAATAGTGACAGTGAATTCTTGAAGGAGAAGATTACTAAGCTAGATAATGCAATTAGTTGAATTATATCAATCACTAATGGGATTATGAACGGGGCTATATTTGGTACTATCACAAGTTAGTCTAAATTGATGAAGCTAAATGTTCAAAAGAAGGAAAAGAACTAGGATGAAGAGACTCTGAGGAATTAAACTTTGGAAGACCCAAAGAACACATGGGAGAACATACTCAAGATGTTAAAGATGAATTGGGAACTTATCAATAGACCAAAGAAGTAGTGTTCTCTATTGTGTTAGGTTCTTTTTTGTTGTTTTCTTTGGTTTTACTCGGGCATGCGTGAATGTTTCTTTTGGGCCTGCGTGCCACTTATGGTTTTTGTCTTTTGAGGCTAGAGTGCCTTTTTGTTTCTTGTTGCTTGGACTGGTTAGGCCTTTAGGCCTTTGTTTATGCTTTAACTTTGTTATATGGGATTAGGGCCCTTACCCTAATTTTCTAATAAAAAACAAGGACTTACACATACTACAAAGAAGATAAAAATGTCACTTTTATATTTAAAATTGTACTTACATAATGCATGACAATAAATCAATATTTTTACTTTCATTGTAATGAATTCTAATTTTCATTTCATGGTTGCAAATTTTCTATTCCAATAAACCAATCTTGCCTCTTCAATTCTTATTTATAGTGAAATAAAAAAATTTCTCTCTCCCTCAACAATTTCAAACATCATTCCATTAAAAAAAACTAGTATAATTTGATAATATATATTTGAACATTGTATAATTTGTTGTATTTAAGAATGGAAACCAACAAAAGAATATTAAAAAAATGCAAGCCAAACAACAACAAACATTGAAAAGGTAATTAAAAATTTCTATTTACATCTAAACTATACTAATTTAATTATCTAGTATTCAAGTGATTTTGTTATGTTCCCTACAGACCAAAACTTTAAAACTAAATTTAAAATCAATTGAGGATTTAAATTCTCACAAATCTAGAAATATTTTTAAGGAGATCTACCATTGGAGTATATAAGACCACACTAGATAAAGCTAAAATAACACATGAAGTTCTTCATGCTAGTTCAACATATATAAAATTTGAAATGACAATCACCTTAATGTGACTTGTGAGCTTTCCCAACAATATGAAAATAAAATAATTGCAAGATCAAAAAGTTGCATATTGGGTTTTCAAATTGCTCCTAAAAATTAATATGATCATGAAGACTATGACTACATCCTTATTTTTAAAGAATCAAGTACTATTGAAATCATACCTTGCTTTTTCCAAGAGTAAAACTTCATATCAAACACCACTATCAAACAATTGCTTACAAGCACAAATAATTATCCTATTGGAACAATAGGTGCATTGGTAGTTACCACTAAAAAAATAGCTTTTCAATATCTAATTGATATAAAATATGGATATTCTTCCATCAATAAAGCATAGGTGCAATATGTTTCTAACCCCTTATTCCACTACTAGCCAGAAAGTGGGACAGTGAAGACATCGACCGAGAAAACATATTGCATCTTGGCGCAAACCACTTGTGGAGCATAATATTGTAAATATATTATCTAGACTAGGGGTATCATGGACGATTCACCTCCTATCCCATAGATGTATGTATAAAAGAAGATATGAATGACATAATGTAAGAGAGGCAGATAGAGAGAACTATATAGGTAATAGATGTATAAGGAGAATTATATGTATAAACGTATGAAAGAACAAAGGTATAGAGATTAGATAAGGACTAAGCAAGAGTATAGGAGAAGATATAACAATGTAGTATTTTTGGTCTGATTAATACAATAGATACCATAATTCTATTTGTATAATGTTATTTGTTATTTTGCGAGTACATATAAGTAGTTAATCATATGTCTGATTCTATTGGTGTTCACCTTTATATTACTGAGTTTGGGGTATAAACTACAACACTTAGAAAATACTTTGGGCTTAGAACGTTGGTTTGTGTTTCCCTATATTTCTTGCTAACATCCACTTTACTTTATATATTCTATTTTTTAACATATTTTTATAGTTAAAAGAAAAACTATTTTTATGTTTTTATTTACAAATGCATCCAAATTTGACACATTATTTCCTGATAATGGAAGATCAAATATGAAGAAATGAATTACCAACAACGCTCTCCAAAAACATGTAGTAAAATAGATAGATGCAAAGAACATACTTTGCACATGTCAATCAACATTTATTTGTAGACTAAATAACAAAAGAACATTGGTTAGATTAAACACGTTGTTACAATCAACATTTGAGGTAATTATTTTAATTTTTTTAGATTTGTGAATTTATAATTATTAAAAATTAAAAATTCCAACTATAATAATATTCCAACATCTGTTACCAATTCATAGAACTTTAAAAGTGGCCAACCCATTCTCTAGTCTATTTCATGTATTTTGCCCAAAATGTAATTACAAATTTGACAACTATGGAACACTCAAAGAATAAACTGCCTACTATATTAAATATAATGAAGATGTTAGCTATACCTACTCCATCTATCTTAAAACCACTCTAACAACTGATGACAAATAAATAGTACATTCTTCTTTTGACAAGTATATTATTCAATTAATAATGTTTAGTCTAAAACAAATTACATACGAAGACTACATTAAGACAAATCGATAGTTATCTTCATGCTACATGACTTATTTGTAAAATGACACCTCACACTAAACTAGGGCAATTTTATCATCAATGCTAGTTGTGTTGAGCAATGATCAACACATTCTATGAAAAGGTATCACAATATTTTCTAATTATTTGTTACTATTTATATGTCACTACTTATTGCAATTGATTACATAATACAACAATAATTTCATGGCAACTATTCTAATACAAACTTTGTAGGGAGCAAGTAGGTTACAAACACAAATAATAATATATTTCAACTACTTAGGTTGCCACTAACTTTCTATGTCAAATTATGTGTGATGTAAATTCAATATTTATACTCTATATGTGTTATGGGACCAACTATAAACCATAATCGTGTCATTTTTTTTGATATCTCAGAGGTGGTATCCCCACGACTAGTCAAGCTTCTCTTAAGTTTTTGATACTAGGCGAGACTAGTCCACCTCTAGGCCGCACAATTTCCCAGCGCCTGCCCCACAACACATGCGACTGGGTGAGTCGAGGCTTGAACCTACATCAATTGTCCGTGTCTTTCAACAACTAGACCAACTAGTCTACACCCTGGGGGCAACCACAATTGTATCATTACTTATTATACTCTACTTTATTTTCTATCACTATAGTATTTGATATTTCTTTATCATTTTCATTACTACCTTATTTATTGATGTTCATGTTTGTGATCATCATTATAGATAATTTAAAAGTTAAACAATTATTTATATAAAATATCAACTTCTATGGTTCTCATAGATTATTGAAGAATTTTTAGTTTTGACTATATTTTTTTATCTTTTAGAATGTTAGTGGTGCAAAATCTAATTATACATATTTATTGACAATCTATTATATTTCTCAAGTTGATCTTTTCTATTGTCCTAAAACTTGATTTTCTATGTTAGATAAATGTCTCCACATCTCATATTATGTTAGATATTTACCTCTTTAATTATAGTTGATTTATTATGTATTTCTCATATTTTTGATTTTTTTTTTTATGTTAGTCTTTATCATAAATATGACGATATACATAATTTAAATAAGGATAATTAAATAAAAAGAAATTATGCAATTTTGCACTTAGTGAAGATTGATTGTGTTCAATTTGAGAGTGCCTAATTTATAAGCTTGAGCTTTTTTCTTTATTAGTTGTAATCACAACATAGCTACGGTTTATATTATTTTCTGCATCAAGTGGAAGACAAAAAACAAAATGGAATATTTATTCTTGCTAAATTTTACATCTGGTTATTTCCCATCTATACTTTTCCACCTGCGCAACTATTAATCCTCAGGTCTTAGGACCCCGATCCTTATTCGACTCATAAAAGATACCAAATTTGTATCCACACTTGCTGTATATGACATTAAAAATACTAGGTAACTTTGTTATCCTTCATTTCAAATTATTTTTATCACCAATAATAATGTGAGATTTTTTGCATGTAGGTAAATGAGTTTTCTACCAAAAAAAAGCATACTAATGCTTCTCAAATTTTTGGTGTAAACTACAATCATCAATAACTCTACCTAGCTATATAACTACACAATAATCATCTAAATTTTTCTTCTATAAATCTTAAAAATAGTAAAAATTAGCACACTATCAATAGAAACTTGATGCAATGCGTTTCTTATTTCTAATTGATAGGTGTAGATAATTTAAAGGTATGTGAATGTTAGTTCAATATTTTAGATTTTTATTTATTTTTTGATACTTTCGTCTAATAAAAAAATTATATTTATTAATTAGTCTTTTTCAATCATGTTAACACACATATATATAAATGCCATTGAGAGTGTTTTCTATTTAACAAGCTCACTTGGTTCTCTCAATTGCCCACCAACTCATTGATAACACTCCACATATCCTCCTCCACAAGTTCTTCCATATGATTTGTTGGTGATTTGAGTTGTAGGTCCCAAATCCCTTAGTTTGGATAGTCTTCTAGGTGCAAGGGGTGTCAAATCTAGGAAGACTATCATGAGACTATGTCTAGGTTGGGCAACTTGTGACCAATTCTAAGGTGGGTAAGACCTTCTTCACTTCTATCTCTACAAGACCAAGGGGAGTTTCCCTAAGGTACTTTAATAGACATTATCACAAGAACACAAAACTCACCCTGAAACAAACCATTCCCATTGAACAATGCACCCCTATTTCGATTGTCATTTCATGCCTATATGTTGGTTTGGGAGACTCAAGGTTAAGAACCATATTAAAAAAATGATTTTCCACATAATCATCAATGAATGTGTTTTATGATAATGAATTTTGATGTTATGGACATTCAAACATGACAGCTGAAAGACACTAAACTAAAAAAACTAAAAAGATATTCAAATTTATGTATTATGAGTGTGTAGAGAGTGATGGGGATAAATATCAAGTGTCAAATCAATTTCTTTATCTATTTGGGCAACAAAGTCTCTAAATTCATTCAAACACACAATAATTGGAACTAAGGTGATACCTTAATCAATATATCACAAAAGACTATACCTTTCAAAATGCATAATCAAGCTAAGATCTACACATACTTTTAGGAAAATAATTGATACTTGCATACTATTAAATGAGTATACTTAGTAATCCATGAACATACCCATACATTTTCGTTATTATTCTGAGAAGATACTTTGTAAAAGCTTTACAAGGATTTAGTTGGTCAAGTAATAAAAAAAACATCTAGAAATGTACACCATGCACATGGAGACACTCAATCAAGGCTGAATCTACCTTTAATCACTCAATCTATAATGGTTACATGTATTAAATTACATAGTTGGGATAAACCCAAATCATTACAATAAAAATTGTAATACCCAGATCTAGAACTAGAACTATGAAACTTCTAATTTTGTTGTGTGATTCTTCTTTCTATTACATATCTCTTGTAATATAGTCACTCATACTACAAATTAATTACTTAGGTTTTTACCCTAGAAGTAAATACAAGAATATGCTTAAAAATAGGTAATTTTTTTCTTTTTCATACATCATTTATTGCACATGATCAAATAAGAATGTATAATACAACTTTTAAAAATGAACTATATTAAATTTTCAACTTGAGAAATAAGATTAAACTTCTCAATTACAACTCATACATGGTATACTTTCAAGTATACAAGTATACAAGTTTACATATTACAATAATGATACAAGGTCAAGTGCTCCATATCTAGAAAATGCTTCTATTTCACAAGCCTTGGTGTTGTCATCTACAAGAGGGAGAGCATCACTCAAGCGCTTTACCTCCAACCATAGACAGGCAGTCCCTCGCACACCTTCCAACTAGAAGTTGTCCTACCTTTCACAAAGAGTATAGACTAAAGAACCCCCAAGTATGTCATCCGAGTTTCTAGTGTTGTGTCCTACATAACCAATTGATCGACCATACAATTTTAGACATCTCTAACTAAGTATAACCAATTTCACTGGATATGCAATCTATATCATAGTGAAGTGACCAATGTGCAAGCAAAGACTTTTGCATTACTTTGGCCAAAGTTTTGAAACATATCAAACACTTTCGTAGGAAGTGTAGTCGTAGTTCACACAACTCTAACTTGACTTGGAAATCACCTTGACCTAAGGTTTAACACATAACTGAATGTTTGACTTGCTTGATTAACTTTTCAAAAGGGTATTAAATCATAAAATAATAACTTACTAAATTTGGAAAATAACTAAGATGGATATGCTTTCTTGACTATGAACACCCATGTTACTTTCTCATAACATCTTGGGACTTGGCAACTACCACTTGTTCAAGTACTTTTACTCAAACCTTGAGAGTAACTACTCTCCTATTTTCATGCACATATGGTTTACAATGATAATAAAATGTCATCAATTTGAGATGCTTTATCTCACATTTAAGTTATTGATACTTGTCAAATACATAAAATATAATAATATTGAACAATAGTAAAAAGATCACTTCTTCTTTTAAAATAGTTTAGGTTTTTCTATGTTTTCTTCATGGTCCTATGCATAAGAACTCAATAACAATTCTAGTAAAAATATAATATTAAATACCAACTTATTTTGTTTGAAATAATATTATGTTGGAGTATTTGAAAATATTTCAACAAATCAACATTAAAGCTGACTTTATTTAGTTAACTCAACAATGAAAGCATCTAGCTTATCTCTTAATTTCATAATCACATATTATAATTTATCCTTTACATAATCTTATATATATATATATATATATATATATATACATATATTCTTATATATATTTCCTTATGAATGAATATATGCATATATAATATAAATATTTATACCACAAACTGGAATTATTATCTTTCTAATAAAATGGAATAAATCATTCAATTTAACACAATAAAGAAATATCTTTCAACTCTGATGTCCATCTCAGAGTGAAAGAAATAATAACTAAATTCTAGTTACAAATTGGAAAAATCAGATTAATCTTTCTCTGTTTTAACTTATAATATCCTTCAAAATAAATAACTATTCTTTCTCTTTTTAACACTGAAAATTATAGAATGAAACTATGAAATTACACAGTAATAATAAAATATATAAACATGCTTGAGTTACTCTCCGCTCTGCACTTTTGAAGCTCCAAAAATCACAGTCACAATGATTGGCACAATTTTCCCAAAAAACATTCAACTTGTAAATGTTAAAAACTTCGACTATACTTGCAAAATTCCTTCAACACAATACCAAAAATAACAACAAACAATAACTCTATGCTCTAAAAAAAAGATTTTTTGTCTATATATACTATGTATAAAAGACTTAAACACTCTGCAAGTAAGCTCAAAATAGATTAAACCCTGCTTGTATGTGATGAAACAAACTACCTCAAGCCCACTGGAATCACATAGAGAATGATAAGAAATGAATTCTTCTCCCTTAGTCACTACCCTCCCACTAAAACCAAACTCAGAAATGAAAGCAATGCAACGCAAAATGATAAGAATAGAACTCTTATCTGCCTAGATCCATCGCTGCTCTTACAAAATCAAAACTTAGAATAAAATAATGATCCCAAAATATATGCCCAGTCGTTGCTCTTCTCACCAAAACCTCAAAATGAAAACTTATGTAAAAATACTATTTTCCCCATCATTGCTCTCTCTGTAGACCAACTTTGAAAAGAATAATCCTCACTCAAATGAAAATGCTTTCCCTTTCCTAATGCCCAAGGCTTACCCACTAATTTTGTTGGTTTTACTTACCAACATATTCTTTAATGCTTGGTGCCCCATAATATGGTAATGAATATGCCAAAAAATAGTAACTATCACCTCAGATAAAAGCTCGCCATACTTTATGTTTCACTGCCTAAAACAGTGACGACATTCTACCTTTATTCACATTACTTTGCATACTATTAATAGATGTTATGCCACTTAATGACTTTAATCAACAGTTAGAACTCTCGCCACCCCCTTATGCTCAATTTTAATGCATGTAACTAATAGTTTAATCTGCCATTTAGTGGCTTGAGAAAGTACGTTGAACTGCTATGCCAATTTTGTGGCCTTATCAATGGCTTGAATGCCATTTAATTTTCCTTGAATCAAGCCTTCGATGGAGGATTTTATGCTCCACAAAGTGTTGGCATTATAATCAAATTTAAAATATCTTATTGCATGCTTTTATAAGCATGGCTAATTCTACCAATAATATAACTTATGTATATACTCGATATTCTTAAATATATATATACTTATATGTATATATATTATATATTTATATAACTCTTAAATATATATATACTTATATATTATATATATTTTTTATTTAACACATTTTAATGATAATTAAATTGACTTGATATATAAACAAGATTGGCTAATTGATGAAACAATTTGATTCATAACATATATCACTTTATTTTTCTTTATCGAAATAGAATAGACCAATACTTGACAAGGTTTAACCTAATCCTTTGATTCGACTTGACCCAACTTAGACAAAACACAATAATTTGACTCAATGATAGGATTAGGGTAGACCTATGTGAGTGTGTGTCAACTCAATTGGCATATACTTGTTATTTTTGAAGTCTATATTCCTCTCTCTGGTGATACTCTCCCTCTCCCTCTGGAGGGTAAGAAATTTGTCTTGCATTGAACATTTAGAAATCTAATAAAATAGTTAGCTTGTTATTAATCACAACATCATCATAATCTTGATTAAATAACAATAATAATAATCAAAATTAAAATACATTGCATTCCATTTAATCTCATCAGAATGTTGAATATCATTTAATCTCATCAGAATGTTGAATATCATATAATCATCATCAGATATCAAAACATATTTTAATGTAAACTGTTAAAAGTTATTTGTAAAACAAAATCGAGGTGTAACATTTCTCCTCTCTAAAAATGAAACTCAATTTGCATATATCCTTTTGTAGGTCGCCCGGAATGGGAAACATGTAGACTTGCATGAGGGCCTTGGAAATCTAAGATTTCCTGCAGCTTCAAGTGATGATCATGTCTTCTAGTGAGTGTCATAGTCATTTATGTGCATCAAACATACCCTGACCATGTCCTTATTGTATTGGTGGAGTATGAGAGTCCATCTCCCATATGAAGGCATTTCTTTTAGCCATTAATGACATCTTAGGTCATGTAGGAAGGTAGGTAGGGATTTTTGTTTAAATGTTGAAGTTTTGAGACTTCCCATGCCAAAGGGGAATGAGGGGGGAAAATACCCCAAAAGTATAAAAAGCATGATGATATGAGAAACTCTAAAATCCTAACAATTGGACTTGGAGGAATAAGCATGTTAGGGATGAAGGGGTGAAAAACTTTAAAAGTCTGAAAGATAAAGATCAACTTTCAGGGGATTGAGGAAGAAAAGGGTGGTAGGAATGTAAGAGAAATTCTAAAATTCTGATATTGATAAATACTTGGGTAAATTTCAAAAGGCTTCAACAAAGTTTCAAACTATCGAAGGTGGATGGAAGAAAGTGACTAAATAGGGAATGGCCAAAATTCTGACTCCAATAAGTTATACAAAGTAGTCGATGGAGTTTTCTATTCTCAAGGGAAGCGTGACCTAAATACCAAGTCTAAAGTGGAGACAAACACAAAGGAATTGGGATTTTTATAATACTTTAGGGCTTCAAGGATCAAGAAGAACTCACACCATATGCCAATGATTGAAGTGTCGAGGAATTAGGGAGTCAAGGAAATAGGTAACAAAGGATTGACAAATGAGGAAGTTCGAAAGTCTGATAGATGAAAAGGACTTAGCTTTTTTAGAAGATTTTCAGGCTTCAGGGGTTGAGAAATCCAAGGAATGGTATGAAGGAAAGGGAAATTTCGATGGTCCGAAGAGTTGACAAATTCAACACTTGAGAAAATTTAATATTTTAGACTTCGGGATTGAGGAAACAAATACCAAGGGAAGGATGGAGGATGAAGTCCAAAATTTTGACAGACACAAAGGACTTAAGCTTTTTGAAATACTTTTGGACTTCGAGGATCAAGGATGCTTGAAGGAGGCATGATAGTAAGGGAAATAATGATAGTCTGAAAGGTTGATAACTTCAACACTTACCCATTTTTACAAGGCTTCTAGGCAGGGTTTTGAGAGCAACAAGAAAGACATGCGATGACGGATAACCCTGAAACTTTAGAAAGGAAAAAACACAATTAATTTATTGGAAGGATTGGACTGGGAAGTTGGGATTGGTAAGAAATTTATGTAGGCATGAGTGATCCCAAAACTCCAAAACCTCAAAAAAATCAAAACCTAGTCAAGTTTTGGGTTTTTAACTTGGGTATTTACTTAAAACATGAAAAGGGGGATTGATATAACATCTAGAGACAACTTTAAGCAAAATGGCCCATTTAGAATCTCCCAAATCGATTATAATCAATGGACAAGCAAAGATAAAATGCAAACCTTAGAGAAGAACATGGAAAAATAAGACACAATAAAATGAGATGCCAACATGACCTAGACACTTATTTTTGCCCACTATTTTAAGATCTTCATTAGAATTCAAAGGATCAAAATCTTTACATCTTAAATCAAAACAATGAAACCCATTTGGAAAATAAAGTTATTTATATAATCTAGCTTTTCATTTAGTTCATTCTACAAGTCCTCATTATCACTAGCCACCCCATTAAGAATATACTAATTAGTATTATAATAAATATTAATATTCATATTTATATTGAATTATTGTTCATAAAGCCAACAAAAACATTAGCCAAATATGGAGAGCTCATAGATGGGATTTTTGCAGGTTTGCAGCCTACATGTAGGCTCCCTTTGTTGCATGCGCTCGAGGGTGTGAGATCGCCTAGTTTGGGGCATGATCTTGCAAGGGGTGGGGTGTTTTTTGTGTGAAATGGGGGGGAGTTTTTTAATTGTATTTTTTAATTTCTTCTTTGCGTTGTAATCCTAATTGGGGCCAACTTAAGGTGAAAGGGTTTGGGGCTAAGCATGGAGCCAGAGGTTGCTCCTTCAGGCTCTGGTATTTTGTCTTTTTTAGACGTAGTTATGGGGGGACATTTTTCCTTGTCTAAACATGCTATGGTTAATGATTTAAAGATCAATGCTTCAAATGGTGTGGGATCTTCACATGGTGGTCTCTCTCAGATTTTGAAAGTGAATGGCTGCTTGGCTAGGAGTGAGACTCACCCGGTTTTGGTTATCCAACTGGAATCTATTGTAGAAGATGTTGATTATTGAAGAAACCATGCATCAATCTTTAAGTTCATGGGATGAGGGTATCTCTCTCGTTTCTTGAATCTTGGGCTTGTTGAACTTGGAACTTAGAGGGAGACATGGAGGTTTTGTAAGCTGCAAACAACTATTTTATGGCAGTTTTATCATGTATTGTAGATCGTAATAAAGCTTTTGAGGGAGGTCCCTACTTTTATAATCAAGTGGGTTGTTCTTGAAACTCGGGCATATTGGATTTAATTTGGCCGAAGAGCTTCGGTTGAGGGTTTCGGTTTGGGTGTGACTTCCCTAGCTTCTGATTAAGTTTAGGAGGAACAATATTTTGCACATGATTACACTTTTGTTGGGTAAGCCGGTGGGTCCATCACAATAGACATTAGAGAGGAGGGCCCTTTATTGTTGGTATGTGGTGACTGATCATGCTATACTGTATAGCCCATGGTATACTATACACCCCGAAATGTATACTTGTCGAGGTCTGGGGTTCGGGGCCGAGCCGGGCCTCGGAAGGGGGTTCGGGAGCGGCAGGCCCTGAGAAAAATTTTCCTCCTACTTCTTCGCGTCATCACCGAAAAAGGGAAAAATCAACGAAAAAGGAAAAATCCAATTTTGTAGAACCCAAAATCTGGAAGCTTCTAAGCTTGATAAAAAGGGGTTCGGATAGGTGATATAGAATAATGAAAAACACGATTATTGGCAAGATTGTAATAGGTTTTTGCACTAGATAATAAAATCATTGGATGGCTGTGGTTTGGTGGATGTAGCCCAGATTGGGTGAACCACGTTAAATTCTCCGCGTTATAATTTATTCTGTGTGTTTTTAGTTTCTCTGTTTATTACTTAAATCTGCATTTAATTGTTAGATATCTACCTTTCTAACCCTAACATTTATTTGGCTTGTATTTGTGTGGAGATCGATCTTAACAAACCACTACCTAATTCTTTGGAACTTCAAGTTGGGTCTACATCATGGATTCAGTAATTGGACTATGAGACTTTGCCTTTCCAGTGCTGAATCCTAAACTTAAGGTTTCTGGTTCTTCTCCTAGTGGGGCTTCTGTTAGGATGCCTCCTCACTCAAATCCATTGAGAGATAAAGGTAAAGCCCCTATGTCTGAAGGGGAAATTGATAAAGAGGGTTTTGTTCTAGTGAAGCCTTGTAATAAGGGAAGAGGAAAAAAGAGAACCCTCAAGGATAGGCAACATTATGTAAGTTTTAACTGTTTTGAGGCCATAGAAGATTTGGACCAACAAGTTTTTATCCATGATAAGGATTTCTCTATTGATGCTGTCTGTAGTGTAGGAAAATGCATACCCTTGCATTTTCACACTTTTTTGGGCCCGCCTTGCTTTATTTATGCTTCTTTATGGCTTAATTGGTCCTATTTTGTGTCCATAAGCCTTATGAATTATATATTTTTCTGGTTAATCCCGACATTCTCCAATGCATAAATGATAATTTAATGACTCCATCGGTGTGCCCCTGATTTTTGGGTCGGGACTAAAATGCCACCTAGGGCGTCTTAGTCCCCCAATGCTCTTGAGACCCTAATTTTGGCATCTCTAGATTGGGCCCCTTTTTGGTGTCTGTGCCCCAAGTTTTTAGGACTTGGGACTAATATGCCACGTAGGGTGTCTTAGTCCTCCTTGAGTCATTTTTGGGATTTAATTTCAAATTCTGGCGAGATTTATCCTCCTTTATTTAATGAATTCATATGTCAGCTTGGTGTGATATAATTTTGGGATATTAAGCATAAATAAGTATAAATACAAGGTTCCTTCATTCATTTCAACCCGTCTTTTGTGAGATCTTTTGTCATAACATAATTGAGTTCATAAGAGCACTCAAGAGCAGATTCATCAAGCATTTGGAGCCATCATCAAGATTCAAGCATCATATCAAAGAGTTTTCTTGCATCATGTATGTTGTGCTAACATTTGTGATGTAGGGTTTTGATTCAAGCAAGATCTTTCAAGCATTCAAGATCCATATCCATTGCAACCATTGCACACAAGTTTGCAGACTTTACCAGGGGTTTGGTGAGTTGTAGCATTGCATGTTGTTCATTCACCATTTCCTTCATTATTTCTATTTCATTTCAAGGTTTAATTACCAACAAGGGGTTTGACCAAGGCAAACCCCCATTCACTAGGAAGCAACAAGTTTTCCCATCTTGCATGTTTGTGATTGTAGGTCTAGGTTGTAGACTAGAAGATCACTTGGAGTGCAAGGTTGCAAAAGTTTCAAAGTTGCATCACAAATTTTTCATCTTCACAGAAACTCACCTACAGGCTGAATCTAGAAGTTTCAGAACCTGAGATCAGAAAGGAAGCAAGTGCAGACATTAGAGCTCAGGACCCTATTTAGAGTTTGTAGAAATTCATAACGGAACTAATACACCATCTTGGGTGTCTTAGTCCTCCACAAGGTATTTTTTAGATATTTTTCAAGATCCAGTTTCGACATCTAAAGACTTCGTATTTGCCCCAAAAAACAATGAGACTAACACGCCATCCTAGGCATCTTAGTCCTCCGCAAATTTTTTTGATAGATTCTTTGCATTTCCATAATCCTCACAACATCTCCAGACTTCCCAGGTACACACATACTATCCCCCTGTTGCATAATTTCATTATTTGCATCTTTCATTTGGCTTGCATTTCTAGTTTTAGGTCATTTTTCATATCACACTGTGTTTTCAAACATTTTCTTTTCCAAGCATTTGCTTGGTGGTAAACTCCTTAGAACTTAAAGAACCCCCTCCTAGGACCCTCCTAGTTGTGAAATTGACTCACCTTAAGAAGTTGTTAGTCAATCCAATTGGGACTTCTAGGACAATAGTGAATGGTTGAGTAGAAAAGTGTGATATCTTTAGATACCCACATTTTTTGATTCATCGCTGTCTTAGAGGGGGAGCAATTGGATTCTCAAAAATATGGGAGTGAGAATCTCTGTGCGAAAACAAGCACCAAGATAAATTCTGGTCAAGCCCTGACATCTTCTACTTTACTAGTCATTCTAGTGAAGATAGAGGCAGATGTTGATCCATCCATGGATTGTATGGATTTGCAATCTTTGGCTTTGGCCCAAGATTCTGGTAAGGGATCCTTGGTCTCTTCTTCCTTGGGGTTGCACCAAAAAAACATTAAGAAGGGGAACTCAGAGAAGTAGGCCAAGGCAGGGAGGAAGAAAGATCAAGATAAGATCAAGTTAATGGGTGAGAATTTGGTGGAGTCAGGATCAGTTAAACCTCTTGAATCCCATTTTCTAAGCCCCAAAACTGATTGTGCTCTCTTGGAATGTGAGCCTGGGTTTAAACAACATCCCTCGATAAAAGGTTGTTTGGGAAATGATAAAGGCTCATTCCCCTGATGTTTTGTCTAGATAGGAATCTAAGTTGTTTGTGGAGGGCATGGTTAAGGTATCCTCCAAGCTTTGGTGGCATGGCTAGTGCTAGTGCATTGGGGCACAGGGTAGTGCTGGTGGGATTGCATGTATTTGGGACAAGTGAAAGATCTCCCCCTTGTGGTAGATTATAGGACAATTTTCCTTGTCCATGGTTGCTTCAAGTTTTGAATCTAGAGAAATCATGTTTCTTTCTAATGTCTATGCTCTGACTGACTTTCATGGAAATATTCATTTGTTGGACCATATATAAGGTATGTGAGATCTTTGGCTCCTTTGTATCCCTAGGTTGTGGCTAGGGATTTTAATTCTATTCTCAGTCTTGATGAAAAGAGGGGTGGTTTGGACTATTTGGATCCCTCTTCGTCTTTGTTCAGTAATAATGTAACCCAGTTTAATTTGATTGATATAAAGCCTCTTAATGGTTTGTTCACTTGGAGTAATAAGAGATGTGGGGTGGACTCTATCTCTAAGAGGCTAGACAGGTTTTTGGTCTCCAATTTTTGTTTAGGCAATCAGTGGATATCCAACTTTGAAATCCTTGATTGGAGAGGCTCAAACCACTGGCCTATAAATTTTTTTGTGCATGGTCAGGAAAGTGCTAAGAATCCATCCTTCAAATTCCAATTAATGTGGTTGTGTGAGCCTTCTTTGCAGGACCTTATATAAGATTGGTGGTTTGATGGATTGCCTCCTCATGGGACTGTCATGTACACCTTTGTTAAAAGGCTCCATTTTGTGAAATTTCAGCTAGAGAAGTGGAATAGGGAATGCTTTGGGAATGTCTTTAAGGAAAAATACATAGCTCAAAATTAGTTGGATATCATTTCTAGGCAGAACAAAGATCAAGGAATTACTCGGGAGTCCCTTAAAGCTGAAGCAGAGGCTTTGGAGAAGCTTTCTGAATGGGAATTGTGGGAGGAGTTGTTTTGGAAGCAAAAATCAAGGATTGACTAGCTTCAGGAGGGAGGAACAAATATTTCCTTCTTCTCTAACTCCGTCAAAGCCAAGGGACATGGGAATTTAATATCCTCTATTGTGTCTTCTCAAGGTGCACAACTATCTTCTTTCAGTGATATCTCTTAGGAGGCCACTCGATATTCTCTTCTTTATTCTTAGAGGATTCTCCTAAGGATCTGGAGGAAGTGAATCAGGTCTTGGCTTGTATCCCTTTTGTTGTTTCCTATGAAGCTATGTTGATCAAGTAATCGACCAATTTCCCTAGAGGAGTTGGAGGTGGTTGTTTTCAACATAAAAAAGGTAAGGCCTTGGCCTAGATGGGTTTCCTATTGAGTTTCTTCAAGAATATTGGGAGATTATCAAATGGGATATTTTGGAGGTGGTGCAGGAATCACGAGATAGTAAATAAATGTTGAAATTCATTAATTCCACATTCCTAGCTCTTATTCCCAAATGAGAGGGTGCTAATTCTTTTGAGCTCTTTCAACCAATTTCCCTTTGTAATGTAGTCTATAAGATCATTTCAAGCTGATTGTCAAGAGACTGAACCCTGGTTGGCTAATGTTATCTTGGAGGAGTAGGGGGGTTTTGTGGCTGGCAAACATATCTAGGATAGTATTGTGATTATGGCCGAGGCTATCCATTCCATGAAGGTTTCCAAAGAGAAAGCCATGTTCATCAAATTGGGCATGGCTAAGGCTTATGATCGGGTCAAATGGTCCTTTCTTTGCAAGGTTCTTTGTGCTTTTGGGTTCAATGAGGATTGGATTAATTGGGTGATGAGTTGTATCATGTTAGTGTCATATTCTGTGCTAATTAATGGTGTGCCTTCTTCTTTGTTTGGTGCTTCTAGGGGCCTTCGGTAGGGTGACCCCTTGTTTCCTTATCTCTTCATTATTATGGCTGAAGGTTTGGGAAGACTTCTTAAATCCCATCTTAGTTGGGGGCTTATTCGCAGTGGTATTTGGGTGTAGGATTATCTCCTCAGACTCATCTTCAGTTTGTGGATGATATTGCACTCTTAGGCATTGCCAGAATCTAGGAAGCAAGCAATTTTAGGCGTGCTCTTGACATTTATCTTACTGCTTCAGGTCAAAGGATTAATGAAGGGAAATCATCTATATTTTTCTTTAACACTCCTCCACTTATTCAATCTAGGATTGCTCGCATCCTCATATTTCAGATTGGTAATCTTCCTTTTGTGTATTTGGGTGTTCCCTTCCCCTCTTTGTGTCCCCTTTGCCAAGAGGAACTTGATAAAATGTTATAGATAAGTTTAGGGGTTATGTCAATCACTGGACTTTCCAATGGTTATCCTTTGCTGGGAGGATTATGTTCTTAAAGGATGTGGTTCAAATGCTTCCTCTCTATAGGTGTATGGTTCAAGTTGCTCTTGCAAACTTTATTAGAGAGCTTGATGCGCTCTTTAAGTAGTTCTTATGGTTTGGCAGTTTGGATACTAATAAGTGAAGTTTGGTTAAGTGGGATTCTATATGTAGGCCTATTCAATAAGGTGGCTTGGGTCTTCATTAGACAACTATTACTGGTCAGAGTTTGGCTACCAAGCTTTTACTGGCGATGGTGTACTAGTCAAGATCAATGCTGGGCCAAAATCCTCAAGGCTAAATATTTGAGAGGTGTTGCAGATAAGAATATTCCTAGATGCTCTTTGGATGGTAAGGGGTCTATGATATGGGATACACTCAAAAGAGGTGCAAGTTTGATCAAGTAGGGCTTATTCTAGATTTGTCACAAGGGTGATGATGCTCTTTTTTGGCTTGATTCTTGGGATGGTCACCCCCCAATATTTTCCACTCATCCTCATTTGTAGAACTTGGGCTTACGATTTCAGGGTGCTGGGTGGTCGAAGGTAAGTGATTTCAAAGTTGTGGAGCGATTGTGTTAGGTGGAGGTGCTCAAATGGAAAGGGTGTCACTTGTGGCTCCTTGGGGTTCAAATGTGGACTGTGCTTAGTTGACTAAGATTTTAGTGGAGAGAGCTTGCAACTCTTTGTAGTAGAGGGATGTCTTGGCTTGGGCTTTGGATCCTAAAGGCGTGTATTTGGTGGCTACTAGATATCATGAATTGGATATAAGGAAGTATGGGGAAGATGAAGCCCCTTGGTGGAGACATGTGTGGAATAAGTTTGCGTGGCCTAAGTGCAACTTTTTCCCTTGGTTAGTGGCTCATAACATGTGTCTTACTTGGGATAATCTTCTGAAGTGGGGCTTTTAGGGGCCCTCCATATGTTTCCTATGTGGTAATAGCGAGGAGTCTTCTTCACATCTTTTCTTCCAATGCACCTTTTCTAAATCTATCTAGCATTTATGGTGGATGCTGTGGAGACACTCTTGTGTGCATGCCCTATCCCTTATTGAGTTTTGGAGGACTTTGGGAAGACCCCCCACTTTCTCTTTCCCTCTTTAGATGGCATGGACTGTTGGAACTTCTTGCATTCTTTAGCAGATCTAGCTGGAGCAAAATCATATGATTTTTTCAGGTTAAAAAGTTGGTGGTTGCACAAGTTTGGCAATGGATTCTTGGTATGCTTCAGGATACTATTTTAGCTAAATGTGAGGTTGATGCTCCTCTGAATGTTGATGAGGCTATGGTGTTTTTGGGTTTGGGTCTAAATGGTCTTAGCTCAAGGGGGGCTTGTTCCATTGGGAGGAGACTTCCCAACAGGAAAATTCAAAGAGAAGGTAGATGGTTCCCGCTTCTTACTAGGATTTTGAAAATTAATACTGATGGCTCTTTCAGGGGAAATCCAGGTTATGCTGGTGTGGGAGGTGTGGGGAGGGATAGTTCTGGGGCTTCCCTTTTCTTCTTCTCCATGTATCAAGGCATCTAGACTAATAACCTCATGGAGGCTTTGACATAGTATTGATGGGGTGAATTGGTAATTGTCTTCGACCGTGCAACAAATTCATAAGTTATGCAGTTCGCTTGAGATGGTGTCCTTTGTTCATATCCCCAGGGAATGGAACAATGTGGTAGATTGTCTTTATAAATCGACTTCAGAGTTTAGGGGTGACTAGAAGATGGATGATTGGGAGTAGCTTCCCAACGACAGTGTTCACAAACTGAAAATGTTGATTCATGAGGATTTGTGTGGTCCTTAAATGGGTCTCGGTTCTCTTATTTGGGTGGCTTGGTGTTTGGTGGATCTTGGTGGCTAGATTTTCCTTCGTGGCTCTGGCTATTTGTATTCTTGGTGTTGTAATTTTGGATTATCCTCGATTGAATAAATTTTTACTCCTTTTATCAAAAAAATTATCGATCATAAAAATTAATATTAATATAATTGTAGTACTGCAAGAGGAGAGAGGTAGAAGTGAGAGCCAATATACATAAAAATCCCAAAGTATTTATGCTTATAGACAAAACAAGAAGTCTAAGAAAAGAAAAAAACACTTCGAAAAAGAAATTCTTTAGAAGAAGAGGGACATAAACTCTAGCATAAAGGCAACAACAACGACTATAGAAAAAGTGACCAAAAAACTAGCGGATACCATCTACCAAGTTTAGTAACAAGCAACTTACTAAATTCCACCTTGTAGCCATCTAAAACAACAAAATTAAATTTTAATTAAATATTATTGGGAGGTCACTAACAATAATATTGGAGATGAATAAATGAAGACCAAAAAATTATAATAACTAAACATTAATTTTGGTGGTTGAAAGATAATGAATTAAAATCTAGCATAAAGTAATTGTAGAAAAAAAAAATTAATTGTAAAGTTTTTGTATAGACATTTGAGATTATTATCAATATTCAATTGATGTTTTTGATGATATTTTAGATTGCTTTCTTCTCATCTTGATAATGCTTTCTTCTTTTTGAAAGATATTTTTTTCTTACTATTTGTATTTTACCTTTTCCTATTCCTTAGATTTTGATTTACTTTCTACCATTTCTCCATATGAGATTATTTTTTTCTTATGATTTTTTCACCTCTTCTCCATGATGTATCTGAAATATCCATATGAAAGAGATGCTCTAAAATAAATATCTATCAATATATATTAAATAATTTTTTGTAAAAATAAATATAACAGAATAAATTTTATTAGTAAAATATTTCAAAAGCAAATACATATTTCACATTCATAAAATATCCGTAAGATGACAGCCATGTCCTTGAAGGGGTCCCATACTTCACCATTTCCTCTTTATTATTATTAAAAGAAAGGACAACCAACAAAAAAACATGTCGCAACAGCCCCCACACCAACTTTTTTTTAAGTCTTTGATGCTTAGCGCGCATGTTCAATCAAACAGCAGATGGGATGCAATCAATCATACAGATAATTTTGTTTCATAAATATACTCACAGCTTTAGAAACATTTAGAAAGCTGTGTGCAATTTGCTTATGTGAAAGTTTGAAGAAGTTAATGCATATATAAACTAGTATAATTTTGATGAGTGATGAGGGTGGTTTGGTGCTTTAGCTGCTTCTCCCCTTCTCACGATAGTGATGATAAAAACAAGAGACACGAAGAGATTAGAAATAGTAACACTGATGATGTGGTGAATGCAAATAATGATGGTGCAGTGAGTGCAACTGCAGTTGGTCCATTTGGAGGGGGAGGTTTTGTGAGGGGGGCAGGAGGAACAATGGGTGAGTGTGTGCCGTATGCTCATGTAGATTCAAATCTGAGGGCCTTGGCAGGTCAAGCTGAAGGTTTTGGCAGATTCTCCGTTGGTGGCTTGCATGGATCTCTCTACCATGTCACTTCTTTAGCTGGTAAGACATGTTTTTTCTTCTATTTAAGTTCCTTAGGTTGATTTTGAGATACTTTTACTTTTTGGTCAGTTGGGTACGCCGTGTTTCTATGATTATGTACTTTTGACGCAATCGAATTTCCTTTTGTGGTAGTTGAAGTTTTCGCCAATTTGGGTTTCTCAGATTTTATGATATTTTACTATGGGTGCAACTGAATTTGCGCTTGAGATAAATTTAGTTTTGTTCGTTTGGATTTTATGTTTCTTGATTCGGGTACAATTGAATTTATTGTGGGGTAATTTTAGTTTTTGGGCATTTGGGTTTCTCAGACTTTATATTGTACATTGGGTACAATAATTTTTTAATTTTTTTTCTATAAAATTATAGTTTTCTGTCTTTTGAGTTTCTCAGATCTTATATCATTATAACTTTGGACACAATGAAATGATGCAATTACAAAATTCTCACGGTTTCAGCCTAATCAGCATACCAATTTAGCATATAAAGCCTCAGTTTGTACAATGTAGGGTTCAATTCGATGATCAATTTGGAGAATTATACCAAGCCCTGCCAATCTAGCCATATTAAAATACCATTTTCGCATTGCTTCCTTTTGTGATGATTTCGGTTTTGGGGCATTTGGGATTTTACGTACATTGGGCACAACTGAATGGTACATTTGCGCTTTATTAAGGCCAGGTAAGCCGCAATGCCAATTATTATAAAGTCTTCGTTTGTGCCATCTCAGTTTTGATCATATGATTATGCTTGGGAGTATACCAAGCGTTGTCAATCTACCTATACAATGTAAGTTATTAGGATTTCTCAGAGTTTATGCTATTGCAATTCAGCCACAATTGAATGGACTGCAAATAAATATTTTTCTTGGTTAACCTGCATGGCAATTTAGTATAAAATCACTGATAATCCAACTTGAAACAAAGCCTTTCCAATCTACCTGCATCATGAATTGCTTGAGATAATTTTGCATTTAAGCCATTGGGGTTTCTCAGGTCTTGTGGTAATTGTACTTTGGAAACAAGTGAATGGTGCAATTACACTTTTATTTTGGTGTCAGCCTAGCGAGCATGCCAATTTTGGTATAAAACCCCAGGCTTTTTACCATCTGGGTTTCATTCTTATGATCGTGCTTGGGAGTAAACCACCCCTTGCCAATCTTCCTACATTATGCAATACTATTTGCACATTGCTTCTATTTAAGATAATTATGTTTTTTTAAAATTTTTGGCTTTTTCAGATATTATGTTATTGTACTTTCGGCTCAATTAATTCTGCTGTTACACTTACTTTTGGGTTTGAGTCTAGCCAGCATGACAATTTATCATATAAAACTCCAGTTTGTACCATCTAGGTTTCAATCCCATGTCCTATATTGCTTGCTTAACAAACTATGTTGTATATTTCTGGCCTTCTGTCCTGCCTCTAGTTAAATTACTACCACTTTATTCTTTGTTTTGTTCTGGTCTGAAGTCCCTTACGTTCTAACAACATTAAGATCAACATCAAATATGAAAGAATAACTTTGAATAAGTAAAGCTCCAGTGTGATGTGAGAATGGAAGGCATTCCGTGTGAGAATACACACTGAGAGCTTTCAAATTATATGAAAAATGCTTGTATTTGTTTAAGACCCAAAACTGCTTATAAAAAACTCAGCTTTTTCTTTACTGATGTCAGCGCACTCAGTATTGATGAGAAACCTACAAGTGCTTGTCAAATGACTTATTTTAATAATCAACTCTGGAATTTTCTTTGTTGGAAGTCAGTGAAGGGGATTTGACCAAAGAGGACTAACTGCCTAGGGATTAATGCTTGTTGATATCAGTGAATTGCAGTATGATAGTATAATGTCAGCGAAATTAACTCCTGTACATTATGCCTATAAACTAGAGGCATTGGCCAATGGGATAATGATGTCAGCAAGGTAAGATTCCGATTTCTGTCCTTATATTTACTTGCTTCGATTGAAATGGGTACCATTTGATTGTTCTTGACTGCTATTGATTACAAAAAATGCTTAGTGGATTGGAATAAATGCTGTTTTTACTGATTATGACTGCAAAAAATGTGCTTTCACTTATTTTATGTTGTTGAGTGTTATTAAAGGAAATTTGTCTTCCATAAACACTTTAGTATTCTAATGACTGCTGTATACTACTGCTAGCCTGCTATACTAATTCTTGAAGTTGGAGTTTAATATTTTTGTCTATGAAACATTGATGCTTTCTTGCTCAGGACGAATGCTGTTAATAGGTAAAGTTGAGTTGTAGCTCTATTAGTGAGCCAAGCTCTGCAATTGCGTTAACTTGAACTATAATCATGGTATTGGGCCAGACTGAGGTGCATGCTTTTTGTCAAGCAAGCCCATCTTTTTGGCTAGATTGAACTAGAGCCTTGGTATCAGGAAATACTGAAATGTGGGCTCTAACCCTGTATGGGAGCAATCAATGGTTTTGGTCTAGATTGACTTCAGCCCTGTGATTAGCCCACACTCCCGACTACACTATAGCTCTGTTATTGGGCAAGACCGAGCCATGTTTGTTTTTTGTGTTGAAGATAGTATGAGAGATGAGCTAGTTGGAGTGCCAAATTAGTGGGCCTTAATGGTGAGGAGTGTTAAGGTGTGCTAAGTTACAGATTTGTTTTGATGATATTTCTTTACTGCAGTAAAAGTCTAAACCCTTGTGGTTTCTTTAGTAGCTTTCAGATCTTTCTTTGATTTTTCCATTATGCATAGGCTGTAGGAAGGGGATGATCCACAATGAGCTGTATACATACACCAAGCATATAGAAGGTTAAAAGTGCATACTTTATAAATTTTCAGCCTGCAAATATAAAGGAAGGGGAGTGTAATTTTATCGACAAATGTTTTAATACAAACTAGAATAAGTAATACAAATATTACGTTTTCTAAGTGCTATTTCTTAGGTTCTGACATCTCCACATATTTCTTTTCATCTCGTTTTACTCTTTATTAAATAAATAAAACATTATTTTTCTAGCATCTACGCATGAACAATTTTATCATTGGTATTGAAAGACAAATAATTTGATGGTTCAATGTGCTAAAAAAAAAATTATTGTGAACTTTAGCTTACGGATTCGTTAATAACAAATTCATAGATTTTTACTTCTGGGATAAGTGTAAATATAGCCACAAAATGTTTTCAACAAGTTTAATCAGCTCGCACAATTATATTTTTGCTCCCAGTGATTGTAAGCGAAGTCTTGTGAGCAATACAATATCAAAAATTCATTGCATATAGAAATACATTATTGAGGCTGTAATAAATGTTTGACAAAATGCTTGTTAACTGGACAGATAGTGGCCCTGGAACACTTCGGGAAGGCTGTAAACAGAAAGAACCCCTGTGGATTGTTTTCGAAGTGTCGGGAACGATTAATCTTTTGTCTTATTTGAGAGTTTCCTCATACAAGACAATTGATGGACGTGGCCATCGAATAAAGCTGGTGGGCAAGGGCTTGCAGTTAAAAGAGTGTGAACATATCATTATAAACAATTTAGAATTTGAAGGTGGCCGAGGGCATGATGTTGATGGAATTCAAATAAAGCCAAATTCACGACATATATGGATAGATCGCTGTAGCCTTAGTGATTATGATGATGGACTTATTGATATCACACGTCAAAGTACTGATATTACTATCTCAAGGTAAAGTCACATTTTCTCAGTTTGGCCTGATTCAAGTAGTGCTTTAAAGAGGTATCAGCTGCCATAGGACCTTGAAAATAACATATGCATTAATAATCTTAATTATGTAACGAGCATGTATAAATTGCATTTCGACAATGCCTGTAGCGAATTCCTAGATGCTTCTCTTGGACTGGACAAATCTATAACTGGATCTTTGTTTGAGAAAATATTTATTCTTTTCATGATCTGGCTTGCTTCCAGAATGTCCTAGCCCATAATTATTACTCAATCTGTGCACAGCCATAATTAATCCCAAATTTCAGTAGCTTCTACACCATATGCTGATGTGATAAGCATAGACAAAATAAGGCCTCATCCTCTAGTTTGGGTCTTGTTTGAATTTTTCTCTATAAAGCTGGGTTTCTACATTTTACGTCTGTTAGCCAGAGATTCGTGAGTCTCAGTTGCCAGACTCAGTCAAAACTGTGAAAAATCAGAAATTCATCTTGAAATTAAAAATGAGCATTGAGAACATTTTTTTTATAGTATATATGTTTTTCAATTGCCCAATTTGTGCTGAGTTTTGGCACTGAATCTGAGTCTGAAGCAGAAATGGCTTGCCAAGTCTGTGCTGAGTCCAAGTCCCAACACTATGATTCAGATAGTTTTATTTCTGTGATATTTCAACTGCATGTAATATTTCAACACTATGATTCAGATAGTTTTATTTCTGTGATATTTCAACTGCATGTAATATTTATTGTTTGTTTCATCTTTCAATCACCTATTTCTCATGAGAATTCATTTGTTCCAATAAGGCAAAAAGTGCCAGGTTTTCAGATCAGAGTAAATAGTGATATTGGGACTTGATGTCACTGTAAAGTGTAAACTAGACAACAAAAGAAAATGATCATTCTTTTTGATCTCAATGTGAAAAAAAACCTAGACATACGGCTGAGCCCTGGAATGTCATTGCAATTAATATATGTTTGTACTAAGATTTTGGCATTTGGAATCCTAGATTTTGAATGATGAATATGGTATTTTTTATTCAATAACAAACAAATCACAGCAAACAAATGTATTCCCTTCTGGTTGCAGGTGTCACTTTTTCAATCATGACAAGACGATGCTTATTGGAGCAGACCCTACTCATGTTGGTGATCGATGTATTAGGGTGACAATACATCATTGCTTTTTTGATGGGACTGTTCAGCGACATCCTCGGGTTAGGTTTGGAATGGCCCATCTTTATAACAACTACACTAGGAATTGGGGAATCTATGCTGTCTGTGCAAGTGTAGAATCACAGGTTGTTACTCACCATCTTTTGAAGTGGAGTCTATCTTCATTTTAGTTATAAATTATATACTTTCATTTTGAGTCAAAAACTTCCCACCGTATGTGTTTTTGCTTTGTGTAACTTTCTAAAATTATTGTCAGGATCATCTTCAGTGTCCAAAGGCCAGTTGTTATTTGCTTTAGAGTCCCTGATTATCTGACTTGATCATGTTCATTATCTTTTTTATGGTTGCATCTATTGCAGATATTATCCCAATGCAATATATATGAAGCAGGAAATAAAAAACTAGCTTTCAAGTACTTGACTGAAAAGGTATGTTTTGAATGCTTCACAATGTCAGCTTGTGTGAACACTGCAGATTTACATATTTTTTCAAACTAGAATGTAAAATTTTTTTCTTCTTGCATTTTCCTGTTCATTTCCTTCCCTTTATGATTTCACACTCATCATTCTGTAGTTTCCATTATTCTCAGAAGTTCTGCTTATTTATCACTGCTACCCAATTTTTTCTGTCATGTACATTCAGATAGTCTTTTTTATTAATTTGTGAAACATGATCATGTCAAAACATTATTGAATTTTCTAGCATGCACAAATCTTGTGACTGGATCTAAAGAGTTTCTCATATGATGCTTAAGTGGGAGAATTAATGAGATCAATATTTAATGATGTTTTGATAGGATGTGATCCTAAGGGAGTTTGCTCTTATCTTTTCCCCCAAGCTACCTGAAATTTCAGAAATATTGGTCCTTTTCAAAGAGTTGGGAAATGCAGACACATTAATAGCAAGCAAGAACACTTGAAATAAACATTGAAATTGCATTGAAGTTAGTAAATCACACAAGGATCTCCATCCTCTAGGGAACGTCAATCCAGCTCATCTTTGTGAATGTTTATTGGATTTATCTTGGTGCTAAAATCTACATTGAAAATGTTAATGTGTGATTTTCCAACTTAGAGAAATAGATGCACCTGGGTTTAGTGTACTAAGGAGGTATTTCTTCTGGTGGCAAACATGTCCACTGAAAAAATAAATGCCTCACTTCTTTTTAACAAAACAAAAATCCGTCACTTCTCAAACGAACAAAATACCATTGTTATTTTACAAATGAAAAAGCTTCACTCTTCTTCTCATTGTGAATTTGAAGAGCAGTAAGTTGGATGACAATTGAGTGCAAGTGGATTTTCACAGGCTCTTGAGCAACAAGGATTGGTGCTTTTGAAAGCTTGTGGGCAAATGAAAAAATGGGGTACAGAATATTTTCTTTTTCTAGTTTTTGCAAGTTTCTTGACTCTTTTGTCATTCTTCCATCATTCTTTATATTCGCTTCTTTTTCTTTGGTTGGTAATGGTACTGGTTTTGGGCCATGTGGAGGGATAATGATCACAGTGAAAATTCTTCATGGGAAGAATATATGATGAATTCACAACTGTAAAAGTGTAACCAAACAAGCCCAACAAGAAAGGTTACTGGATAACTGCAAATAGGATTGCGCCTTTCATAAACTATCTTATATTGGGTCTAGTTCCAGGTTATAGGCCTAGGTTGATATCTAATTTAATTGGGGATCCATTGTTCTCTCCATGTGACATTTCATCACAAAAGAAGGAATTACGAACAAAGTACTGCCTGCCTTGCTAGGTCTAACATCAGGGTCTTTGTGATCACCATGAATGATTAACTCTTTTGTGCATTGTAATTAGACCATATTAAACTATAGACTGCTACTGTTATTCTCTTAGAAGGAGAATAGCGTTTATCTCAAGCAAATAAATATTTTACCTGTGTGCTGGTCTTCATCAGTATGTGGATGTCCTTCACAAAAGTTTTTCATTCCACATTAAAAGGAAGATAAATCCCCTGAAGTTGAATAAATTTCTTCTTGTCGAATGTTCTTTTTATCTTTATATAAGAATGACATAGTTTTGCAGCTGGAGAAGCCAAATCTGCTTGAAAATAGCCTAAATAGGTTTCCTGTATTTATGTATCTTGCGATTTTGATCCCGTAGTGCTGAGTGCAAGTTTTGTGTCCAAACAATTTAAAAAGATAGAGTGCGAATGCACAGAATGCATGTTTATTCTGTTGCCCTGTGTCAGCCTTATTGGCTCCATTTGGGTGCAGCAATTCCAAACATAGGTTGACCAAAAGGTTCCCAAATCAACAAAAGGGAGTATGACAATATATAAATGTGTTATATTCTTATTGTTTAGGAAAATGTTTAATAACATATATTGCCCTAAAGCTCTCAGAATACACTTTTTGATGATTTTATCTCATTCGGCAATAGTTTCTTTAGATACATTGTTCTCAAGGTTTTCATGAGCTTTTTAGGCTTCCGTTGTTGTTGCATCATGAGCTGGCTTCCTAAATTCATTTTATTTTTCATGTTAAACATATATTTATTGTTTATCAATGAAAAATCATTGCAATCTACCCAACAGTGATTTTTTTTTTTTAAATATAATGTTCTCATTATTCTTGGGCTATAACATCATTCCTAGGCAAAAGTCATTTTTTAGGATTCCATTCTTGCATCATGAGCTGGCTTACTAAATTCACTTTGTTTTTTGCACTAAACATAGATTTATTATATATCAATGAAAAACCATTGCAGTGTAGCCGATAATGATACATTTTTTAGCTGATGTTCTCATTATTCTTGAGCTATAGCATCATTTCTAGGAAAAACTCGTTCTCCTTGATGAGCTCATTTATTCTTACAAGACGATTATTGGGTCCTTTAGTTTATTCCTTCACCATTTTCTAAAATGGTGTGAATAGAGGTCCAAAATGCTTAACTTTTTGTGTATAGGAAAACTATTATAAAAAGTAAAGGCTGTTTTTTAAGTCACAGTCAAGCCAATTCACCAATTTGGTTTATAAAACCTCCCTAGCAGAAACTCAAAAGGGGATTCTTGTAATGTCCCCACTCGAGGAGTGACATCATGGTAGCTTGATTCTGGCCCATCCAGCATTCCCGTGGGTTAGAAGGCATAAAAAGGGGATGAATTTTGGCAATTAGGATCAAATTTTAATAGAATGTGTTTAGAGAATTAAGAGAGTGTTACCTTTAAACCTAGCTAAGCATAATGCTGATCTTATTTTCCACTTGAAAAGTCAAAGCACACAAGGAGGTCAAAGCAAGCAAGGTCTATTTGCTGGTCAAAGCAAGCAAGAAGGTCTACTCAAGTCAAAGTAGGCAAGGAGGTCTATTTGCAAGACCAAGCAAGCAAGGAGGACAAGCAAGCAAGGAGGTGAGTCAACCTCATCAAATCTGATCAGTTTCTAGAAGCTTCCCCTTCCTATGGTGGTTTAGGTGACTTAAGGGAGAGGTTACCATAAATTAATATCTTAAGATCAAATCTGATCTCTTCCTTGGGGTGGCTGAAGGAAGCTTCCAAGATAGAATTTTATACTCTCCAAAAAGGCAAAAAGGCAATCAGATTCTTCTAGAAAGGCTTGGGGAAGCTTAGCCAAGAAGAAATTGAATATTTTAATATAACAAATCAGATCCTCTTTTGGGGTGACTTGAGCTAGGTATCTTAGCCTTGGAGCAAGTGAATATTTTATTAAAAACAAATCTGATTCAACCCTAGGGCAGCCTTGTCTTAAAGTCTTATTTAAAGGAAGCTTGGGAGATGAGAAAGACATGTTATTTGGTATTATTATTTTGCTTGTTGAGAGAGATCTCTTGACTGAAAATAGTTTCAGTCGATTCAAGGTGCTGCTCCCTTGAATTCTGTGGTTTGGTGATGTCCCCATTCCACCTTGTGAGGTGATTTTAGACAGAAATTCACCACTGAGCTTAACCAGATTGCTTCAGCACATCTCCAGTTACAGTTTGAGACTTTGATTTGTGGAAGAAGAGATTTCAAGAAGGTTGCTTGACATAGAAGGGCATTTTGGGCAATTTCTACCTTCAAACATAGTCAGATTTTCATTACAACAGACTTCAAGTTGACTTCATCACCATATTTGTGGAGATTTTGGCGACTACAACCTCCAGTAGGCTGCAACAGCGTATTTTCAGTCATTTCCAGCTAGGTTTATCATTCCACACACTTAGCTCATTCTCCTTCCTAGCAGCTAGGGTTTTATCTAGTGCTTTGGGCACAAACTAGGTATCATTGAAGGTCTGGAACTTAAAATCAGACCTAGCAGATTGTAATATTCAGTATTTACTGTTGTAATCAGCTTCTAGTCAAATAAAAGAGGATAAGCTATCTTGCTGGGTATGTTCTTCTTGTTTATGTTCATCTTGCTGTTTCCATAAAATCTGTATTCAAGTTCATTTTCTGTTATTTATGCTTTCAATCTACATGATATAATAAGTCCTAGGTGAAGGCATAAGTTAAAGGCAAGTCTAAAACTTTCAGACCAGCAAATAGAAAGAAATAAATTTCAGTTAGAACCTGTAAGGGTTCTCACAATTCTTTACCATTTACCTAATACATTGTCCAAATTTTGTACACTTGCGTTTGGATCTCTTGACCAACATTATAAAAGGAAGCAATGGTGTGGAATATGTTGCATACAAACTTTGAGGGGAGACATATGCAAAAGCAAAAGATCTTAGAATTACATAAAATAATACACTAGTATAATACCATAACAAGATGATTTATGTGCGGAAAACCCTTTTGGGAGACAAACCCTATACTCCAAAGTAAAACCAATTGTATTATTTAGCAACTATGAGGATACAATACAAATCTTAGGCTATGTTTTTATAGGAGCGCCACCAACAATTAGATTTTGGAGCAATTATAGCAGCATGATAGTACTTGCAAATCAATCATACAACCTTCCATTTTTCATCATATACCTCTTGTGTGCAACTAGCCATGACTCCTTGCTTTGTTTCAGACCCAAAAGGACCATCCAAAAATGTAACCTTGCTAACTTCTTTAACAAGCAGTTTATCTAACTTACCTTCTTCAAGAACCAATTCTTGGTCAACCAAAGTCTGCAGACAAGGTGTAACAGTTTCATTTTCAAATAAACAACCATTAGTAGAAGCCTTTGGAATGTTTACTATTCGTGAAGGATTGTTTTCAATATGCTCATTACAGCTGGAAACATCATTCTCAATATCAATCCAAACTTATCCTTTTTGCATGGTTACGCCATTATTTTCAGAACCATTATCAAGAACATGCTCCTCCAGTTTATCTTTATCATGAGAAGAGAACAAGTTTTTATCAGTCAACTCAGAATCAGATAATTCAAAGAGGGGATTATCTCTAACCTTTGAAATTTCACCATACTTTGTTGGCACATATAATGGGTTGAATTTGCTCCAACTAATCCCGCTCTCAAACCTATTCAACTGTTCCTCCATTTTTATTTCTGCTGTGATATTCTTTTCAGGCTCAACATTTTACATGAATTCATCTGGACATACAGGAAAAGCATCAGGAATTAAATATTCTTTCTGCAGATTGCAAGGTAAGTTAATTTCTGGATATATAGCTGATGATTGTAGTGTCTAAATATCACTTTTCTATAAACATAGGATCAAATTTTACAGGAGCCACATCCTCTTCTTTAGCACAAGTAAAATCTTAATTTAAAATGCATGCAGGTTGAGAGTACAAAGTGTTTGTACCTTTGGCAAATTCAACATAACTACTTTTACATGCATGCATTTCTTCCTTCGGTGATTTCTTCTCTTCGAGCTTTTTATCAAGGAATTCAGACAATGGCACATTTGCACCTTCTTTCATATCACTGGAGTTACAAGTGAATGCATTTATATCAACTTCTACAATATGGCCATTTTCATCCATAACCCCACACTTAAATTCATCATTTGAACCCTTGAGGAATGAATCAAGAATAAAGACATCTCTTCCAGAAGTGATGGATGATGATTCAACTTCCCCTATCTGCATGCATGTCACAAAAGGCTTTGGTTTTCTACTCTCAGCCTGGTGTACATTTTTTCCTTGTTGCTGATTATGACCCCATGGTACTAACGAGTCTTTGGGTTCAACAAATGTTTGCACAAAATCTTGTTCACCGAGAACAGAGAAGTTGTCAGATACTGGTTCTTTATCTTCCTTTACCGGTTTTAATCCTTTTATCACAACCTGCAATTGATGAATCTCTTGTTTATGATCCCTAATTTGATAATATCTATGATGCACTTTCTTTAGCAGTAAAGTGGATTTGTGATCTTCGGAGGGATTCAACTTATTCTTTTCAGCTTCATAGATGCTTGCTTTAAAAGCAAAGATTGAAGTATTTGGTCATCTTCAACAATTATTTCCTCAATTGTTGGTGCAGATCTTTTTCCAAATTGGTTCCATTGCTTGGCCTGATATCGAACCATTTTTCTGAGATATCTTGATTAAACAGAGTTGCCAGCCTTCATTTCTGGGAAGGCACAATTTTGTATCTGAAACAAGAAAATACTGATCTTTTCGATCCCTAGCGGAGTCGCCAAAAAATTGTTAGTTGATAGATTTGTCCTTCGAAACTAAATGTAGAAAATGGCTCGAGATGCCCAGAAAGAAGAACAAACAGAACTAACAGTTGGAGAAGTTGCCCTTGAATTGACAACTTTCCTCTGAATTTTAGAGGTACAACTCCCTCTTATGATATGCAGTGAATGGAAATATAGGGTATGTGTAATGTCAACTTATTAAAATTAGGCTAGCTTGACCTAGAAACATAAAATGCGCAAGTTAGGATAAGGGATTTTGTATTTACCAATCAATTAACTTGTAAATGAAACTTGCCTTTAGGACCTGCACACATCATGCATAACGAACAAATACCACACAGATCCTTGATCATAGTTAGATTAGATAATTCAGGTTGTGCATATTAAGAATAGGGCAGATGCATTACTATCCTAGTGTATTTAAATGAAAACATCACATTCTTATATAACCTATTACTATGTATTGAATAGATTTTCGTTCTTTCCTCTTTCCTAACCCTAGCGAAGGATGGTAGAATTACTGTGCCAAGGGCGCGTGAAACAGTCTCCAAGTGGACTCCCTCAAGGTTTCCTACCTATCTTGGGACCATCCATCAAGTGACTGAATTACCCTGCCTCTCCCTCCACAAACTCCCTATCCTCAATTGGGTATTAGCGAAAGTGAGTATGCTCAAAAATCCATTCTTATATTAAAGAAACATAATTGCTTATAAGGTTCAATAATTATTGCAAGCATCATTATTGTATATAATAGATATCTATTTCATAAATATATTATTATATAATTATTCCTAATTAATTTCAATCTTCCAATAATCCTCTGTTATGAGCATATATATATATATTTATCTAATAATAATATATTAATATACTTGCTGCTATACTCAGAAAATCCATTTTATTTCTGCCTTCATTTTCTATTCAGATTTCTACTTTTAAATCTCCTTTTACTCAGAAATATATATCTCAGATTTTAGTTTCTTTTCATTCTATTCCATTCCATTCTCCTTCGATGCCATTGGTATTTGGGATATCTCTCACTTTATACCCACCATGGGGCTGAGGGTCACATCTGTTTATTATGAGGGAGATCGCAGCCTTTGACTTATCAACTGCCTTTGTTTACTTTAAACCATTGTCTTGTATATTAATTGCTGCCTTTTACAAACTGATCGCACCTCATATTTATTTGCTGTTATTAGTATTATGCTCACTGCCTTATATGATTTCGTCCTTGTTTTCTATCAATTGTTATTTATATTATTTGCTATTGAGGTAATAGGTGCATTATGCCTTTAGGAATCGATGTTCTAGGAATCAATACAAATGCTTTATTATTTATTTATTAAAGTATAGTTGTATTCAAGTTTAGTTTTTATGAATATTTTACTATTATAATAATTATAATTAATAATATCAATTGTTTTAAATTGTATATAATATTATGTGTGGTAATTATAATAATATTTAAATTGCAATTGTTTATATTTATTTATTGTTTCTTTTGATATATATATATATATTTTTTGATTCGTAAGAGGAGAGTTTAATTAAAATGCTGGAATTTGGCCTGGCCAGCACCAGGTGAGATCACAGAAGAGGGATCTCATCCCCATCCATTTTATTCAACCATATTCATACTGTATCCAACAAAATTCTATCTACTTGTTCTTGATGCCACAACCAGGAACCATCTCTACCTAAAATAAAAGCTAGAAACAAAAATTAGCCACCCTATTTGAGTTGTCGACCAAAACAGACCATTTATGAGATGCAACCAAGTAGACGTTGCCTATTGTGCGTTGCCACCAGTTTTAGCATGAGGACCCAACTTATTTCTAAGTTCCTCTAATTTGTGGATAACATTCTCCAATTTTTGTGCTTTGTGATTTTCTAGTACCTCCCTAATCTTTGGATCCACTGAAATTGAATTGGTGTGAAACTGAGGCTGCAATTTGTTGCAGACAACCCCATTTTTTCTGATATACCTATTCTTTTTCCTTACTGTTTGCCATTCCTTGCCCCCATCCCCACCATTTGTATCCTTTAGATAATGCAGAGAAGCCGGAGCAAAAGAGCCTTCAACAATTATGGTGTCAGAACCCTTGCTTGCTGCACTAGAACCTTGAGAGGTAGCAATGTTGTCACCAACACGGGGCTGTTTCTGAGGTGATTTTTGCTCTGGAGAAGACTTGTTGACCTCCTCCACAATATGCTTCTTGGAAGCCATCTTTGAAGGAGAGCTATTCTGCTTGGAAAACTTCATAACAGAATAATGTTTGGGGGAAGAATCCTTCCACCAAGAAGCCTCCTGAGTTGGCTAGGACTTGACAACTGGGCATTCAGCAGCAATGTGCCTAGTTTGATAACATCTCCTGCATTTGAAAATTAAACCTTCATAATCCAAAGGCTGTTTCCAGTTTTGACCATTAGCCTTCAAAATAATTTCCGCTGGAAGATTCTTGGAGATATCCAGTTCTACCAAAATCTTGGCATAAGTTGTGTGGATAAAATTTTTTGAGTTATCATCCGAATACAAAAATTTGCCCATGGAGTTACTAATTGCTGCAAAACATGAATCAAACCAGTAGTGAAGGGGTAGATTTGGGAGCCGAACCCAAATCGGTAGAACTGAAAATGTTTCAGTTGATGGATCAAATTCTGGATGTCAAGATTTCAATTGCAGTAAATTTTCTTCCTACAGCCAAACATAGTTAAGAATGATATTTTTATCTTTCTTGCAGTTGAACACCATTGTGAAAAAACCCCTTCCACTGGGGTAAATTTCTAGGCCGCCATCCATCAATGGAAGCCAAGATTTTGAAATCCAGTCATGTAGGTTAGGGAGACTGGGCCAAACATGGCAAAATCTTCCAATGAAACCATTCTCCGAAAATAATTCTTCATTTGCATGCAGTTCCTTCATCAAAGTGTCATCAAAATCCAATGTCAAGGGTTTGGTAGAGCACTGAATAATTCGTCTATTACTTGTGTTATTTGTTGAGCCAAGAGAGGAAGAAGAGCCAAACTTGGCCGAATCTAGAAAAGAGGTTTTGGGTGCCGTCGACCCCTGCCCAGGAGGCAGATTGCAGAGAGATGGAGCAGAACGCAAAGGATCCCTGGGCGTTGATATGTTCGACCTCATTTGGACGAAACCACGCAATATATCACCACGAGGGGCATCAGAGGCGGGACAAGCGGCTGTGTACGCGATCGATCCTCCCGCCACACCAACCAAAGCGCAGCATGAACCCCCATCAATGCCGGATTTCGTAGCCAAAACCCTGTTCGAAGGAGAACAAAGGAGGGCGTCGCCATTCGTTGCAGCATTTAGTAGTGAGTCCGTAGGGTTTGCAGCAAACGCAATCAAAATCCAATGTCAAGGGTTTGGCAGAGCACTGAATAATTCGTCTATTACTTGTGTTATTCGTTGAGCCTGGAGAGGAAGAAGAGCCAAACTTGGCCGCATCCAGAAAAGAGGTTTTGGGTGCCGTCGACCCCTGCCCAGGAGGCAAATTGCAGAGAGATGGAGCAGAATGCAAAGGATCCCCGGGCGTTGATATGTCCGACCCCGTTTGGACGAAACCACGCAATATATCACCACAAGGGGCATCAGAGGCGGGACAAGCGGCTGTGTACGTGACCGATCCTCCCACCACACCAACCAAAGCGCAGCATGAACTCCCATCAATGCAGGATTTCGTAGCCAAAACCCTGTTCGAAGGAGAACAAAGGAGGGCGTTGCCATTTGTTGCAGCATTTAGTAGTGAGTCCGTAGGGTTTGCAGCAAACGAGAGCTTCTGCAAATTCGGCATGCTCGATAGCTTCAATCAAACCTTTCTTTTGATATTTATTTTATTATATTAATGATAATAATTTTAATATTATCTTTGATAATTATAACTATAATAATATTGAATGATTAATACTTTTAATGTAGATTTTATTTATTTATTTGTCTTTTGATGCTTTATATCTTAGTGTTACAATTTGGGGGACATGACAGTATGCTTTTCATTGGAAAGTAGAAAAAGAAAACTAACACCTACCCATAACCATGAAAGTAGATGCGAAAACTTGATTTAAAAAGTAGTAATTGTGAACAAATAACGCAAAGTTTATCTATTTCACACTTACGAATGATATCCAGGAAAGGAAAGGACACAAGGCCACTTTCAATAGATGAATTATTTTGAATTCAAAGTTTCAGAAATAATCACACAATTTTCATATAGCAGAATAGACACTGAAGAACAATTACAAAGATTCAAAGTTCATTTGTAATCAAAAGAAAACATTAATGAATTCAAAGATTAAAACATCTTCTTTATTCCCTTCGGTATCAAAAATGAGTTCACAGACTTAGTATCCCAATACAAAAATTGCGCAGAGAGCAGACTCCTTTCTTTTCCCTCCCCTTTTCTCCTTCTTCTATCTTCTCCTTTTCTTGATTCTTTAAAGCCAATATGTCTATACAAAAAGATAATTGTTTGTTTCCGAAAATAACGGTCTTTGAGAGTGACCGGTATCAAGAAAGGGTTTTGAAACGGAAACGGTTTCTTTACGCAAAATTCACGGTTACCATCATCAACTACAAAAAGATTCCATGCAAAATAGGAGAAAATCAGATTTCTTCTGGTGGAGGAGCATTCTCCACCACTAGTCGCATTTCCATAAAGAGGCTGTGCAGCTCGGCGCGTTCTTCTTCCTCCTCTAGAACGAAGATTACCCTGCAATATTGGGCATAGCTGGTATTCTCCTTCCACACAACTGTACGCAATTGAGAGATAATATCAACCTGTTCCTCTTCGGGCCAATCTAAGTTGGGTTGCATGGTGGGCATAGGCTCTCTGTCCTAGGTCTCACTAGTTGCAGGAAGCCCCATTTTTGAAATGCCTTAGTTGATGGAAAAACCGAGCTTAGAAGTACCGCCGCCTTTCTCTGTAAACAGGCTTATTTAATTATGCTGGTAGATAATGATGACTTTTAACCTGCTGATAGCGTGCCACCACCTTTGTTACGCTTGTCATTTAAGAGGCTAATTAATGCAACATGGATTTTCCGCCTTGAGAAAAGAGCCTTAAGATCGAGTTTGTATTTCAAAACACCCGAAAAGACATTCTCATGATATGCTGTATAGACAATTAAATAGGCTGGTGGCGTTTTGAAAACTGAGAAACCTGTTGCAGAGTCGTGGGGTCGCGAAAAGATAGAACCTTTGAACCACATGTCGGGACTTTTGAGGTTTTGAAAACTTCCGACAAACCGATCACTCAAAAGACCCTTGGGCGAGGTTGAGAAGAGAGATGGATCGGGTAGTTGAGTGGTTATAAAACTTTCAAACTCCGCGATATTGGTTAGAAAAACAGAGGGATCGGCAACAAAGGTTATGAATCTTGTGAGAGTTGCGACTTTGAATCATTATTGAAGGCATGTGATTGGGGCCGTTTAATTTAAGGAAGAAAAATTGCATGGTTCAAAATTAGAGGGTAACACAAAGTAGCCAAAACCACATCGTACGGTAGAAAAAGGTAGCACGGTGTATGACAGGAGAAGCAAACACAGTATAGTACAACAGAAGGATAGTATGGTGCAAGGGTTTGGTGGCAAACTGTAACAACCTAACAGATATACGGTTATAAAAGTTAACTGTCAACTACCTTAAGCTGAATTGTAACTAATTGTTTTCAAGAATCTAGGGTTTTCCAATGTTTCCATCTATTCCAAGAAACAATTTCTCAAATAACCATAATAGAATAACTGCCATTCTAGGGTTTACTTAAAAACACAACATTTATTTTATTTTTCACAAGATAACTTTCAAAATTCAACTTTGCAACATAAATTAACAATTAACTAATCTATAGCAACAATTACAGTTTAATCAATGAACATATAACCTAAATGAATAACTAACTCTGCAGAAAAGGAAACATTCAGATCTTTTAACTGGAGATAGAGCGAGAAATAGTTTTTACATTTGTCACGATCTTCATTTGTAATGCTAAGTCAGAGAGGAAAAGGAATTATCATCAGGGGCTTTACCGCCCAGCCAAGACCTACTGGTCTCCTGAGTTTCTTCAACTGAAGAACCCGCCCTTCACGAGGTCAATTAACAAGGATCAATTGTTATCATATCTCTGAGCCTGGTGTCCATGAACCTATACTGCTGGTCGATCCTTCCTCTGTAGGTTCCTCCTACCAGAAGGATCATCCTGACCAGAGTATATCTGGATCATGAAAGCTGACATTGCCGAACTGGCATCTACCTTGGCCAAGGATTTTTAGTTGATTCTGACACCACTGTGCCGGTCTCTCTGGCACCACTGTGCCGGTCTCTCTAGCACTACTGTGCCGTCAGCACACACCCTTGCTCGTCATGATTATTCAAGAATTTGGTTCCCAGTACATGCATCATTGTTGACAAATGGCTCTTAGTTCATGATCTTACCGTTTGTTAATAAATTTGATTTGGATCTTTTATTTATGGAGTTTAACGGATGTCCAAAGGAAAGAGAAAAAGTGTTTTGATTAGTTCAGTCGTACCCTAAAGGATTTCATGACAATTCAAGATCAGGGTAAGTATACCTTTTAAGATCATTCCAGAAAATACAAAAGAAATTGCCAGGTTCTAGCTAAGCACCGGTTCAAGTGTACCATACTGCAATGTTAGGCTATCAGAGCATCAGAAGATTTAAAAAACAGGGTAAGAGTAAGATGCATACAGAGAATAATGCCGCTGCTTCATGGTGGAGACTAATGTTTTTCCAGAACATAATAAGATAGATGTTTCCCTTGGCCGGGTGTTTGCTTGGTGTAGGCATTGCAAGGAAAAAGAGGTTTTGAAATAACGATTAGCTATTTCCAGATTCTTCCTAAGGCATAGCTGAGGTAAGAAGAATTCAGATAGCATACAGATTTGAGGTAGAGGGTTGCAGGACCCATACGGAGATTCTTCCAGACACAAATAATAAAGTTTCAACAGAATAGATAAATGATCGAAGACAATGCCGATTAATGAAGGGAATAACCTAAACGATATTCAGATTCCCATATTCAACTAATTCGATGAAGAATGCATTTTACAAATTTGAATAATACGCATGCAAGAAGATAGATGTTAAGTAAGTAATCACTACGTGCCTAGCAATAATGTCAGAAGTTTGAAGAATTGTAGACTCCTTGCTAGATTGATCGCTACTATTGACCCATGATTCCGGCTCAGCTCACTTCAAGAGGAAATTGTGAATCACTGGTGATAGTCTGAGAAAGAGGAGAGAAAGAGAGTGACGTTCCAAGGTAGCTTCCGTTTCAGATGAATTCTGCCCGACTCTACAGGAAGAAAAACCAAGACGAAGAAAAGAACGAAATCCTAGCCATGGCGGAAAGAAGGTATTTTGTTTTTCCACAGTATTGAAAGAAGAATTTTCTCCCCCACCCCGTTCTCCAGAATGAAGAAGAAGAAAACGCTTGCCAAGAATGAATTTCCCCAGGTGAGGCCGACGCTTAAAAGATTGTCCATTCAAATTCCCCATTGAGCCTTTTGATTTCCTAGGCGTTACACTTGAAGCACGATGGTACTGGCAGAGTGTTCAGCCTTCAAAACTCATCGGCCTTCTCCCCGCACAATTCCACCACAAATGATGCGTTTTAAAATGATTTAAATATAATGCCCTTTTATTAAAATCAAAGCTTTAATATTTGAACATTTATAGTTTTATCATTATAATATTTAAAATACCCTTATAAAGTATTTATATCTTAATTTCTTTTTTTTTTTTTGACTTTATTAATCAATATTTATTTTACCGAGGCCAAGGTCATCTTTGCGTTGTCATATACTTTCCAAAGTCCGATGACAATTAGATCCTTGTCAACTACGCCCTCTCCCTGATGATAGTCCCTTTTCCTTTCTTGCGATGCTGATCTTGCAACCACTTGACACCAGAAACTAGAGTTAGACTATTCCTAACACATTAATTGACATTTAGATATAATATCATCATCATCATCATCATCATCATCAATAGATGTATTTACATAATGAAATAATCATTCACTTTTTTTTCATTTTTAATTGCCAAAAATAAAACAATTATTTAATCCATTATTCCACGTTCATATGAAAGATAACTTCCATTAACAATATTAACAACCATGATTTCAATATCATAACTTATTAAGTCCTAGGGGGATGTGACATACTCCTCCCCTTAAGAATCATCGTCCTCGATGATTACTTATTTATAAATTCAAGTCTAAAATCAAAATTTCATATGGTTTGAGAATAAATAAGGAAAATTCTGAAGGACTTCTTCATAGCCCTCCCAGGTGGCATTCTCTTCTGAGTACTGGTCCCACTGGACCTTACATTGAACCACCTCACGGTTACGTAAGCACAACTTACGCGTCTCGAGCACTCGAATTGGTTCTATAGTAATCACCCTTGGATCCTGCACTTGCAAGGATTTCCTGTCAATCATATGTTCAAAGTTTGCAAAATATTTCTTAAGGTAGGAAACATGAAACACATTGTGCAATTGGGCGAGAGCTAGTGGTAGAGCAATTCTGTAAGCCACTGGATTGATCACTTCCAGTACTTCAAAAGGTCCCACATATCTTGGGGCGAGTTTTGAAGTCTTTCCAAATTTTATTGAGCTTTTCTGAAGTTTGACATGCAAGACGACTTTGTCTCCCACTGCAAACTGTCTTGGAGTTCACTTTGCATCAACATAACTCTTTTGACGATCATTAGCTTCTTTTAGCCTTTGTCTAATTAGTTTGACCTGTTCTTCCATTTCTTGGAGCATTTCTGGCCCTAAAATAATCCTGTCTTCTATCCTATTCCAACTGATTGGAGTTCTGCATTTCCTGCCATATAGAGCTTCAAATGGTGCCATTTTAATAGTTGACTGATACGAATTATTATAGGCAAATTCTACCAAAGGCAAATATTCCTCCCACTTATGTTGCTGATCCATACAATACATTCTGAGGAGATCTTCCAGTATCTGATTAACCCTTTCTGTTTGACCATCCGTTTTAGGATGATAAGCTGTACTGATGTTTAATTGTGTCCCTAATGCTGAAAATAGTGTCTGCCAAAATCTTGATGTTATTCTGGCGTCTTTGTCTGAAATGATCTTCTCTGGTATTCCATGTAGACGAAATATTTCCTGTACAAATTTCCATGCAATTACGGAAGCCCCGTTTGTCAAATTCCCTGGTATGAAGTGTGCCACCTTGGTAAGTCTATCTATTACCACCAATATGGTATTATGCCTATTCCTTGTCATTGGTAACCCTTGTACAAAATCCATACTTATGATTTGCCACTTCCAATCCGGTATACTATGAGGTTGTAATAACCCTGTTGGATGTTGATGTTCAACTTTAACCTTCTGACACTCGAAGCATCCTGCAACATACCTAGCTGCATCCTTCTTCATTCGCTTCAAAAATATAGTGGTTTCACATCTGCTAACATCTTGGTTATTCCGGGATGACCTGAATATGGTGCGGTGTGAGTTTCTTTCCAAATCGTTTTCCTTAATTCTGATGAATCTGGAATGTACATCTTGCCCTTGAATCTCAAAAGTCCATCCTCTTCTATCTGGAATCCTTCATAATTAGAATCTTGTGAGTTTGTTTGAAGAGCTTCTCGTACTTGATTATAGTAGTCATCCTCTTTTAGTTTTTGCAGAACTTGCGTTCTAAAATCTGTGTGGATAGTTGCCATAGCAGTTATGTGCCTTTGCCGACTCAGGGCATCGACTACTTTATTCTCCTTGCCCTTTATATAGCTGATCTCGAAGTCATAGTCGGAAATTAACTCCATCCATCTTCTTTGTCGTGCATTTAGGTTCGGTTGAGTAAATAGGTATTTCAACCCTTGATGATTTGACTTAAGCTCGAAAGTCTTCCCTAGTAAATAATGTCGCCACATTTGCAGGGCATGCACGATCGCAGCTAATTCTAGATCATGTGGTGCATAATTTTGTTCATATTGCTTCAGTTTCCTTGACTCGTAAGCCACAACTTTTCCTTCCTGCATTAACACTCCTCCCAGTCCATCTTCAAACGCATCTGTTATCACTACAAAATGTCCATTCGGATCTGGCACAATCAAAATTGGTGCAGTTGTTAATTTTTCCTTCAAGGTGTCAAATGCTTCCTGACACTTTGCTGTCCATTCGAACCTTCTTCCTTTTCTTTGGAGAGATGTGATAGGGTGGCAATTCTAGAAAAATCTTTGACAAATCTTCGGTAATATCCAGCCAATCCCATAAAGCTTCTGACCTCATGAACATTTTTAGGTACTGGCCAATTCACTATTGCTTCTATTTTTGCTGGATCTATGGCAATTCCCTTAGCAGAGATTATATGTCCTAAGTACTGCACTTCTTTCTGGAAGAAGGTACATTTCAATAATTTCCCATAAAGCTTATTCTCTCTCAGCCGTTGAAGAACTATCTGAAGGTGTCGAAGATGCTCTTCCTCATTTTTAGAATAGATGAGTATGTCATCAAAAAAAACCAATACAAACTTATTTAAACAATCTCTGAATATGCTGTTCATCAGATTCATGAATGCAGCTGGGGCATTGGTAAGTCCAAAAGGTAAAACCGTAAACTCGTAGTGCCCATATCTGGTTCGGAAGGCTGTTTTATGGATATCCTCCTCCTTTAGTCTGAGTTGATGATACCCTGATCTTAGATCTATTTTGGAGAACACTGTTGCCCCTTTCATCTAGTCAAAAAGGTCATCTATACGAGGTAAAGGGTATTTATTCCGGATAGTAAGCTTGTTCAGCATTCTGTAATCTATACATAGACGAAAGGTTCCATCCTTCTTTACAAATATTACTGGGGCACCCCAGGGTGAAACACTAGGTCATATCAAACCCTTATCTAGCAATTCCTGTAGTTACGTCTTTAACTCTATCAATTCCACAGTAGTCATTCGATAAGGTGCCTTAGAGACCGATTTGGCTCCGGGGACCAAGTCAATGGTGAAGTCAAACACCCTCCTAGGTGGTAACCCAGGCAGTTCTTCAGGAAACACATCTTGATAATCTTGAAGATAGGGGTACTTTTCAGCAAAAGTTTCTTCCTTGGAATCTATCTCCATTTCCTCTTCCCGGCTCTGGGTTTGCATTATCATATCATCAAAGTAGGTACTTTCTTTGTACTCCCTAACTTCTTCCATTTTGACCGCAAATAACTGACATCCCTTCCTCTTATTTCTTTTGAGTTGCATAGCTGATATTTGTCGTATCGTAACTTCTCGTTGTACCCCATGTATCGTCATAGGATTTCCTAGGTCATCTAGACACTCTACTGTTTTTGCATAGCAGTCAACTTTTGCCTTATGCTCCCTTAACCAGTTCATTCCAATGATTACATCATAGGAACCCAGAGGCGCCACATACAAGTTAACCTCTGTGGCGAAGCCTGGAAATTCTATCCTAGCTTCAAACAGACACTGCTCTACCCGAGCTCTCGACTGATTAGCATATGCTACAGTCCAGGATTTAGCCATGTACCTAGTTCTTTTAGGAAATTTATGCAATATATTAGGAGATATAAAACTTTTTGTGGCTCCCGTGTCAATTAGTATGGTTATAGGATTTCCATAGAGCATACCTGGAGGCTCTATAGGGGTAGCTTGATACTCAGCTTGCCGATTGTCAACTGCGGCATGAATTCATTGTTGAAATGCCGTTTGTTGAGGTGGTAAGGGCTTTCGCTGCTGCTGTTCTTGTTGATTCTTATGTGGGCGCTGGTTGGCATAATGTTCACCTCCACAATTAAAGCACCCTCCAGGCGGTCCTTTCTTTTCTGATCCTTTGTTTGCAGGGGTTTCATCTTTCTTGTTATTATTGAAATTATTCCTTTTGTCCCTCTTGTTTTCAAATCTATCATTCTTGTAACCCTTCTTTTTGAAATTTTGGTGAGTCTACTCCCACTTGCCTTTGTTGCGCTTCCTATCCCGGAAAGAGTCATCTTTCTTCAGCCTTTGCTCATCTAACTTCCTTTTCATAGGCCTCATCCATTGTTCGTGGAGCCAGTACATCCACAAGGCCTCCTACCTGATTATTCAACCCCATTATAAACTTTCGAACCCGGAAGTTTTCATCTTGCTGGTACTGGGGAACATAATTCAACAGTCGAGTGAATTTCTCCCAATATTCATTAACTGATAGAGGTCCCTGCCTCAGATTTTCAAAGTCTAACAATTTCTGGTCATAGTATGTCTGCGGAAGCCACCTTTGACGAAATAATCGTACAAACTGCTCCCATGACACCTCGGCTGCTGCCATTCCCATTTTTGCTCTTTTGTTCTCCCACCAAGTGGCAGCTTCTCCTGCCAGCTGATAGGCTGCCCAGGCTGCCTTTGAATTATCAGAATAATCTCTCAGCTCAAAGTATTTTTCCATTTTTGTCAACCACGCCTCCGCGGAATCACCCGACACAGAGCCCTCAAACTTAGGGGGTTTAATTTTCTTCATATCCTTGGCTAGTTCATCAGCCAGTCTACTCTTCTTGTGTTCTAAAGTCAAGGTTTTTGAAGTTTCCCCTTGTTGTTCGCTTTGGTTTTTTGTTCTTTCATCACTAGTCGTGTGATGCCCTTCCACTTTTCTTTCTAGTTTATCTAACCGAGTTTGGGTTGCATTCATCAAAGCTAATAGCTGGTCCAACTTGGCCATGGGGTTGTTATTTTGGTCCACCCCAAATCCTTGTCCGGAATTTTCCATTCTAATGGTGTCCTGATATTCATTAATGACTCTAATTAGTCTTTTTGTTTATTAATTTTTAGACCTTAATTATTTGCACAACTCGTTCAGCTTTTCAGACATCAAGACATTTGAATTTAAAAGAAGTAATTCACAAATTCTGGTTGATGCAAGCAAAATTTTATTTATTGTTTGAATATGGATCTTCACTCCCTGTGATTGATCCTTACATAAATAGTACAAAATTTTCTCTATCACATCTTGTGATTGGTTTATACAAAATTTCTCTATCGCATCCTGCGATTGATTTATTTCATAATAGTACAAAATTTTCTATCATTCTGGTGATAGATTCCTTACAAGGATTACAAATTGTTTAACACTTCCATAAATAGTCTCGGTTTCATGTTCAAGGTTCTATTTCACTAGCAGTGTTAGGCTCCTCTTGATCACGGAGTCCTGTGTACGGAAGAGGTCTGTAACCCGAGGTTGAAGCTATAGTTGTTTCAAGTTGGGTCTTCAGTTTGGCATATTTCTGTGCGTTGGTTTTGATCATTTTTGTCAATATTTTGACTCACTTTTTCTTTTCTCAAGGCCGTCCATTTCTTCCTCTCCTTTCGGAGTCTTTTTAGGGCTTCGGCCATCATTTGTGTATCCGATGGGAGAGAACAGTCTGAATAATCATATAATAGCCTGATCTTCCACATCCGAACAGATATCGGGTCACTGACCTTCTTCTGAGGTGTTTGTCGTATCAACACCATCCTGGAATAACATCAACAATTGATTTAGTTCTCTAAGTCTGCATGATGAGCTCGAGGTTCAGTGCCGAACCCAGTAGCTCTGATACCATGTGCAACAACCTAATAGATCTACGGTTATAAAAGTTAACTGTCAACTACCTTAAGCTGAATTGTAACTAATTGTTTTCAAGAATCTAGGGTTTTCCAATGTTTCCATCTATTCCAAGAAACAATTTCTCAAATAACCATAACAGAATAACTGCCATTCTAGGGTTTACTTAAAAACACATTTATTTTATTTTTCAAAAGATAACTTTCAAAATTCAACTTTGCAACATAAATTAACAATTAACTAATCTATAGCAACAATTACAGTTTAATCAATGAACATATAACCTAGATGAATAACTAACTCTGCAGAAAAGGAAACATTCAGATCTTTTACCTGGAGATAGAGCGAGAAATAGTTTTTACATTTGTCACGATCTTCATTTGTAATGCTAAGTCAGCGAGGAAAAGGAATTATCATCAGGGGCTTTACCGCCCAACCAAGACCTACTGGTCTCCCGAGTTTCTTCAATTGAAGAACCCGCCCTTCACGAGGTCAATTAACAAGGATCAATTGTTATCATATCTCTGAGCCTGGTGTCCATGAACCTATACTGCTGGTCGATCCTTCCTCTGTAGGTTCCTCCTACCAGAAGGATCATCCTGACCAGAGTATATCTGGATCATGAAAGCTGACATTGCCGAACTGGCATCTACCTTGGCCAAGGATTTTTAGTTGATTCTGACACCATTGTGCCTGTCTCTCTGGCACCACTGTGCCGGTCTCTCTGGCACTACTGTGCCGTCAGCACACACCCTTGCTCGTCATGATTATTCAAGAATTTGGTTCCCAGTACATGCATCATTGTTGACAAATGGCTCTTAGTTCATGATCTTACCGTTTGTTAATAAATTTGATTTGGATCTTTTATTTATGGAGTTTAACGGATGTCCAAAGGAAAGAGAAAAAGTGTTTTGATTAGTTCAGTCGTACCCAAAAGGATTTCATGACAGTTCAAGATCAGGGTAAGTATACCTTTTAAGATCATTCCAGAAAATACAAAAGAAATTGCCAGGTTCCAGCTAAGAACTGGTTCAAGTGTACCATACTGCAATGTTAGGCTATCAGAGCATCAGAAGATTTAAAAAACAGGGTAAGGGTAAGATGCATATAGAGAATAATGCCGCTGCTTCATGGTGGAGACTAATGTTTTTCGAGAACATAATAAGATAGATGTTTCCCTTGGCCGGGTGTTTGCTTGGTGTAGGCATTGCAAGGAAAAAGAGGTTTTGAAATAACGATTAGCTATTTCCAGATTCTTCCTAAGGCATAGCTGAGGTAAGAAGAATTCAGACGACATACAGATTTGAGGTAGAGGGTTGCAGGACCCATACGGAGATTCTTCCAGACACAAATAATAAAGTTTCAACAGAATAGATAAATGATCGAAGACAATGCCGATTAATGAAGGGAATAACCTAAACGATATTCAGATTCCCATATTCAACTAATTCGATGAAGAATGCATTTTACAAATTTGAATAATACGCATAAAAGAAGATAGATGTTAAGTAATCACTACGTGCCTAGCAATAATGTTAGAAGTCTGAAGAATTGCAGACTCCTTGCTAGCTTGATCGCTACTATTGACCCACGATTCCGGCTCAGCTCACTTCAAGAGGAAATCGTGAATCACTGGTGATAGTCTGAGAAAGAGGAGAGAAAGAAAGTGGCGTTCCAAGGTAGCTTCCGTTTCAGATGAATTCCGCCCGACTCTACAGGAAGAAAAACTAAGACGAAGAAAAGAACGAAATCCTAGCCATGGCGGAAAGAAGGTATTTCGTTTTTCCATAGTACTGAAAGAAGAATTTTCCCCCCCACCCTGTTCTCCAGAATGAAGAAGAAGAAAACGATTGCCAAGAATTAATTTCCCCAGGTGAGGCTGACGCTTAAAAGATTGTCCATTCGAATTCCCCATCGAGCCTTTTGATTTCCCAGGCGTTACACTTGAAGCATGATGGTACTGGCGGAGTGTTCAGCCTTCAAAACTCATCGGCCTTCTCCCCGCACAATTCCACCACAAATGATGCGTTTTAAAAAGATTTAAATATAATGCCCTTTTATTAAAATCAAAGCTTTAATATTTGAACATTTATAGTTTTATCATTATAATATTTAAAATACCCTTATAAAGTATTTATAACTTAATTTTTTTTTTTTGGACTTTATTAATCAATATTTATTTTACCGAGGCCAAGGTCATCTTTGTGTTGTCATATACTTTCCAGAGTCCGATGACAATTAGATCCTTGTCAACTGCGCCCTCTCCTTGATGATAGTCCCTTTTCCTTTCTTGCGATGCCGATCCTGCAACCTCTTGACACCAGAAACTAGAGTTAGACTATTCCTAACACATTAATTCACATTTAGATATAATATCATCATCATCATCATCATCATCAATAGATGTATTTACATAATTAAATAATCATTCACTTTTTTTTCATTTTTAATTGCCAAAAATAAAACAATTATTTAATCCATTATTCCACGTTCATATGAAAGATAACTTCCATTAACAATATTAACAACCATGATTTCAATATCATAACTTATTACGTCCTAGGGGGATGTGACACAAACAAACTGTTAGTCCGACCCTTCATGGAGTGGGGAGTACGAGAGAGAGGACAATACGATTACTATAACGGTTGGGAGGAAACACATCAGTTATATAAATCATGCCTAAGTGTGTCAGATAATTATTATGAGAAGGATATGGCAACCGCCAACAACAATAAAGGGAAAAGGCCGCCACCATTTCATCCCCAAATAGCAACAGGCGAGATGGTGAAGGGCAGAGATGATGATGTGGTAACGACAAACAACATCACCTGGGAAAGCCTTAGCGGCACGAAATGCCATTCCTGGTGGTTGTCGACTCAGGATGATTACATCCTGAAACGAGCATTGGAGAAAGTGCAAGTGGACAAGGCAACACAATTGCCTTTTTTAAATTCTCGAGATTTCAAATCATACCTGAGACAAATGATCATACACTACAACAGATATGGCCAGAAGTCGGTCATCAATTACAAAGGCTGCCAGGTGACCATTTCATATGCATCGCCTGAGTTCACTAGGGTATTCGAGATACCCTCTTGAGGAGCTTCAGCTGCCAAGCCCTCTAGAAAAATGTCATGGCAAATGAAGGAGAACCTCCTGGCGAGGGTCTGTAGATCCGACCTCACACAGCAGGAGAGACAGTATCTGGAGTGTCGATAACAAAGGGCTACAGAAGAAATTCTTTGCAAATGCTGAATGGAGTGCATGTTAGATTTGATTAAGTGTCAGTTGATTAGTGCGAGCGGGGTGTCCAACATTGCTGTGTGGATGATTACATTGATGACGGGGTTGAGTACATGCGAAGTGTACGACTGGGCCACCTTGCTCTCAAAATGCATATAGGAGTTCTTGTGCTTAAGGCACAACCTTTTATATGACACAACACGCCATTGGGCTACTATTGGATGCGATATACACTCAGGTGCTGGCAGATAACTGGGGGAGATTGTAGCCAATCGGCCAATTAGATGTGGGATGGCCGACTGTGTTCTACTGGGCTAATTTTGGGGTACAAACGGTAGGAGAAGACACACACCACCTGACACCACCTACAGTAAAGAGGAGACAAGCAAACACTTCATCGCCTTCGTTGAGTGGAGATGACCGTGAGTTGAGTGGAGAGAACCGAGAGGCCATTGAGTTGTCCTCTTTGGAGGAGATGGGTATGGAGGAAGTTTCCTTTGTAGAAGTGGGCTCATAGGAGGACGTCGAGGAGGCAGTCCCTGTATAACCGACAATGCAGCCACAACCCACCATACATATCCAATTGGTCGTACCACCAACGACAGTACCCGTACTGCCACCACCACCAGGTGAACCAATTGCACTGGATGAGGGTGTGGAGAAGGATGTAGAGCTTGACACATGGTTGAGAGAGATGGGGGCACTAGCAGACACCCCTCCACTTTTTCCAGAACCACCCCATGAGTCGACCGACATGGAGGTCACTCACCCCGTTGAGCCACCAACTTCATAGACAGAACAACCACCCTCATGGCCAAAGCCACCAACCTCATGACCAGAGTAGCCAAGTTCACAGCCAGAGCCACCAGCCCCATAGTTAGCTCGGCTCATTGTGAGGCTAGCCCGACCACTCTCACGACCAGCTTCACAGTTAGCCCAACCAACCTCATGACCAGTTTCACAATTAGTTCGACCACCCTCACGGCCAACTCGGCCAACCTCACGGCTAGCCCACACAGTATCTCCACGGCAACATAGGGAGAGTCACATCCAACAGAGCCAGAGGAGGCAGAGTTTAGTGAGGACAGTCCAGATGCTCACGACCCTCTCGAGACAGTCCAAAGGTACTTGAGCTGTAAGGGATGGCAAGGGTAATGTACGAAGTGGGGGAGATAGGACAACGGTTAGTCACTGAGCACAATCCTCTAGTAGCATAGGAGGCCGAGAGGATCTTGGCCTTCATGCAGCATGGGTGTGAGAGTGAGTGTTTTCGGTGCTTCATTTTGCACGGATGTCCAGGCGTGGATATGAAGGAGATGTTGGCTGCTTGGTAGCTGACTAAACCCACTGCAGTTGGGAGGCATGGCCGAGTGCTAACAACACTCTACGGTATGGAGAAGAGCTACAGGGATGTGTTCCTTCGTTGGAGAGGACAAATGACTTCCATTGAGGAGGCTACTGAGGTGAGGGACAGAGCATTGGTGCACGCTGAGAGCAGCAAGAGAGAGCTAGCGGATCAAAATTGCAAGTCACAGGAGCAATTGGCTCAAGTGACTGCAACCGAGTGTACGAGAGTCAGCTCTTGAGCAGGCATTGCCCGAGGAGAGATTATTGGTAGAATGCGATGCCTAGTTGGCCGAGAGAGATAGACTCTTGGCCGAAAGGGAGGGTCAACTGATGAAGAAGGACAAGGAGCTGTAGGGAAGGAGCCAAGAGCTAGAGAGGACGAAGGCGAAGCTCACAAAGGCCATGTAGATGGTCAAAATAACGAGAGAGAGGCAGTTGGCAGCCAATCAAAAACTTCAACGTTTGCAGTAGTTGGCGACCACTACCCCTACATCATCACTACATCTAGGGACATCCTCTCACCCTCCTTCTCATTGATACTTTCCTTTCTGTAGTCCCCCATTTTGCTTTCTATCGTCTAGAAGACGACTTTATTTTGTGGGGGGGATGATGTAGTTGGTTGAAAGTGATTATATTGTTTTAGTTGGCCAAACAAAGTAAATAAATAAATTCTAATATATTCAGCAAATGTTTTATTTTATAAGTTGTTATTGGGAGTTGAGTCCCCGACCAGTTTTGATTAGTTGTAACGGGTAGTTCCCGACGGTTGGTGTTCTCAACCATTGTTGGCAACTATATATATGTCTTGTTTCATTGTAGTCAGGGACACAACATAGATGATTGTATATTGTACTTATTGCCATTGGATGAATGAGAATACTATTGTTCTGTGCATATGCTGTTGTGAGTACTGGATATGTATGTTTCTTATTATGTTTCTGTAAGTTCTATTCTCGTTTACTCCATTAATCAATCAAGTCATTCTCGTGAGTAAACAAATTTCAAGTTTCCAATCAAGTCCTGGAGTGCAATTAATGAAACTAAAGTTGTGCATAAAATCAACCTTCAGTTGATTGTAGAGATGATCTCTTGGCGAAATTCCTTTTGCTTGAAATTGTGAGCTTGGTCCCAAGCCTTTCTCATGAACTAATTTGCATAGTACCACAGAGTTTCCTGACGCGGAGACGAGGGGACAGGGGGATGCGTTTCGGGGATGGGGGGCCTAAGTTTGGGGGCAGCAGGGGGACAATAGCAAGGCGGCGGCGAGGGAGCGATGCTGAAATACATATAGTACTTGAAAAATTAGTTATAAAAAGATGTATAATTGTAGAAGCCTAAGGAATAAGTAAAGTTCTAATAGTACTTGAAGTAAATAGCACACTTAGATATATAGTCAAAGACTCAAATGTATACAAAACTCCATGACTCAAATGTTCCAAACAAATATGAAATATCAAATCAATAACTAGAAGTCTATGGCTTAGAGGAGCCTGCATCCTTCCTATGAATACATCTAAGATAGGTCTTGGTTGATGCAACAACCATAATCTCAAGTTTGAGGGCAATTGCCCCAATGGGGTTGAGGGGCAACGCCCCATGCGGGGGTCTGGTGGCAGCGGGGTTGAGGGGTAGCCCCCCTAGCGGGGTCAAGGGGCAGCGCCCCTTGCAGGGTACCAGAGTAGCGCCTTGGGCGTGCTCCCCCACCACCAAGCCCAAATTAAGACCTCCAAAACAATACAAACCTTAATGGCGTACATCATTTTGCATTCACAATAAGTGAGAAAAAAAGGTTTTAATGTTAAATTTTTATGTTTTTTTTGCACTTTTCAAACCTGCGAGTCTTGTTACTATGGATTTTATACACATTGCAGTGATTTCATTGAACTAGTGAACATTAAAAATCAAAATATAGACATTGGAACGAGAATTAGAAGTTTAAAAAAAAAAAAAAACATTATTTTTTTCATTTTCAAGGGAAACGCCTGGGAGTTTCTTGGGAGTCTCGGGGATGTCGGGGAGTCTCGGAGTCCCCTTTTGGCCAGAAACGCTGAGGAGATGTCCCCTTGAAAGAGAAACGTTTAGGAGACGGCGGGGAAACGCGGAGACAGTGGAGGGACGATGGAGGGACATTTCTCAGGTGTCCCCATGTCTTGGGGACATACCCATCTTAGGTGCGACAGGATTTTCGGGGGGGATGCGTCCCCATGAAACACTAGTAACTTGTGAACTACAGTAACATATTTTGGCTGATTAGTGAAGATTGCTGATGAAGCCAAGGATCAAGCACCCAGTGAAGGGCAAGCACACACGTCCACTTAGTCAATTTAGACAGACAAGAACTTTTACCTAGTTCAAATATGTATTATGAAAGCAACAAGAGTCAACACTATCTTCATTAATCAAATCTAGATTACAAACTTGCCTCACTGGTACATAGTCCAGCAACAGGGACCTTTACAATCTATGTACAGTCTTCTATGATTTTTCCTCTCAGTCAATTACTACAAACAGCAGGATTAATACCCATTCGATAGGATAAAACAACTGTCTTCTTACACACACAGCAACAGGGCTATATATCAACCAACAGTACACCTTCTCTTACATTTTATTATCTTCTGTCTTTAGTTAGGGAGGAAGATACTTCATCGCTTCTCTACTACACTTACCCATCTGTCTTATCACAACCCCTCACATATTTTATGCTTCTTAGACATAACACTATGGTCTTGTGGGCCCTAGGAGGAAGGGTTATTTGCTAATAATAAGAAATCAGTTACATGAAAATAGGCCAAGAGTAGGCTGCTGCGCTCTCATTGAGGTAATGAAATGATCATGAATCCTGCCATGGCGGACAATTTGTCCAGCTGCTCCACAACCCTTAATAAAGCAACCTGCGAGCCTATTTAGGGGTAATTTCTGGATATCCAGTGGCCAGCAAAAGGCGATAGTGCCTTATTTGTAACTGCTGTATTTATTCTCTGACTGCTGTGGCCAGGTCATTAAGATTATTACAGTTATAAACCAGGAGTAATCTGTCAGCACAGGTAACTGTCACTTAATTCAAGAGTTGTCAGAAAACTGTTGCAGGGAATCAATCTTCAGGTCAACAAAGGTGTAAGATTTAAATGTCAGGTGAGAACATTGTAACTGCCACTCAGATATCTACCTGTGCCAACATAGAACTTTGTCTACAAATCAAACAAGCGGTGCCCAGCATATCATGTGATCCTCATCATCAAACTAAAGGAAAATGCCCAACACCAAGATATTTTTATTATTCCTTTTGTAGCACCCAGGTGTGTGGACCCATGTTGGAAGAAGTTCCAAACAATTAGGGATGAAGCGGACCCCACCCAAATACCATGTTCCAGCAGCAGAAAAGAGCTGGAATCCATGTGGGCCCCAGTAGCAGCAAGGATGGTATGCCCGACAGAAGAATATAACTCAGCCAAAGACAAATTTGTGGCTCCCAGAAAACAGGGAGAATTAAGGATTTTTTATAGATGCTCTTGGTATCCACATACAGCAACAAGACAGATAACAGAAGTGTATGTGCAGATTCGCAAAAGAGGATTTTACTAGCAAAACATAAAAACTGTCTTAGGTTCAATGGTTGCAACTTTTGCGCTTTGTATCATTTCGGGGAAAATCTCTTCTTGCTGCTCCACTTTAACCAACATTTGCATGTCCTCCAAAGTGTTAGTTTTTAGGATCAGAAATGTTAACAAGCAGAAAATACAACACAATGAACAATGAACACAGTGATTACCCTGGGAAAACCCTCCTACTCGAGGGAGAAAAACCCAGCAACAATATTCTCTTATATATTAGAAGAAAAGTGCAGAAAAGTGCATACAAAATCAGGGCCTACACAAGGCCGAGTTTCATACAATGAGAAATAGCAATTCTCTTTGAAGCGAACCTTAAATGCACTAATTATAACACTTCTTCTTGAATGAAATCTGCTGCTAGAAAGTTCGACCTGCTGCTGATGGAAGATGCAAACTGCTGCTGAAGATATTCGAATTGGAGTGAATGATTGATTGATCAAAAGAGAGGACTTCATCTTCTTTATATACAAAGCTGGGCGGCCTCCTCTCTAGGTCGGCCCTTAGAAAAATATAATTTATTTATCGGCCGTTAGAAAAATATAATTTATTTATCAGCCGTTAGAAAAATATAATTTATTTATGAAGCAAAGGCCTACCTACCTTTAATTAAGAGAAAATAGCTCCCAAAGCTATAAAACACTAACACTCCCTTTTAACTAGGGAGGTATTTTCCAGATATCCTTGTCATGGAGTCTCTCAACATGACGCCCACAATGGCTACACCCATTTGTGGGAAACCACATCTCAATCTCAGAGATGTACAAGAGTTCATCATGGAGTCTCTCAACATGACGTCCACAATGGCTACTCCCATGTGTGGAAAGAAACACATCTCAGTCTCAGAGATGTACAAGGGTTCATCACGGAGTCTCTCAACGTGATGTCGTCATGGAGTTGCTCAACATGACGTCCACAATGGCTACTCCCATGTGTGGAAAGAAACACATCTCAGTCTCAAAGATGTACAAGGTTCATCACGGAGTCTCTCAACGTGATGTCGTCATGGAGTCTCTCAACATGATGTCCACAATGTCTACTCCCATGTGTGGAAAGAAACACATCTCAGTCTCAGAGATGTACAAGGGTTCATCACGGAGTCTCTCAACGTGATGTTGTCATGGAGTCTCAATATGACGTCCACAATGGCTACTCCCATGTGTGGAAAGAAACACATCTTAGTCTCAGAGATGAACAAGGGCTTGCACCTCATATTTCTCTGTCTTAGAGAAATATACACTACAAGGGCTTTCACCTCATATTTCTCCGTCTCAGAGAAATATACATTACAACAAATCTTCATGATGATGTGACTCCCTCTGAAGCTCCAAGTACTTGCATCAACCTCCTGACCTCCTCGTCCAAGATTGCCTGCAATGCTTGCATTAGAGGAACGGTTTCCAATGCACACCTCCGATACTACTGACTTGCGAGAGTTCAGGACTGTCCTTTTCGACCTCATCCCAGATCACCCTATTTTGAATAGGTTTGCGGAGCTACCAATGTCAAATCCAGATTGACTGTCTTGTGCAATTATGTTCTCTACAGCTGAAGAGGTCTTCCAAGGACTTTAGCACCTGGCCTTGCAACACTACAACCCACTTAACTAACACCTTCACTTCTTCTCAGTGAGTCACATAACTCACTCTTGATCCCTGCCTTAGAGATTGCAAAGAAATCCTTTGGAAGTGAACTCCCCTCCATTGACTGATCTCAGAACCTTAATCCTTTTCCCAGACATGTTTTCAACTCGTGCCTTAAATTCTCAGAATTTAACTCCCTCTGAATGTCATTTCCTCCTCTTCGAAGTAGTTGATTGCAATGACAATCTGTATAGGTTCTTCGCTGTTTAGTGTCTTCAATTTTCTCAATCTTCTTTGTTGATGCAAACTCTCCATCCAAGGCTGACCCAACCTTGTGCCCTCAAGAGATGTCTCCAGTGAAGTTATGTGCCACCAACTCAGTCTCATGGCTGCAAGCTAAGTCTTCATGTTTGTTCATTTCTCCAGCCAGCATGACTTCCTCATTGGATGCCTCAAGCTCTTCTTCCCTTTAAATTCTTTATGCAATCTCTCTCCATCTTGCATTTTAGAGAGATTAATAATAGTTCATAGAATCAAACTACCCTGAAGAGAAATTTACAGATCAATGCTAGAAGCATACATGATTCACTATTCCCAATGTTGTTTGCATGAATTATTATTAACTACATGATTATTTAAATCCATGATCATTATTCAAAGGTACAAACATAAAATACTTATCTCTTTAATAGCACTCTTAAGATCTATTTCAAGTGATTCCAATAACGACTCCAATTTTGTCACCTTCTTTGCATTATCCTTTGCCTTATCACAAAAAACAGCAATTAAATCTTCGAGCTCAACACCTCTTTGCCTGGAGTAGCAGCGAATTTGTCTCCAATGATGATTTTGTCTTCTCCTAAATGCAGCGCCACTTGTATGCAAGTTACCATGATCTATCCTTGACTCCAATCGCTGATATTTTGGGCTCAAATCAGTCAACATAAATCCACAATTTCTCCTCAAAGGCCAGCGCTCCCTAAGACAATTTTCCACGATTTTATCTTGTGTGAATAACCACCAATGAAGGCTCCAAGTTGTTGAATGTGTTGTGAATGAAGAGCCATGATTTTTTTTTTTTAATAATTTTCTATCCTCAAATTGATGAATGCAAACTGTGCAAAGGCTGCAACTTCAACACCAAAATGCCACGATTTCTCAAGCAATAATATTCTCCAATAATCGACCTATTTTGTTATTGATTCCAATCAGTAATAAATCGATTCCTTGTGATGCCAGGGTGACTGGAATAATCTTTAACAAAGTAATCAGAATATCTTGCCTCTTTTTTTTTAGAAGACTGTTTTGCTTAGACAAATCTGATCGGATTTCTTGAACCTGGCTCTGATACCATGTTAGTTTTTATGATCAGAAATGTCAACAAGCAGAAAATACAACACAATGAACAATGAACACATTGATTACCCTGGGAAAACCCTCCTACTCGAGGGAGAAAAACTCAACAACAATATTCTCTTATATATTAGAAGAAAAGTGCAGAAAAGTGCATACAAAATCAGGCCCTACACAAGGCCGAGTCTCATACAATGAGAAATAGCAATTCTCCTTGAAGCAAACCTTAAATACCCTAATGATAACACTTCTTCTTGAATGAAATCTGTTGCTCGAAAATTCGACCTGCTGTGGATGGAAGATGCAAACTGCTGTTGAAGATATTCGAATTGGAGTAAATGATTGATTGATCAAATGAGAGGACTTCATCCTCTTTATATACAAAGTTGGGCGGCCTCCTCTCTAGGTCGGCCCTTAGAAAAATATAATTTATTTATGAAGCAAAGGCCGACCTGCCTTTAATTAAGAGAAAATAGCTCCCGAAGCTATAAAACACTAACACAAAGGATAAATTTTCACATCACAACTCATAATCATATGATGGATTTCAAAGAATCCATTTTTCTCTTCTTTATCATCCTCCAGTGCAACAAAATCCTCATGTGAAGAATCATATGAAATAAACAACTCTTTAATCTTCATCTCTTCTTCAAGTAAGAAATTCTCTTCATCAACTCAATGATCAAACGTAGGCCTTCACAAACCACCATTTCAGCTTTGAAATCAGCAAAGGAATTTGAGCAAGAACACTTTTATGTTCTGTAATTTGTACTTCTTGAACTTTTTTAACCACTAGAGTTTTCTCTTGTGTGTTATCCTCTAGTATGAGGAGTTCCTCTTTTCCGCCTTTACCTTTTTCCATATCTACAAACAAAACAATGTTAGACAAAATAGGAGTTTCATGATTACCTTTCTCCTTCGCCACAACTTTATCCACCAACACATCCATGCCTTTAGAAAGACATGTTTCAATTGTAGTCATGTTCTTTCTTGTTGTCATGCCAACTATATGACATTCTTCATCCTTCTCGACAACTCCATGTTGCTTAGCCTTCAACCTTTTCAATCTCAATTGGATGTCCATTTTCTCAAAGATTTTCTCCTTAAGTTCAACAGCTCGTACAATTTTCGTTTTTTTCCATGCCACCAATGTGACATTCTTCATCATTACTAATCACATCTACAACAACTCTCCTAGGTTGCTTATCCTCCAACCTTCTCCATTTCAAATGGATGTCCACCATCTTCTTAAGAAATTTCTCCTCTTGGTATTGATCCATAAATGCCTACTCAAACTGCCTCTTCAAGACCTTCCTCATGTAAGAGCTGTTGATTCAACCCCACAACTGCCCAAAGATCACTTGAAATCAAAACATCCTTTCACACAAGAGAAAAAAAATTGATTTGCTACGAAGCCTAAGAATTCATTAGATGCAAAATGAATAATGATACAATATACAATGATAAATCCTTGTCATGGAGAAAAGGATGAATCTTTAAGATATAATTATATCATGACATGTGTCTTGATCTTATGAGTGAAACAAAAAAACACATGACCTAAGTAAACTTAAGTATGGTAGTGTGAATAGGACCTAAAAAGCAATTGGTTAGGTAATATACCTTTATCACATTAGCATCCCCTCTCAAGTGCAATTTACAGTATGATCAAGCGATATGGATGAATGATGGATGGGTTCTAGCTACAAGGCCACATGAGGTACCCATGTAGAAACAAATAAATCTCTCACAACTGGAGAAAAGGGAGAAAACCTCATAGGAAAAAAATCCTCTCCAAAAGAGAAAAAAACAAATCTGTACATGTGATGGAAGAAAGGAGGACCCAACATGACCCCCCAAGTATTGCTTTTGTTATCAATGTACAATAGAGATCCCCCCATAGGAGAGAAAATAAGAGACTATTTATCTCACCCATGCTCCCGTTGCCCCTAAAGAAATAACTCTACTGCCAATGGTGAATGCTCGAAGAAGAATGTTGAAGACAATCCAAAATTAGCAAATATTTTTTCTCCCCTTAGGAAGAAAAAAATCCAATGGTGGATGTAGAAAAAACTCCCTCAAGATAGATGAGGAAAGAAGTCTCAAGATGTGTAAGCATAATTAGAACCTAATTCAATCTTAATTGTAATTGAACCCTAATCGTTACCCTAATTGAATCCTAACCCTAACCCTATTTGAACCCCAACCAAAACCTTAACCCCAAGCTTTATCATAGAACCCTAACCCTAACCCTAATTGAACCCTAATCATAACCCTAAATGAACCCTAATCCTAATTGAACCCTAATAGAATCGTAACCTTAATTACACCATAACCGTAATTGAACTATAACACTAATTGAACCCTACCTCTAATTGAATCCTAATACTAACCCTAACCCTAAGCTCAATTTGAACCCTAACCCCAACTCCAACCATAACCCTAACCCTAATTATAACCCTAACCCTTATTCTAATTCTAAACCTAATGCTAATTATAACTGTAATTTTAATTCTAACCCTAACCATAATTCTAACCCTATTTGTAATAGTAATTCTAATGGAAACCGTAAGCCTACTAAAACTTGAGCCTTAATTGAACCCTAACCTTGACCCTTATTAAACCCTAAATCCTAACCCGAATTGAACCGTAATCCTAAACCCTAAACCCAATTGAATCCTAACCCTAACCCTTATTAAACTCTAATGCTAACCCTAATTGACCCCTAACCCTAATCCTAATTGTAACTATAACCCTAATTAAACTCTAATACTAATGCTAACTATAACTTAACCATGACCCTAACATTAACCATAATTAAACCCTAACCCTTATTAAACCCTAACCCAAATTGAACCTTAAACCCTAATTAAACAATTATCCTAATTGAACTCTAACCCTAGTCCTAATCAAATAGTAACCCTAACCTTAACCCTAACATTAACCTAATTAAACCTTAATCCTAACCTTGACTCTAATCGTAATTAAACTCTAATGCTAACCCTAACTCTAATTGAACCTAAACCCTAATTTAACCTTAACGCTAACATTAATTGAACACTAACCGTAACCTTAACCCTTATTAAACCCTAATCCAAATTGAACCCTATTTGTATCCTAACCCTAACCCTAACCCTAACCCTACTTAAAATCTAACCCTAACCCTAATTGAACCAACCCTAAATCCAACCCCTAATTTACCTTGATTGAACCCTAACTCTAATTGAATTCTAGCCCTAATTAAAATCTAACCTTAATTGTACTTGAAACCTAATCCTAATTGAACCCTGACCCTAATGCTATCCTAATTGAACTATAATCCTATCCCTAATTCTAACCCTAACTAAACTTTAATTATAACCCTTACTCTAATTGAACTTTAACCCTAATTAAACCTTAAGCCTAACCTTAATTGAACCCTAACCCTAATTGAATGCTAACCCTAATTGAATCCTAACTCTAATTGAACTCTAGCCATAACTTTAAACCCTAATAAAATCTTAGCCCTAATTGAACCCTAACCCTAACCTTAACCCTAACCCTTGCCATAATTGAATCCTAATCCTAACCCTAATTAGAACCTAATTGAATCTTAACCATAATTGAACCCTAATCCTTACCCTAATTGAACCCTAACCCTAACCCTATTTGAACCCCATCCATCACCTTAACCTCAAGCTTTCTCGTAGAACGCTAACCCTAAATGAACCTAATGGCACTTTCGAATTTTGCAAAATTCTAGCGTGCTCATGTTAAAACCCTAAGAAATTTTACCTAAAAATCTTTGTTACATTTGTTGTAGGGTTCTTATATGAGGTTTAGGGTTTTGTTTGTTTTAATTGGTTGGTGTTCTATTCTATCATTTACTGTTATTGCCTGTTGTCGGTCACAAAGAATCTTTTCACGCACGTAAAATATCATCATGTGACTAGCCTTTCTTGTGTCTAGGTTTGAATTGCCTAACTTCTACATCCATTGTATTGCATGATTCATAAGTTTTCAGCTTACTATTCTCATGTCGTCCTAGAGAAGTCCCCTCTTTTAAAACAACTAATGAGCACTTGCTTAGAAAGTTCCCACTTATGTCCCAATGGCCTTCATAGCTGTATCGCTCATCTCAGATTTATTCATTGGTTCACACTTTGAATTAGTGATGAGCGATGGACTGATGTTTTCCCTTTGATATCGCTCATCGCTAATGACTTTTGAGCCTTCAAAATTGTAATAATGACGAGCGATGCTTCTGACTTTATGTTCTTATCGCTCATTGCGGATGGCCATAAAAAGATAAACTTGGAACAGCGATGAGCGATGTGATGAGATTTCCTGTATATCGCTTGATCGTGGATATGTTTTGAATGTAAAGTCTCACATCAGCGATACACGATGGACATTACAAAAGTTGTAAATCTTCTCATCGCTAATTGCTTGCAAAACATATGAGGAGAATTAGCGATGAACAAAGGCCTTATGTAATAACTTCATCGCTCATCATGGATTTGATTTAGAACTTGGGTTCTGAATTAGCGATAAGCGATGGAGGTCCTCCAAAGGGTTTTATCTCTCGATAATGTGATATGATCATATGAGCGATGTCTTTTGTCACTTTGTGATGTTTGTTTTATGCATGTTGTACGTGTCCAAATTTGGTGCTGACACAACATCTCCCGTCGCAGATAGAGTCTTCAGAGCAAGGTTTGAATTATCGATGCGCGAGGAAAGGATGAATGTGACCAAGGGTCAGGCGGCATAACCAGGGGCTAGAGAGCATCGCCGGGATGTTTATATCGCTGATGGAGCCGGGCGAAGATAAAGTAGATTGGTGACAAGCGATGACCATAAATGAAAAAGGCAACATGGCATGATCCTGGGGATTTTGCATAAATCAGAGAGGAAAGTGGCGAGAGAACTGGAGAACCATTGATAAAGCCTTAAAGCAAGATGATTTGATGGACTGAAAATCATCGCATGAATAACTTCATCGCTAAATTGCACCCTAAATTTTGGGGAGGATCAACGATGAAGCATCTAAAGAAAGTTTCTCTCTAAGAAATTGGTCCTATGTACTTCGCCGATATTAATGAAAAGCATGAATTAGGTTGGCGATACATGCTAATTGTCAGATCAGCTATGATTAATCAAGGTTAAAAAGGAACGTGGCATCGTTTGAGATAGCCTCACTGTTTTCAAGGGGCAAGTTGATAATGGTTGAAAAACAATGCTCATGGCCACCTTAGATGAAGTTTTAATTGCTCTAAGATGAACGGTCCAGATTCAGAGCCAAGGTGATAAGTTACCAATTCAATCGTGAAGGAATTCTGAATCATTAATTCTGCATGCTCGAACTTTCTATTTAAACGCAGGTTGGTCGCTGTTTATTCACACTATCTTTTCAGTCTACAGAAGAAGTAAGGCGTGTGTAGTAGAGGTGATTGAGGTTTCCTAAGCAAAGCTTCAGTGTTTTCATCTTGAGAAAATTGGTATGAGATTAGGTTCTTTGGTCTATTTGGGATTTCTGTTGCTCGAGTTATTTGCAATTATTGGGATTGGGTTGCTTCTCTTGTGGGTCTTAAGTCTAGAATCTTTTTAATTATCTCTCTGCTAGCTCTAGAGAAAATGGGAAAAGTTGGTGCATCATTTCCACTTGTTAGGAGGTCTAGCCGGATAAGTATGTTTGAATGCCGTGAGGACATAGTTGGATAGGAAGCCATGGCTTCTCCTAAGGTTTCAAAGGGTAAAGGAGAGCTAGGGGCCATAAGAAGAAGTCAATTGTGCAGAGTACATACCGCTTGAGGAATAGGACCCTTCCAGGTGAAGTAGTCGAATGCAAAGGCAAGGAACTAGAATTGCCAGTGAAGAAGGCCAGGAAGAAGGAGAAGAGTCATAGGGCCCGCCTGGGTAAGCACAACTCTCCTATTGTGCTTTCGGACTCTCCTTCGGATGCTGAAGCTGATACTGACTCAGACTATGGCCAGTACCTACGTTTCCTGGTGCCATATGGGAGTTCTGATGACGACGTGCTGGTAATACCTCCAATTGCATCAAGGACAAGGAGTGGTCGGGCATTTTCGGATGCCGACGACTCTGAATAGGGTCACCTCTTATTTTAGTTTTTGATGACACCATGGTCTTTGCATAGGAGGTATTTGTCTTCATATGTCTGTGGTTTGTCTTTTGTTTTCTCATGCTGATGTGGATGGTTTTCAAGATGATATGAACTGAATCTTTTTTGTTCCAAACGACGAATGCTATGACAATGATGACTAATATCCTGCACATGTTTTTTGCCTCCCCTGTTCTAAAATGATTGCGTATGAAACCACCTGGGGAGTCCTTTGAGGAGTTAGTTAGAATTAGGTTTTTGAAATGAACTCAAATGAAATTAAAATTGTAATTCAGCGGGGTGCTTGTTGCTCCATTGTTTATATAAAGGGGATTTCATGGCTGAAAAAAGAGAGAGTTCAGAATTTTGAGTCTAGACACGGTCACAGTAGATACTATACTCTAATAGTAGAATAGAATGTAAATAGATACTCTAGTAGATGTATCAGAAGCATGTCTAAGATGAAAGTTATACTGTGTATGAATCTTAAATATGGTTTTACAAAGAAATACCAAAAATGAAGAAGAATTTTAGTTTCAAAATATTGCTCTCCTATGTATTTTATTCCAAGTTATGAATGAAGATTGTTAATGACAGCTTCATTTGTCTTTTGTCATTTGCACAGAGTGTATGAATTTATTTTATGCTTCAGTTCAATGAATTGATTAAACGCTGAAATGAGCTCATTAGTTTGTGAGAAAAGAATATAGGATTTAGTAAGGAAGTGATATTTTGTAGACACAGTGAGTTAGATGTTACAAAGTGACACTCTAATGGTCCACTAATTTCTGAGCTTCAATCAAAATTGTATTACCGATTGATTACCAATTGTATCTCATTTTTTGCCTTAGATGAAGTAATGATTATCTTGTTAGTTTATCTTATAGTCAGTTGAGCCAGTATTGAATTGGGCCTAGGATTCAAGATGAAGAATGATTCAAAATACTTAAATTACATTGTCCCAACTCTAAGTATGAAGGCACACTCCTTGAAAATAGGTAACACTTCTATATGAGGTTTGCCGAGCTTTTGATAAGGTGATTTTCATGGAATAGTGCATTTGTGTGAAGAAATACTCTTGACCAAGCGTGAAATATTTTGAGTATGTATGGGATTACCCTCCCTGGGTCTCACAGAGCCTGAAGAGAAGAAGTAAAGTAATAATTACTCTACTTAAGTGTTGGCCAATCCTCAACCTAGTTGATAATTGGGTCGTGGCAAGCTCATAGGTTAGGACTGAGATTAAGTTTGGTTCTAAAAAATAACTAATAGAAATGGCGACTCTGTTGGGGACACCTTTGTATCCTTGATACAAATGTGTCGAAGACCATTTTAAAGAGTCAAAACAAAATGAACATCTGGTTCAAATGTTGAAGAAGTTCCAGATCTGCAAAGTGGTTTGTTGCAGCCCTAAGGTAACTCTGCTGGAAGAACTCAGATAAAGATATCCTTGCTTCAAGGGTTTTCCTCTTGATTAAAGAGGTGGCGACTCTGCTCTACAATTTCTACACATGAAGGGCTGCTGTGTGTTATTGTAAGCTGAAAAAGCTCTATTCAAAGTTGCAGTAATTGGAGGTGTGAAGGTACATAGTTCTTTGCATATTTTCATTTATTGAACCTGTCGTATAAATTGCAATTACTACTCCACTTGAAGTCTTATTCACAAACTAGCAAGTATGGATGGTTAGAATGAAGTTGTATATCTTAAGAATTACTATCTATTTGCAGTGATCCTTCATATTGTCATAGTTGTGATTGTGCACCATTAGTTAAAACCAGATTTGCATACATCCATGAATTATCAAAGAGAAATAACCATGCCATTAGAAACTTGGATGCATATAGTCCAAAAGCTTAAGAAGTCTGATAATTCTCAAACAGTTGAAACCCCAAAGTACAGGAACCCAAGTGTAAACAGGCCTAGGATTAGGCTAGAATGGAAAATTGTATTTAAAAGGGGAGTTAAAGAGTTGAACAAAAGGCACCTGATTGCTATACAAGCCCAGTTAAGAGATAATCATACTAGATCTATTAGTCAAGATGCTGCACCTTTTGTCAATTCGTTTGACTCATTATATGATCAATTAGACTTGTCATGGATTGATTATAAGGTTAAAAGTATGCCATCTCGAGTCTATAAGCAGATGCCTAGGTTTAATGGATGCAATGTGTGTGAAGGAGATGCACATGTCCAAATTTTCTATAATTTCATGGTGAAACATTCATTTGGAGATCAGGATATGTGGATGAGATTTTTTTGTCAGATCTCTTGAAGCTAAAGCTAGGGATTGGTACTTAAGTTTTCCTGAGAAGTCACTTTCCCTGTTGGGATAAATTGGTGGATGCTTTTAGGAAAGAATTTGCAAAAGAGCCTTCTAATCTTGTCACAAAGTTAAAACAACTTAAGAAACAAGATGAAGAGTCAAGAGTTGCTTTCAGTCACAAATTTGCTGTTGCTCTTGCACTAATCCCTGAAAGTTTCAGACCTAGTACATCAGATTGCATTCATATGTATTTTGAAGCTTTTGAGGAGGGATTTAGTGCATTGTTGAAGGATTTTAGAATATTGACTATGCAGATGGCTTACACATGTTTAGATAATATGGAAAAAATGAGGAATGAATATGTGCAAAGTCTACTGTCTTTAGTTACGGATAAACATGTTGATGAAAGTAACAACTGTATGAGTACAAAAGATCAGATACATGTAGTTTTAGATACAGACAAGTGCATGCTTGAGAAGGAAGAGGTTAGGAGTGTTGCAATGTTAATCACTGATGCTCATAATAGTGAAAATGCTTCTCTTTATTTTCAAGAAGATATAAATGGTCAAATCAATGATGAAACCCAGTCTATGAAGTTTCTAGATTTTGATAGTGGTAATATCTTGGTGTGTCCTGACTTACAGCTTGGTAAGGCATGTTTTTCTACTGGAGGACAAGAGAGAGAAGTGGTTGAAAGAATGGACCAAGATTGTGGTCTATTGAATAGTGAACAGATTTCAAGTTTGTTAACCTTTGAATATCAGAAATATGCACATACAAGTAACCCTCAGTTATTGTGTAATGCTCATATTGATTTTGACAATGATAATAATCTTTATTATGAAAGATATGAAAAATGGGTATCTGATATTCCTTCCAGTTATGAATAGGCCAATCACCATGGTGATAATTTGGGTAATGACAAACAACCATTTGATTTTAATGATGCATTGTATGATTTTAATTGAACCCTAACCCTAACTAAAACCTAATTTTAATTAAACTATAACCCTAATTGAACCCTAACCCTAACCTTAATTGTACCCTAACCCTAATAGTAACTCTAATTGAACTCTATACATAACCTTAATTGAACCATAATCCGAATCCTAATTAAACCCTATAACACTAATTGAACCCTAACTGTAAGCCTAATTGATCTCTAGCCCTAATTGAATTGTAACCCTAAATGAACCCTAGTCCTAACCCTAACCCTAATTGAACACTAAACCTAATTAAACCCTAACTCTAACCTAATTGAACCCTAATCCTATCCCTAAATCTAATCCTAATTGAACACTAACCCTAATTGTTGTAATCCTAAATGAACCCTAGTCCTAACCCTAACCCTAACCCTAATTGAACCCTAAACCTAAGTGAACCTTAATTTTACCCTAATTGAACCTTAATTTTACCCTAATATTAAATGAACCCTAACCCTACCCCTAATTATATCCTACCTAATAATAACTCCGATTGAACCATATACCTAACCCTAATTGAATCCTAATTGTAATCCCAATCGAATCTTATACCCAACCCTGATTGAACCCCAACTCTAATCGAACTCTAGCCATAATTGAACTCTAAACCTTAATTGAAATATGACCCTAACCCTAACCCTAACCCTAACCTAATTGAAACATAATCCTAACCCTAATTGAACCCTAATCATAATCCTAATTGAACCCTAACGCTAATTAAATGCCAATTGAACCCTAACCCTAATTGAATGCTAATTGATCCCTAACCCTAATTAAATCCTAACCTTGATTGAACCATGATTAAAATCTAATCCTAATTGTACCATAATTGTAACCTTGAACCTAATTGAATCATAACTCTAATTAAATTCTAACCCTAACCCTAACACTAACCCCCACCCTAATTGAAATCTAACCCCAACACTAACCCTAATTAAACCTTAAGAACCCTAACCCTAATTGAACTATAATCCTTAACGAACCATAATACTAACCCTAACCCTAATTGAACCCTAACCCTAGCCCTATTTGAACCCTAATTGTAACCTTAACCCAAACTAATTGTTCCCCAACCCTAACAAGAACTCAAATTGAACCCTATACCTAATCCTAATTAAACCCTAATCATAATCTTGATGCCTAATAGAACTCCACAAATTACACAATGTAAGGTTATAATGAACACCTCTTATGCCAACTTAGTATCTTAATCAACCCTACCCAATTTTAAAATCTTCAACACACTTTTTTGTAGGGGATTCCATGGACTTCTTCAACTCTTCTCTTTTTATTCTTCTCAATATTTTTCTATCTTCCATCCTCCATTTTAGCACCTACCTAGTTTAGCTACAATAATTATTCACTCATGTGAATTGAGCCTTTTATAGAACTTGATTTTTTTCTATTATTTACATATTTTACAAATCAATTTCTCAAACTCATTTGGCTTGTTAGAACTGTAAAATTTTGAAAATTTTATGGCTATCTATACTCATTAGTTTCCTAAGATGCCCATACCATAAGCATAAGAATCTGCTTTGCATAACATATTTGCCCATGTTTTAGTTTGTTTTCATCATTTGGTCCTATAGAATTCACCTAACCCTGAGCATTTGAATGTATAAACTATATCGGCGTAAGATGTTGCAAGGCCCACCGATCCCAAAAGATTATTTTATACTAACACATTCTTTTTCAGTCTATCGGCAAGAGGTCAGGAATGTCTTACCGATATGTTTTCATCTGAGGATTAATATCGGCATGATGCAGTTCGCAGTCTCAACGACAGAAGGATCCTATCGGCAAGACAACAGTCATCGGGGTGAGTCATATCGAGCACATGTGTCTTACCGATCGAAGCACAAAGAACTATATCGGCCAGACTCGGGCCATCGGAGTGAAGTCCTACAACATTCATCCGTTCTTGCTGATAAAGCAGAGGAGGATTCTGTCAATGTTATCGGGATGAAGTCAAGGAGTCCTGCCGACCCCCTATGTCACATCGACACGATTGCATTTGTAAAACCTTGGCGATATGTTTTGATCATCGACGAGACACAAATTAAGCGGAGGAACGTTTGCCCGACTTACAAAGTCACAGCGATAGGTTTGCATCGGTGGGAGTCATAGCGACATATTCAAGATTGAAGGGACAAAATCATCGGGGAGACTCAAAACGTCGGCGAAACTACAGGATGTCTTAGCAGGTGTTTGATGAACGTTGGTAAAAGTTTAAACAAACGGATCGCCCAAAATTTGAATACGAAAGGACGCGTCCTTTCGTGCTATTGATGTATAAATACCAATTTTTGATAGCGAATAGAAAAAAGAGACAGTAGATTACAATGTTTTACAATTATGAGACTATGATGCATGTTTGAAACTATGGAGATATCAATGAAAATCGTTTGATGTGGTGGCGTATTTCTGGTATTAGTTGTTTGTTGTGTTAATTGAAAGTATTACTGAAGTTGTCTCCAAGTTTGATGTTTTCTAGTTATTTAAATTGATATAACAAGCTTATATTCAGTTTATCGGTGCACACTTGCTGTATCTGTATGGTTGATTAATTGGTTCTTTCAAGAAAAGATTGAATCCTTTTAGTTGATCATAGTAATTAGGGAATCTGATTTGGATCATTAAGAAGAACTTGGTAATCACATCCTTGCATGTTTATACAAGTTATAAACTCAAATTTATATGCCAAACAATTAGAGTATCTGCCAGAAAGAGGTTATTCATTTTAGATTTCTCATTTGACTCCGCATACCTAATAAGGCACTAGTCTTTATATTTTCACCATTTTAGTTTCACTCATTTTTTACATCTGTTAAATTGAACATATTATGTTTTAGCCTTGATATTGCTATACAATTTATACCAAACTAATTTTTTTTTATCCACTCCCATTTGCCATTGTGGATGAATTATTTTAGGAAATAAACAAAAGCCAAGTCTGCCTCATTCATATTGGTATATCTGCCTAGGTCTAGCAGCACCATAAGAGAAGAAGGTTCAAATCATTTGGCCTTGTCTGTTACCTTGAAACGTATCAAGAGATTGGCAACCTCTTGAGGTATTTTGCCTGCGTTTTTGAGAGCTAACAAATTGGCTACTCTGCTGGGGAGTCAACTCAGAGTCAGGGCCTTAGTCATAGAGTCAGAAATCTTGTATAGACTCCGTTGGGAATAAGAAACAACAAACACTTTCTCACTTTTAAGAAAGTGAGTGGCGACTCTGACAAGAACATTGCATCAATTCAATATGAATGGTAGAAGATCCCACTACAAAGGAGGTCCCACTGGCAACAGTAAGTAGCCACACAAGGATGATAAGCGTAAGAAGATATCTGATGGCATGTGCATAACAAACAAAGACAAAGCATCAAGACCACATTGTGAGACATATGACCGTTATGATACATGGAGAGATAGTTCAAGTGGAGAACCTTCTACTCCTGAAGAAAAAAGAAATCCTTTTTATAATCCTCAGAAACAGGTGGAATTTGAGGCTAAACTCGAGGCTGAAAGAGTCACGTATTAACAGGAAAATGATCAAAGAATGGAGGGTAACCAAAATGAGCCTATTGGTCATGTAACCCGTCAAGAAAATTTTGAGTTCTTGACTAACAAAGAATTAGACGTATAGTTGGAGTTTTAGAGACAAGAAGTAGAAAGAGCAAAAGCAGAACAAGAACAACAGAGGCTCCAAAAGATAAAGGAACTCCAAGACTTGAAATCGCAGGAAGTCCAAATTAAGGCTCAGACAACTAGTCTTTCAAAGTATGTACTGCCTCATACAAGGAAACAATAATGCAGGGCCATCAAATCAGCCAAAGGCTCCTCAGAGTCAAATAGGAAATCAATACATGCAGCCAAACCATCCACTGTATACCGCATCACAATATACAAATGCACAACCACCTCATGGTCAACAATATGTGCCATATCTTCATACACAATACAATAATCTAGTGTACCAGTATCAACACTTGCATAATCGTCCCCCTCAGCAATACACAACAATGATTAGACAGTTTGATTTGACAGGGTTTCAATTATATCCTTACCCTATGGATAGCAGTTGGAGAAGTCTTGTTCCTAAGTTTACAGGGAGTAGTGCAATTACTGCTGAAGATCATTTGAGGAATTTTAATGCTTTTGTCCAAGATTTGGATATACCATATGAAGATTTACATATGAGGTTGTTCATGATGTCACTCACCGAAGAAGCTAGGGATTTGTTCAATAGCCTGCCAACAGTTTCTGTTGATTCTATCCAAGAATTTTAGGATTGATTTCTCGAACAGTATGGAAATCTCTGTGCACTAGATGCTGCTTTTCATGAATTAGTACAGATTTAGAAAAATCAGAATGAGTCAATTTATGATTTTAACCGGAGATTCAACAAATTGCAGAATAAGATACCACCTGGATCAAAGTTGCCAGACTCTGCAGCATTGAGTATTTATTTGAATGCATTTGATCCAAAAACAGGGTATGAACTAAGAAATAGGTTTCCAAGAGATTTAGCAAAAGCCCAAAAGATAGCACTAACCATTGAAAACAATAGGAAGGCTGCTAGGATGATCAGTAAGAGAGATAATCCTAGGGTTCCTTAGCAAGTCAATAATTATCAGTACAAACAGGAGAACACGCACAAAAATGAGAGGCCTAGGTTACATGACATGCCTTACAATACAAATTGGAAGGATGGAAAACCTGTAATAGATAGACTTAGGAACAAAGAAACACCTGATCCATTAAAGAAGAAGGGAGCGTATATGGTCAACAGTAATCTTTGGTGTGAAGGTTGTGATGGGCCACATTCCCCAGACCATTGTGTTGTAGCCCAAGAAATGCAGGAAGAAGGAATGTTAGTGGGTAACAGTGGAGAAGATCACCCAGTGTATTTGACCTCAAATACTTTTCACCTCGTTGAGGAGAGATATTCATCTTCAAAAGATGAAGGCTGTGAGTACGATGTTTCAAATCAAAGGTGCAATGTCCACATGGCTGAACAACAAGTTTTTTCCGATTCTAAAGAAAATCATGTAGAACAACACTCTGCTGAGGTGCTTGCTCAATGCAATATAAGGAGACCCACTGACGAGGAAATAAAGAGGTTAACCATTGCTGCAGTTGAACAAACAAAGAGCAAGTATTGGTTAAGAAATAGGACAGTGAATGAAAAAGGTGTTCCTAGGGGAATATTTATGAAAGATAGAGAAGTAATACAAAGAGCTTTGAAGAAAATAGAAAATATGCAACATGATAAGAATGAACAGATGCTTGTCCCAAAGGAGGAGAATAAAGAGTTATACAGAGAAAAGCAGAAGCCTGTCCAGAAGGAAGAAAACAAAGGAGAAACATTAGAGCAAAAGAAAACAATCAAGGTGGAGGGTTCTTCTTTTGACTTCTCTCAGGCTTTATCTCAGGTAAAAATGTCTGTCCCACTACTCGAGATGATGAGAATTAAGGAGTATAGGGATAGTGCAATTCAATTGATATCAAATGGAAACGAGAAAAGTACATGTTCTAAAAATCAGATGGCCACTAAAACGGTTAATAAGCAAGAGAAGGTGATTGTCCCAGAAGTGTGTTTAAATGATGTATTGGTAAATTCCCCATAGGTTGATCCTTTTTTCACCATGCTACTTATAAACAACAAACTGTTAAGGAATTGCATGATAGACTTTGGTGCCGCTATCAATATTATGCCAGTTGGAGTTATGAAACAACTTGGCATGTGGGTGGGATACTAATGGAGGGAAGTGCTATGCAATGGATAGCAGGCCTGTTCCAGTAGTGGGTGTTATGAAAGATGTTGAAGTCAAACTAGCTGCTTATCCTCAGGTGGCCTATAATATAGATATAACAGTAATTGATACCCCTCCTTAGTTTGGGATGCTTCTATCAAGACAGTGGACAACAACGGTTGGGGGAAATGTCCAATTTGATTTATCTTATGCAACAATTCCAGTGAATGGTTAGGAAGTTAAGCTGTACAGGGAGCCAAGGATGAACCAAATTGTAGATTGTGTACCTCAAGATCAAGTCAATTGTTTTTGTGATGTGGATCTTGGAAATTTTAAGATAGAATCAGCTCAGCTAGAATTAGTCAATGTTGATCCAATTGATAAACATGTTGCAAAAATTGTGATGGCGTGTGGAAAATGTACTTTGATGGAGCATGTATCCAAGAAGGTAATGGAGCAGGAATAGTATTTGTTTCACCTGAAGGAGTTACATTTAAATATTCATTTTTTCTGGCATTTGAATGTACGAACAACATAGCAGAATATGAAGCTTTATTAACAGGTTTGAATATGGTTGTAAAACATAAGATTAAGCTGCTAATTGTTCTAGGGGATTCAGAGCTAGTTGTTTCTCAAGTTAAATCAAAATATGCAGCAAAACACAAGAGGCTGAAGCAATACAGGAATGTTGTATGGGACACAATTGAGTTGTTTGATGCTTTCTCCATTGAGTGGATTGATAGGTCGAAAAACATAATGGCATACTTTTTAGCCAATGTAGCACTGAGAAGAGATGACATCACACCGGCTGGAGTGTCTCAAATTGAGTTCAAAACAAGATCCGTTGTGCCTGACAATATATACAGTTGGCAGGTTTTTAATGATGATGCTAACCTCCTGAAATTTCTTCACTGTATAGATCAATATGAAGTTCAAGAAATTGATTTCAATGCCTTTGTTGAAGAAGTAGATGGAAAACAGACATTATTCGGGAAGGAGGTCTTACAGCTTAGAACTAATAAGCTTCCCAAAGGGCTAGTAGCATTGGAGAGGGTATATGATGGAAATGATTGGTCCCTCATGAAGCAGACACCAGTCAAAAGGGAGGATATTGAAGAGGTCAATTTAGGGACTGAGGTGGCACCAAGAAAAGTGTATATAGGGAAGAAAATAAGCCCGACAATTCGAAGAATGTTGATTGCATTATTGAGAAAATATAAAGATGTGTTTGCATGGTCTTATGAGGATCTCAAAGCATATAGGGAGGATTTGTTTCAACATGAAATCCCGTTGAAACCAGATGCAAAGCCATTTAGGCAGAAGCAAAGACCCATTAACCCAACATTGGAACCAAAAATGCAAGAGGAATTGGCAAAGCTTAGAGATGGGGGTATCATCAAACCAATTAGGCATTCAACATGGGTTTCAAACCTGGTTCCTGTGAGGAAGAAAAATGGGGATATCAGATTATGTGTGGACTTCAGAAATCTAAATGTGGCATCTCTCAAGGATAATTATCCTTTACATAATATGGAAGTTGTACTACATAAAGTAATAGGGTGTGAGCTGTTATCTATGATGGATGGGTTCTCTGGTTACAATCAGGTCAAAGTCAAAGAATCTGAGTAGTACAAGACAGCTTTTACAACCCCATGGGGAACATATGTTTATGTGAGAATGCCATTTGGTCTCACAAATGCAGGAGCAACCTTTCAAAGAGCTATGGATGTAGCATTTGCAGACTTGATTAATGCTATAATGGTAGTATATCAAGATGACCTTACTGCTTATTCAAAAAGGGCTGAAGATCATGTAGAACATCTGGAAAAAATATTTATTAAAGCTTTAGAATATGGTATTAGTCTGAAACCTAAAAAATGTCATTTTGCAGTCACAGAGGGAAAACTCTTAGGAAAACTCATAGATCCTAAGAGGGTTGAGGCCATAGATAAAGTCCCTATTCCTAAAACTGTCAAGGCCATCCAGTCATTTTTTGGACAGATCAACTTTGTTAGGAGATTTGTGTCTAATTTTGCTGAAATTATTAAGCCCATATCAAAAATGTTAAGGAAGGGACAAAAAATAGATTGGACTGCAAAAGCACTAGAAGCTTTTATATCCATCAAAAAGGCCATTAAAGAAGCTCCTGTTCTTAAATCTCCAGATTTTTCAAAACCCTTTCAAATATTATCATTTGCTTCGTTGCACACTATAGCTGCTGTTATGTTACAGAAGAATGAGGAAGGTCATGAGCAGCCTGTGTCTCTTTTCAGCAAGTCATTGTAGGGGTCAAAATTGAAATATGATATAATGGAAAAACAAGCGTTTGCATTGGTGAAAGCTACAAAGGTTTTTAGACCGTATCTTGTTGGAGCTAAGGTGATTGCTTATGTCCCTCATGCAGCTGTCAAAGATATCTTGACACAATCATAAGTAACAGGGAAGAGATGTAGATGGATTAATAAAATTCAAGAATTTGATATGGAAATATAAATCACTAAATTAGTGAGAGGTTAGGGTTTGGCTAGGTTAATGGCATAAACAAATATTGAAGCAAATCAAATTTGTAATATAGAAGAAGAAAAAAATGCAATTGTGAGTATTGAGCATACTCCTTGGTATGCAGACATCATGCATTACCTCAGATACATGAAGTGCCCTGAAGGACTAAGTGATAATCAGAGAAGAACTTTGAAGCTGCAAGCATCTAAATATGTGTTCATGGAAGGTGATTTGTTTTGGAAGAACAGGGATGGGATGTTGTTATTATGTCTAGATGAGTCACAAGCTAAGCATGTCTTAGGAGAGATGCATGAAGGGGTCTGTGGAGGCCATTATTCTGCAAAGACAACTGCACATAAGATTCTCAGGGCAGTTTATTACTGGCCAAAAGTCTTTAATGATTCTTTTTCATATGTAAGAAGATGTGAAGCATGCCAGAAGTTCTCGAGGAAAATGAAGTATCAGGGAGCTTTACCACTTAGACCTTTGTAGGCCGAAGCCCCTTTTCATCAATGGGGGATTGATTTTATTGGGGAGATACAGGAGAAATCAAGTGGAGGACATAAGTGGATACTGGTAGCTACTGATTACTTTACCAAATGGGTAGAGGCAGTCTCAACCAAGCAAGCAACAAGTAAAGTTGTGATCAATTTTTTAATAGATAACATTATTACTAGATTTGGTACACCATTAAGATTGATTATAGATAATGGGATGTGTTTCAGATCTGATCAGTTCAAAATTTTTTGCAGTACATATGGAATCACTATTTCTTATGCAGCTCCTTACCATCCGCAAGCTAATGGTTAGGCAGAGTCCAATAACAAAAGTCTTCTGAAAATCATAAGGAGAATGCTAGGTGGGAATAAAAAGGCTTGGGATTCAAAATTGAAGATGGCTGTGTGGGCTGATAGGATAACTGTGAAAAAGGCAATTGGAAAGTCCCCATTTGAATTGGTGTATGAAACACAAGCTAGGATGCCTTTACAAAATTTGTTACCAGTTTACAAATTTATCCTTCAGGAAGATATAGATATTCCAGAACCGATGGAGGAAAGAATGGAGCAGCTGGTAGAGCTTGATGAGATAAGAAGAGTAGCCCAAAACCAGAATGTGAAGTTGCAGGCACAAATGAAGTATTTATTTGATAGAAAAGCAAAAGATAGAAAATTTGAAGAAAATGATTTGGTGCTAATGTGGAATGCAAGGTGCAAGGAGAAGGAAAACACGGAAAATTTGAAGCTTTGTGGCTGGGACCCTTTGTTGTTATTGGCAAGAAAGGAGAAGATTCATATTACTTACAAAACATGACTGGTGAAGAACAGGAGTTGCCTGTACATGGGCAATTCTTGAAGCACTTTTTCTCTTAAAAAAGGAATGCAGAGGATTAAGGTTTGCCAGTGCATGGACAACTCTTGACAATCCTCTCAAAATTTTTTCCATGCATAGTAGTTTAGGAAATAAAAGGAATAGGAATTGCCAGTACATGGACAATCCTGAAATTCCTTCTTTAAATAAATCTTTCCATGTACAGTAGTATAGGATCATGTTCATTTCCACTTCCTTTCATTCCATCTTGCTCGCTAGTTCGTAGCCTTGAAAGTTTGGTTTGCTCGCCCAGAGATCTGAATCCTTGCAATGATCTCACAATCATCCATCCCCAGACGGAGCCACTGTTAGAACTGTAAAATTTTGAAAATTTTATGGCTATCTATACTCATTAGTTTCCTAAGATGCCCATACCATAAGCATAAGAATCCGCTTTGCATAACATATTTGCCCATGTTTTAGTTTGTTTTCATCATTTGGTCCCATAGAATTCACCTAACCCTGAGCATTTGAATGTATAAACTATATTGGCGTAAGATGTTGCAGGTCCCACCGATCCCAAAAGATTATTTTATACTAACGCATATTCTTTTTCAGTCTATTGGCAAGAGGTCGGGAATGTCTTACCGATATGTTTTCATCTGAGGATTCATATCGGCATGATGCAGTTCACAGTCTCAACGACAAAAGGATCCTATCGGCAAGACAACAGTCATCGGGGTGAGTCATATCGAGCACATGTGTCTTACCGATCGAAGCACAAAGAACTATATCGGCCAGACTCGGGCCGTCGGAGTGAAGTCCCACAACATTCATCCGGTCTTGCCGATAAAGCAGAGGAGGATTCTGTCGATGTTATCGGGATGAAGTCAAGGAGTCCTGCCGACCCCCTATGTCACACCAACAGGATTGCATTTGTAAAACCATGGCGATATGTTTTGATCATCGGCGAGACACAAAGTAAGCGGAGGAATGTGTGCCCGACTTACAAAGTCATAGCGATAGGTTTGCATCGGTGGGAGTCATAGTGACATATTCAAGACTGAAGGGACAAAACCATCGGGGAGACTCAAAACATCGGCGAAACTACAGGATATCTTAGCGGGTGTCTAATGAACGTTGGTAAAAGTTTAAACAAACGGATCGCCCAAAATTTGAATACGAAAGGATGCGTCCTTTCGTGCTATTGATGTATAAATACCAATTTTTGATAGTGAATAGAAAAAAGAGACAATAGATTACAATGTTCTACAATTATGAGACTATGATGCATGTTTGAAACTATGGAGATATCAATGAAAATCGTTTGATGTGGTGGTGTATTTCTGGTATCAATTGTTTGTTGTGTTAATTGAAAGTATTACTGAAATTGTCTCCAAGGTTGATGTTTTCTAGTTATTTAAATTGATATAACAAGCTTATATTCAGTTTATCGGTGCACACTTGCTGTATCTGTATGGTTGATTAATTGGTTCTTTCAAGAAAAGATTAAATCCTTTTAGTTGATCATAGTAATTAGGGAATCTGATTTGGATCATTAAGAAGAACTTGGTAATCACATCCTTGCATGTTTATACAAGTTATAAACTCAAATTTATATGCCAAACAATTAGAGTATCTGCTAGAAAGAGGTTATTCATTTTAGATTTCTCATTTGACTCCGCATACCCAATAAGGCACTAGTCTCTATATTTTCACCATTTTAGTTTCACTCATTTTTTACATCTGTTAAATTGAACATATTATGTTTTAGCCTTGATATTGCTATACAATCTATACCAAACTAAAATTTATTTATCCACTCCCATTTGCCATTGTGGATGAATTGTTTTAGGAAATAAACACAAGCCAAGTCTGCCTCTTTCATATAGGTATACCCGCCTAGGTCTAGCAGCACCAAAAGAGAAGAAGGTTCAAATCATTTGGCCTTGTCTGTTACCCTGAAATGTATCAAGAGATTGGCAACCTCTTGAGGTATTTTTCCTGCGTTTTTGAGAGCTAACATGGGCTTTGCAACTTCCAAATCCACAAAATCTACCATTAGAATTGTTGCTTGCAAATTTATTTTTTGTATTTGTAATTTGTGAGTGAATTTGATGTTGATAAATGGTGCTTTTCAAGTCCAAGGTAGATAGATTACATTTTCAGGCATACTTGAAGTTGAGATTCCATCAAATATTTGGAAACTAGTAATTTTTATCCCATCAAATTACTTATCATTTATAACATGTTGGACCATGTAAGGAATTTATCTCAAAAAGAGATGGAAGTTAAAAAGGTGGGTCTTCTTTTCAAAAGAAATTGGGGTGTGTTGCACAAGTGACAACGAATGGAATCTAACTTATTGAAGATACAAAGGTGGGTCATTTTTTTAGAAGAAATTGGGGTGTGTGCACATGTGAAACCAAAGGGAATCCAACTTATAGAAGTTGAAAAGTTGGGTCTTCTTTTTAGAAGAAATCATGGTGTGTCTAACAATTGACAACAAAGGGAATACAACTTATGGAAGTTTAAAAGGTGGATCTTTTTTCAAATGAAATCAAGATGTATTGCATAAGTTACAACAAAGGGAATCCCAACTTATGGCCAACTTGGTGGAAAATACTTTCCTAGTAATTATTTTTTTAATATGTTGGAATAAGGTATTTTTAACATAATGTCTATCAGATTTGTACCATTAACTTATGTTAAAAGTTGATATATGTATATAAAACATTTCGTGTAATGTTAAATATATATATTTTTAATTATGTATTTATGGAAGAGTTGAACCTTGGTTTCCATTAGGAAAATCAAGTAACTCAACCATTTAACCATACCGCACTTAAACTTAATTATTTTATTTATATTTTTTACTTCAATTTTATATGAAGACCTATTTTTATTTAATTTAAAAAATAATTTATTTTAAATTGAAACTATTTAAAAATCATTTTATATTTATTTTCTTTCTTTTAACAAAATTGTATCTATCTTAAAATAATTGATAGAAAAGGGCATAAATAACCTTTTTTTTAAATGCTGAAGTCTGACACAACAAAAAATTAATAATAATACGTTCTATTGAGTTATGACTTGTGGACATTGGCAAAAATTCTGATTGCTTCTTTTGATTTGAGATCTCTAGACAAGGAGGCTATTGTGAAGTTGAAATCCATGCACGGTAACACAAATGGAAGAAACCAAAATTTTGGTTCGAATGGCCCCCATCTTTGCATGCACAATTATAATGAGTAATGCTTGGCTCAACTACAAACCATCTTAGTGGAGCAAGGATTAGCTATAAATAGAAATCTTGGAAAAGTTGAAATTCCTGTCTTCTCTACCCATAAATTAAGCAAACATGCAAAAGATAAAAACCAAAAAGAAATATATGCAAATAACGCCACTATTGCCAAGGTAACTTTTAACTTTTCACGAGATGTGCAAAATAAAATTATAATCCAATTCTCCCCTTCTATCTTTGCTATGGGTATGTTGTAAACCAAATAGGAACTCAGGAGCTACAGACATTAAAGGAGAAGCCACACAACATTTTTACCTACACTCAATAATTTCTTCCCCAACACAGAAAATTCGAGCACGATGACAGCTGCGCGTGCGAGGATAATGAAGATCTAATTGAATTGAAATTTAGTCCTTACCATCTCATTCAGACACAACAAATTTAGTCCTTACCATCTCATTCACATTCACTCCTCTCATCGTCATCACATTTTTATTTCCTATCACAATCAGACTCTTATCATCATGCTTGATGAGTCGGGCTAGATCGAAGTCCCCCAAGTGGGCATTGAGTTCACGATCAAACATCAAATTGGTGTGCTTGACGTCTTAGTGAATGACTATCTGCTCCCATTCTTCATGCAAGTAGAGTGTAGCTGAGGACAGGCCGCACAAAACCCTTTGGCGCCACAACCAACTCAATGGCAGATCCTCTGATAGACCTCACTAAACTCCAAGCTAAGATTCGAGGCCAAACATCCTTGCACCACTACTGTCACTCATAAATTTAGCAACATCCCATATCCATCGCATATAAAATCACCACTAATGTAGAGATCCTTGCTCCCCTCTACAAATGACTTGCTTCCGATTCCATGTATATGAGAAGCCAATCATCAAACTACTAGACACGACAATTGAAAAACCTCCATTGTGGCTAAATTTAACACAAAAATATGAAATCCAGGTGCAAAATACAGAGGCAAATATGAGCAATGAAATGCCTGCCGCTTTGAAATGCCAAATGCTGTGCTCTCCACTATTCTTTTAAAGTGGCCACATGACTCTTGCACTGCCTTCTGTTTCATTCTCACGCCATACCATTGGTTTCACATGCCTTATTGACCGTTTAGAAACCATAGTGAAATTCTTGATGTTATTACGCGGAGACAACTCTTCCACTACCACTGATCGATTAAACACATCATCTTGTAATGTAACCATCGCCAACACTATTAATGAAACCACCACTAGCACTATCCATTGTAACAAGTAGGAGAATATCAATTTACATTGAGCATGGTTTTTGTTGACATAGGTTCTTCCCACCCCTCTGCGACTGTAGGACGCCTCTCGGCGTAACAATAGAGATCCCCCCATAGGAGAGAAAATAAGAGACTATTTATCCCGCCCATGCCCTTTTTGCCCCTAAAGAAGTAACTCTACTTCCAATGGTGAATGCTTGAAGAAGAATGTTGAAGACGATCCAAAATTAGCAAATAATTTTTCTCCCCTTAGGAAGAAATAAATCCAATGGTAGATGTAGAAGCAACTCCCTCAAGATAGATGAGGAAAGAAGTCTCAAGATGCGTGCCTTCGAAAATTGCTCAAGTGTCCATATATTAGAATCAAAGGATGTCACAATATAATCAGGTGAAACCAATCCAAACAATTGTGAAGACTTATGAAGAACAATCTCCGAAAACATGGACAATATGATAATAGGTGTGCTATAATTGTCATTAAAGAGGAAATGGATATCCTCAACTGTGTCCTCAAGATCTGTAATGTGAGACTCCACAAACAAATCTGCAATGCCTAGCAAAAAATCATCTCATAAATTTGAATTTGAAAGACTAGAAACATCCTATTGAATTAAAGTTCTTGAAGCCATGGCATCATTGAACTCTATAGAAGTAGGAGGTGGAAGAGATGGAAGCTCAACACAATTCTCAAGAACCGAAGTGGATGAAAGAACACAATGGTTCAAGAGACCAAACTTCTTAGGAATGCAATTTGTAAGGCATTTTTAACGTCTGATTAACTTGGTGTTCGCAAGTAGACACAATTTAGAGGATGGGTTCATATTGAACAATTCACCAAACCTTCGCAAAAGGCTGCATTTAATTATCAACCAGGGCCTGTAAGCTTTTGACAGTCCTGGCACTATATGTGCATCCAAGGATCCTAACTACGCCCTATATCGATGGAACATAGGTGGTCACACATGTACTGAAAATGATAAGAACTGGAAAAGGAAATAATTCATGAAATTGCAAAATAGGGGAATCAACATAAATCTGCTGCTTAATGCTACGGGTACTTACTACTCAATATTGTAACTGCTAACTATTGAATCTGAACTTGCAACTAAGTAATACTTCTAACTCTTCCGGAGATTGACTCAATGTAAAGTTACAGAACGTAATTCATGCTACGGAATATTATTCATGAAATTCACATGCATATAATTGAGAACTTATCTGAAATGAATTCAATAATGTAGCATCTAATCTAGTAACAAAAAATAAGGTGGGTTTGCAGTACCTTGAGTGGCCCTTGCTTGAGTTGCTGCGCCCACAAAAGATATCAAATATGCACTACTTGATCAAAAAATCATGACAAGCAGCTAAACTCCTTTATTGCATGAAAACTAGACTTCTTACAGTTTGACAAGAATCTCTAAAGATTTCTCATTCAATAGTACATATCTATTGCAACTTGATAACAGAAAACAAGCAGCAATTAACTATTAACTGGTAAAAGCAATCACACTGCCAGATCTACTCCTCGACCATATATCCCAATTTATAGGCTTGGGAGGAGTCTTATTCATCCTAGGACTGAAAACAAAACATTAATGCATATGTCCACTCTCCCTCAAGGATAGGGAGAGGACTAGTTTTTGAATAAAAAAACCATAAATACGAAATGGAAGAAGAAAAACCAAACTAGGACTGCCCCTAATGGTTAACCGCCATGCCAAGGACACGTTTCTTGGAAACTATCACGTCATGGGTCACTCCTGTTTGGAACAAACTTCTTCTAGTTACCTTGTTGGTGGATAAAAGTGTACTTGTGGCAACTCATGGCTAACCATTCAATAGCCACCTTCGCTCACCTCTGGAACTGTTGCACTTTAATCATTTTGTCTTCTTCCTAGCAACCGTCCACAATCCTTTGCTACGGTTTGGAAATCCATTTGCTGCGGGCTATAGTCTTCTTGGTTGCAAGATGTTAGTTTTGCTACTAAGGCATTCACATCATTAACAATCACAATTAAACCATAAAAACATACTAAATCTTATGAACATTCATACATCCACACAAGCATATATAAATATATCATATTTATATTTCCACATATTTAGGTCTGTCAAAGTGCATAAAAGGCATATGAAAGATGTATGAAGTCTTGGAAATGTTTGTGAAACTTAGCAAATGAATTGATTAAAGTATAAACTGATGAAGGAAAAACTAGCCATTATCTAGATCCATTATTCCCCCCAACTGAAGTATTTACTTGTCCTCAAGCAACTTTAAAGTCCGGAGGTTATACTACAGAGCTATCTCCCTGAAGTTAGCTACAATGTCAACTCCCTTATTCTGCTTCAGATAATAGCATTTTTGATCTGAGAGCTTTGCCAACCTTGTGTTTTTTGCTGCTTCTTCCTCCCCATGTTTCTTCCCTGTCTAGTGTGGTACTGGAAACAAGAGAATAGGTGGATGAAAGATGAGTGGAAACCATGCAACTCCATTTTCCTTTGCAATGTCTATGTACTTGTGAGATCTTCGGATGATGGCTACAAAATTATAAAGGGAGTGTGGCTCCTTTCTCTTCAGCTCAGGGGTTAGCTTTTCCCATCTTTTTGGCACAAACTTGAAGGCTTCATTAATAGCTCCTGTGGCTAATCTCTTCATCCTCACATAATCTTGTTCTCTGATATTCATTATCTTATTTCCCACACCTCTGTGATCCAAAAGATCTAACCACTAATCTATGACTGCATTGGGATCCGCTGATTCTTTTCTAAGCTATAAAGCAATAGCCTTTTCATGGTATTCTTGTAAAATTTGGCCCCTTTGATGTTCATTTTTGATATAGGAGACCAAAGCTCTGATTTGTAGATCTCCTACAAAAATCAAGGGATTCCAAGCAATTTCATTTTAGAGAATATAATTGTGTAGGTAGAATTAACATAGCTGATCTTGCATTTCTAGTTAAACTGAAAACACAAAAAAATTTCTTGCAGAAATAAAGCATAAACTCTAGCAGGCGGCCTACACTTTAGTAATTGTGCAGTTTTGTCTGCTATTTCTTGAATTTTCACCTTCAGCCTTTTTACTTTTATTTCTTGTTTATCCAATGCCCTAGTGTGGTTGGAAATCATTTCATTTTTCTCCCTTGCCCATTCTTTCTCTTTTTGGGAGAGTTCCTGTGTTCTTCTCCGAAGCTCCACACCTAGGGACACCACAGTTGGTCTAGTGGGGGTTTTGATATGAGGAATTGGGCCTTGAGATATTGGTTCCTTCGTTTCTGCTTCTACCATAGCAAGCTATGCTAGTACCTCCAATTTTGACCCATGCTCAAACTTATAGAGCTTCTCCTCCAATTCTTTAATCCTGTCATCCCTCTCACTGTCCTTTTGTTGTAGTGTCTTTAACAATTCTTCCAATTGCTTTATTCTTTGCATTGCTTCCTGCAATTCCTTACTAATATCTCTTTCTTCAATAAAAAGTTCATGTTTTTCCAAAAATTGCTCATCTCCCCATTGTACTTGTGTATTCACAACCCTTTGAAACAGGGATTTTTAGGGATCTCCTTCTCATTTTCTTGGCCACAAAAATATCTTCTGAATTTGATTCAGAAGTGGCAGTAAAGTACAATGACTGTACAGCTGGTGTATTCACATTTCCATGGGAATTCCCCTTTGATCTTGAATCCATCTCAATCATAACAATATCTTCTTTCTGCTTTTTGCCTATGCCTTTCGTTGGCCCTTTCTTCCAGAGACGATGTGATTGCCTCTTAGGTTGTGTGGGCCTCTTCTGCCCCTTTATAGGTGCAGAAGAAGAAGCTCCACCCTTTCTTTTCTTGCCTTCTTGTGGCCTTCTGGAAACAGGGGTTTCTTGTTTTCTCTTTGTTGCGGGTTGCTCGGTAGAGACTACAGGCTGTGTTTCTTGCAGACCCTGCTCCTCTGGTTCTCCTGTGCTGCGGGTAGGTGTTGCATTAGGGAAGCCAAAGGGCATTTCCTCCTTTGGAGCAACAACAGGCTCTTCTATTATTTGTTCTTGGCCCCTATTATCCTCATTAGGCAATTCAAGGATATTGTTGATATTGTTACAATTAATAAAACTTTCCCAATAAACATTTGGAAACTGAGCCCTAAGACTCTTCTTTACCAAAAATGTAACTAAGCAAAAATGAGACAATGTTGTGTTGTTTCTTTTCTTCTTGTATTCAAAAGACATTCTCTTTAACAGGTTATACAAGAAATTAGGAATATTTACATGCTTACCATGGCGAAGATGATTGAACAGTTTGAAATGAATTGTGTATGCAATGATTGTCTCCCACCACATGTAAGTACTTAACTATATAAGAAGCAATTGAAGTCCAAAGCCAAGGCAAAGACAATCGTTTAGTAGCTTTTGAAGAAGAATCTAGGTTTTCTCTTGGCAAGGAGAATTCATTTCTTGCTGCAATGGCGTCCGCCCTAACTGAAAACTCCTCCCTTATCCTTGGAAATCCAGATACTTCAGCAATAGCTGCCTCTGAGGCATCTACCCTTAGACCCCTAACAACTACCTCATCATTCTGCAATGTGGCTGCGAATTGTTGGGTCATTACCTCATTAAATTCTGTCAGCCTCAAAAAATATTCTAACCAGCCAGCTTGCTGGAAAATGGGCAAACATAGCTTGTCATCTAGCAATTGGTTATGTGCTGCTGGTTCTTTGCGTATTATATCACCCCCCATTATAATGCTTTGTGGCTTTATAGTCACTTCACAATTTTGCTCTTGTTTTGTTCTCGTTCTATCACCTCAATTACACTGCTTGTGCTCTGTTGTATGCCATAACACCCAAATACACCTCTTAATTCCTCTGCTAAGCTCTTTGTTTTTGGTGATGGTGGAAAATAGAACGGATTTTTTTTTTTAAATGACAACAAAAAAATTGAGGAATAATCTTGAATACCCTCCCCCCAACTAAGCCTGCTAAGTGTCCACACTTAGCTCGTATGGATAGAGTGGAGATATAAATGGAAAGTAGTGGAAATTTGAAATATGCTATTTGACATGCTTGAATGAACAATAAATATACATAAAATTAGTAAGCTTAAATGATAATTATGATTGCTAAGGTGGAGTGTACTTGGAGTTATTATTTGAATTGATTTGCAACTCATGTGTAGAAGTTGAATTGCACCATGCAAGCAAATTTTGAAAAGACTTGCCATGATGGATATGAGCTGTGTGCAGTTATGATATGCAGTGTATGTGTGACATGTGGGAATTAGGCTGGAGTGATGGATGAAAAGGAAAGGTTGCGCAAAGTACGCTTCAGGTGAAGTGATAGTTATTGCAGGGTATGGTAGAGATGAAAAGGTGATGTGATGGAACTGGTTGCATGTAATAATGTGGACATGTATATTGCTACATGTGCGAATAAGATGTAAATGCAATATGAATGGATATATATTATGATGAATATGTGAATGCTACAGGTGCATGTAACAATAGGTCCCTTTGTGATAGTTCTTTTGGTTTGTGTTGCTGCAAGCCCCTTCTGCTTTTGCTCATTGGTTGAAGAAACGAAGATTGCTGATTGTCACTTGTGTAGTGTGTGCACATGAAATATGTGATGAAATTATACTTGTGGAACATTAGTGGCCGAGTTGCGTAGCTCGTCTACTGATACATTTGTAGAATTTATTGTTTCTATTGTTGAATTTTCTATGTCAGGTTCAAACTGTTGTTGTAATGTAAGAAGGAAGTCATCATTCTGCAATGGTTTCTTATAAAGCTTCAATTTATGACCATTGACTAGCAGTGGGAACTTTTCTCCATCTATTGTCTATAGCTGAATTGCTCTATTTGGAAAGATTGTTTTTATCTCATATGGCCCAAGCCATTTGGTTTGCAATTTCCCTTTGTAATCTTTGTATTTGGAGTCATAAAGTAGAGCCCAATCACCTGCACTTAATTCCTTTGTCTTAATAAACTGATCATGCCAACGTATCCCTTGATTTTGGATAACTTCAGTGTGGTGTATGGCTCACATTCTTATTTCATCCAATGCATTCAGGTTGTTCAATCTCTCCTGTTGTGCTGTTGACAAATCCATGCCCAATTTGATTGTTCTCAATGTTTTATAATCAAATTCTATAGGAAGTGCTGCCCTTTTACTATACACTTGTTCATATGGTGTAAAGCTTGTTGTGGTCTTCCAAGTTGTTTTGTAAGCCCAAACTGCCTCAGGTAACCTGGCTGCCCAATCCTTCTTATGAAGTTGCATTGTCTTTGTGAGGATGTTTTCAATTTCCCTATTGGTGACTTCCACTTGCCCATTTGCTTGAGGGTGAAGGTGTGGACTTTCTGTGTCTGATCTCATATACTTGAACTAATTTTGTGATCAGATCTGATGTAAACTGGGGTCCTTGGTTTGTGACAATTTCTCATGGAACACCATATCTTGTGAATATGTCTTCATAGAGAAACTTTGCCACATTCCCATCTCTTGCAAACTGTAAATCCGTAACCTCTACCCATTTTGTAAGGTAATTTGTGCAGACGAGTATGTATTCTTTGTTTTTTGATGTTGGTGAGGTGGGACCAATAAAGTCTAATCCCCATTTGTCAAATGGTGCGATTGTTAGCTGTGGCTGCAATGATGTTTCATCTGTTTTTGTTGGCCTTCCCATTCTTTGACATCTATCACAACTCTTGGTATATTTAATTGCATCTTTATAAAGAGTTGACCAATAATAGTCAATATTCAAAATTTTAAAAGCTGTCCTCTTTGTTGCATAGTGTGCCCCATAGGGTTCATCATGGTATGCTCTGAGGATATCATATACTTCATCTTCTCGAATGCATCTTCTCATTATGTTGTCTGGGCTTGTGTAGAATAAGCATCCAGCTATCCATGAGTAGAGAAAACTTTTCTGAACTAACTGCCTCTTCTCCCTTGGTGAGAAATGGGGTGGTGTCTTTCCTGCTACAAGATAGTTGGCAATATCTGCATACCAAGGTGTATGCAGAGAGAGCAAATAAATGCTCATTTGGGAATGAGTCATCAACAACATCTTCTTCTGATCTTGTTGGTAGTCTAGAAAATCTGCGACTACATTTGTTTTACCTGGCTTATCCACAATGGTAATGTCAAATTCTTGAAGTAATAATAACAATCTGACAAGTTTGCCACCAACCACTAGTTTGTTCATGCGATACCTTATTGCTGTATGGTCAGTGTGTAGGAACACCGAATACCTTGTAATGTAATGTCTGGATTTATTTATTGCATAAACCACTGCTAACATCTCCTTTTCAGTCACTGTATAGTTGAGTTCTGCCCCTTGAAGATTTTTGCTGATATAATATATGGCATACTCTTTGTTTCCTTCCTTCTGTCCTAGCACTGCTCCTATTCCAAAATCAAAAGCATTTCTATGAATATGAAAAGGGAGATTCCAATTTGGTCCTCTCAATACAGGTGTCTTAGTTAATGCTGTCTTGAGAGCTTCAAAAGCAGTTTGACAAGCAGGTGTCCATTCAAATTCTACATCTTTAGGCAATAGGACAAATAGTGGAGCTGCAATTTTGCTAAAATCTTGTATAAATCTTCTGTAATATCCAGTGTGGCCAAGGAAACTTCTAACATCCTTTTGTTTTTGAGGCACAGGGAGTGTTGATATTACCTCAATTTTGTTGGGGTCTACTTGAATTCCTTCATTTGACACAAAATGTCCCAAAACACTTCCTTCAGTCATCATCAAGAAGCATTTCTCATGACTCAAGGACATGTTATGTTCTTGATATCTCTTTAGTACCTTCTCCAAATTGCCAAGTGCTTCATCATAGGTATTCCCATAAGTTGTGAAATCATCCATGTAAACTTCCATGGAATCATGTGCAAAGTTTGAGAATATGCGTAGTACTGCCCTCTGAAAGGTGGATGGTGCATTGCATAGCCCAAATGGCAAGACAAAATAAGCATATGTACCCCAAGGGCATGTGAAAGTTGTCTTGTCTTGGTTTTCTGGGGCTATCTTAATTTGATTATAGCCACTAAATCCATCCAAAAAGGAAAACTACTTCTTGCTTGCTAATGAATCAAGTACTTGGTCAATGAATGGAAGTGAAAAGTGGTCTTTCCTAGTTGCAGCATTCAACTCTTGGTATTCTACACACACTCTCCATTTCCCTCCTTTCTTAGGTACAATCACTAGTGGTGACAACCATTGACTGTCAGAGATGGGATAGATAAATTCTGCATCCAACAATTTTTGTAATTCTGATTTGACCATGTCTCGAATTGCAGGGTTCATTCTCCTTTGGGATTGTCTAACCGGTTTGAAACCATCATTGATGTAAATCTTATGCATGCACAAGTCTGGGTCTATCCCCTTCATATCATGATAATCCCATGCAAAGGTTGCTGCATGCATAGTTTACATACTCTCCGATTACTCTCTGAGTAGTCGAGTAATCTCCAAAACATTTGCATGCCGAGTAATTTTTGCTTTTACTCTCGGGCAGTGTGCAGATGGATTTTCTCCCATCAAATTATCGAGTAATCGCCAGTAGCTCGCAAAAAACCCACAAACTTGGCATGTTTGTGTGTATATAAATATGTCTGTGTGTGTATATGCATGCAAACTTGGCATCCTGTGTATGTTTATAGATATGTATGTGTGCACAGTGCAATCTTGAGTATACACATACATAAATATCCACACACATTTGCCGAGTATTTGCTAAGTATTTGTCGAATATTTGCCGAGTTTTTCCCGAGTCAAAATTTTTGGGCTTGCTGAGTACTCTCCAATTTTGAGTATGTAAACTATGGCTGCATGTGCCTTCAACATAGTCAATAGTGAGGTTTGTTGTGCAGTAGTCAGTTGACTATTTACATTCAATGTTTTGCTTGACGTAATCTCTAAAGTCAAGGATGATGTTTGAATAGATGAAATATTTGGAATACAATGATGTGGTAACAAAGTATGGAAAATTTGGGAAACCGACTCAGATGAATTAGTAGGGATTATATTTTGCAGAGGATCTTGTAGACATGTTAGACGATCATGTTGTTGCGGGTCCCTACCATAGTTGTTCTGTATGATGTTTGCAATCAGTTCATCTTCATCTTGGTTTTCTAACAAGTTTCGCTCAATAGTGATTAGAGTTTATAAGGAGTACTAATCTTCCTCATCTAGGACAGGCCAGATAGTTTGTTCTAGGTCTGCATGTGGCTGGGCTGGTGGATAAAGGACTAATTTCTTAGTCACATTTCCATTGGAAATGATCATATTTCTAGACTTGCAACCTATGAAGGCATCTGCTGTTGCCAACCAAGGTCTTCCTAAGATGAGGGAATGTTCTGCAAGATTAACTTTAGGCTGCAATACCATAAAGTCTGCAGGGTACTCCCATGAATCTAATGTTATCACCAAGTCTTCAACAATTCGCTCAGGTTTAACTGTGAACCTATTTGCCAATTGTAGAACAGTAGGTGTAGGTCCGAGCTCCATTAGTTGTAATAATTTCATGGTTTATTTGGTCATTTAATGAGAGTGCCATTTATTTTGACATCCACTACAAGGCTCCCAAGCTCTGCATACTTGCGGACAGTTATGTTTCCCAACATAATGTCTGCAAGTTGTCCTAAGACATGTATAATATGAGGGTCCTTTCGCTTCCCGCTTGACTTTTTGAGGTATAGCTCTCTCACTGTTTTAGTATAAATAGGAACTTCCCTAATAGGCTGGATGGGGGGTATTTTGATGCAAACATCCTTGAGCTGTCCCAACAGATTAGTTTCAGCTTGTGATTGATGTTTTTGGACTATTAATCTCTCAGGGAATGGAGGCTTTGGATTCATGGGTGTTGGATTGGCCTGATTTGAGTTAGGTTCCTTAGGCTGTTTGCCCATGGGATTAGCTGGGAGTTCCTAATCAACCAATGCTGTGATATGAGGAGATGAAGGCCCAACTAACAGTTTCCCTGACTTGAGGTGTACATCACTCACCTCAACCCCATAAATAGAGTATTGGATGGTTTCGTTAGCATAAGCCTGTTGAACCGGCTTATTATTAGGGTTAGGTGCAGGTTGTGCTGGGAATTGAGGTGCTAGGTGGTGTACGTGCTGGGTTTGTTGGGTTTGGCATTATTGCTTGCTATTGTGGCTGCAAGGGCTGCTGGTAATTTTGATTTTGATTTTGCCACTGCTGACCTCTTTGCCATTTAGGTTGCCATTGGTTTTGTTGGGGTGGCCACTGAGAGTTGTAATTAAATTTTTGGTAATTCTGTGGTGGCCACATGTTTTGTTGTTGTTTATTCCAATTGGATTGAGGATTTTACCATTGTAAGTTTTGTGCATTAGCCCAAGGTTGAGGGTTCCAACTAGGGAAATTTGCATTGTTAATTGGAAATGACATGTTATAATTCACAGGGTCTTGGGGCATACCTTGTCTTGGCTGCCATGGTTTCCTTTGAGTGATGTAAAACACCTGACCATCTTCATCCTCTAGTGCATGAAATTCTGGTTTCCCTTGCCTATCTTCAGAAATACTTGCAATTAGTCTTTCTTTGTTTGCAATGTGGTTAGTATTCTGTAAGGGCTTCTTCCGTCTCTTCTTGCTTCTTTTTCACATGCAGAGTTTCTAATTGTGTAGCTAAATGGCTGATGATATCCTCCTTCATATTTGACAAAAGATTGCTTAGCTCTACCCTAGAGACTCTATTGGATGATTTTTTGAGTGGAGATGCCTTGTCTACCCTAGTCTTTTTGGTGAAAGATCTTGAATAGTTTCTATAGACTTTGCAAATCTCATCAAATGGTAATTGTGAGACATCTCCTGCCTCAATGAGGTTAAGGGCATCCATGCAATCCACATTAACTCCCCTTAAGAAAACTAGTATCAGGGATTCATCTGAGAGTTTGTTTTGGTGAGATTTCTTTAGGTAAAACTGGAACCTGTCTACATAGTCTTCCAATGGTTCATCTTCTTTTTGTGTCATTCTGAAGATATCATCCCTTTTCCTATCAGTGCCTCTGCAATAATCCTGGTACTTTTCCAAGAACTTTGTCTTCATGGTATTCCAATTGGGAACAACATCACTTCCCAAACCCATGAACCATCTCAGAGCAACATTCTTTAGTGTTATTGGGAATAATTTGAGCCTGTGTGCATCTGTGGTATAGTCATAACTTTTGCATAGCACATCAAACTAAAAAGGAAGGTGTCTGGGTCCTCCGTGACCAACCCATAGAAAGGTTGTAACGGACTGACCCTTTCATAAAGTAAAAATTTCATAATTTTACACCAAACATATAATGGAAACAAGTAATAAAGCCAATGCAATAAAATTTTTCTTTTCTTTCATTGATAATTTCCAAATTAAATACAACATATTTCATCAAGTATTTCTTTTTCTTTTCAAATACACATTAGAGTAAGGAAACATACAAGTACATACATAGCTCATGGAGCTTTCCAACAAATAGTAGTAAGATGGTCCAGGTTCCTTTCCTTTCAAATCTTGGTTCTTTTGTCGTCTGCTATGGAGGAGAAGCATCACTAGGGTGCTTTTCTGCCAACCACAGACTCTTAATGCGGTCCCTCACACATCTATCATTCGATAGATGGCCCTTCCCTTCGACGAAGAAATTGGTAGAGTAATCGATACCGACAACCAACTGAGTATAGTGCTATGTCCTACATAACTAGACCTTTGTAATCCCATAATCTCGATCTAGCATGCAATAATGGACTATGGTGAACTGATAGTGTAGTCTCAAGCATCACACAATCTAAGTGGAGACTCGTACATTGCACTACTTTGGCCAAAGTGTTTTAATTCAGTAAACGACTGAGAGTCATTTATCACATACACTACTTAGGGCCGATTTGACTTAAGGCTATCTTACACTACGCATAGGTATGGTTCTTCACTGGATAATCTGTCATCCTAGACTAAGCTACAACACCCTAGTCTAATTGAAATGCAATAAATAACAAGTCTACAAGCCCCCTTCCTTATTGGATTATCTATCCTAGGAGTAACACAAGCTTCCCTAGTTATCTTAATCACTTAGCTGGTGTACCTCAAGTGACTCTTGCATTCAATCAAGCCTAATAGAATAATATCTAAGCAAACAACATTCTCCTATTATGGAGATCATTACAAACATGTAAAACATAGCTAGAATTTGCTTCATTTTCTCTTTTTCAAAAGACAACATAATACTTCCTATGCACAAACAGAAAATACTTTTCAAACAGCATAATAATCTTTGTAAGAGAATAGTAGAAGAATATCCCATGCCTGTAGACGCTTTTCCCAATTGAAGACGGAGCTTCCTTTACTTCTAGCTCAATCCAGTTTCTAATTTTCACATAAGATAATAACTCCTCACAAAATTCCCTCTTTCTCACTCTCATAATACAATAGCAGAGCTGACGTATTCCTTGGGTAGAATACGTTTCTCTCCAAAATATAAATAACTCTCATAAATGTGAACACTGTTGTATACTAAGGTCACTCAAAATTATGAAGATTGACTGTATAAAATGTCACCCAGAAATATGATGAATGGCTGCATATAAAATGTCACAAGATAATACACACAGGCTGATAAGAAAAAGCTGTGAGTGAATGAAATGAAAAGAGTGTAATGTAGGAATACAAATGAGTGAATTGGTGCAAAATAGGAGAGATGGGCAACTATTTATAGTGAGCCCAGCCTCCCTGTTTCTTACAGCCATGGCATGTGGTTTGCCACCACTGCTGTTTGAAGCATTCAAACTAGAAGGTGGCACAATTTCCCTTCCCTACTTAGCATTTAGCAAGGTGAGTCGACCTTTACTTCTGCTAGCACTAGAAAGACCAATTCCAAAGCACATGGAGAAATTATGCCAATCGACACCTACATAATTTGTTCTCAGATGTGGTGCCAAATTCATAAAATGGCGGGTGAATCATATAACAGAGAAAATGTCATTTTTGATTAGTGAACACATAGCCTATTTTCCAGGTCGAATCGACAAAGCTTTGTTGCTGCATTTGATTTTATTCTTTGTTTCAGATTTTGACTTGGTCAACATATTTGAACGCCTTCATGATTTTCTCCCTGTGTTTCACTTATAGGTGACGTGATTTCTCATAGTGCCGTATGTGTTTCAAATTCAAATATTTTACCAAAGCTCAACATGCGAATGAAGTCATTTGAATTATTTTGATCTTCCAAGGTTTAATAAAACATATTGATTCCAAAGTTTAAAGACGTTGATTCAGAAATATTTCACTTTCAAAGTTCAATGATGAATATTTAATTGAATAGGAAATAATTCGATTCCCAAATGATGAAGATTTAATCGATTTGAAAATAATTTGATTTCCCAAAGTTTAAATGATGAATTATTATATATATATATATATATATATATATATATATACTTTCTAAAAATATTAAACACATATATATATATGTACATTTAAATACTCAAGTATAAATATATATACACACACACACATATATATATATATAATCTTTAATATATATATATACAAATATATATATTGTGAGCCAGTTAGCACACATCCGATATATAATATATATATATATATATCCAATTCAGAAGGCAATAATAATAATATTATTAATATCCACATAATACAGGATGTGTGCATATATACATATATACCTGTATATCCCTCTATGTACACATATGTGTAGGTATACCATATCGATGCATCCGTATGAGCATGTCCATCAGCCAATGTACGCTTGTATCAATATGTATATACATATGGATACATGTATATACTATATATATGTATATATGCCCACTTCCGCCTCACTTACATCCATTTACATTACCACCATATTGATAGGTGTGTACGTGTGGTATCTCTATACATATGCATATGCATGTCGTTAGATCCTCCTGACACGTGTATGGATACATATAAACATACTTCCATCTACATCCAACCTATCCATATGATCGTAATATCACAAGACAAATACATAGATAAACATCACTCATAAATGCATACAGAAGTAGACAAGACTCCTAATGCAAACATATAAGCTAAGGATGACTTAACTATAACCCATACAAATTGACTCAGTTCACTCAATCTAAGGTGAAGTGTGTGTATGCTCAGATAGTTCACTTTACCGGTTACCCGACCAAGCTCCTCTCCCCCTCCACCTGGAGGAATGGTTCATATACCTGCATCCACTGACATAATCTCACGATAGTCAAATGTTCATAACATTAGCAGTATACATAAACGTCTCAAGTTAGAATAATCACAATTCAATAACCTTATAATGCATATTTCACCATGGATAACATCAATTGAGGCAACATTAAATGAGACAATCATTAAATGTGAAAACACTCATATTGATAACAAGGAACAACATATTTTATTCATCTTCTGAATTCTCTTTACAATCATTTTACCCTATGTAGTACTAATAAGTAGTAGTTATACAATCGGGGTGTAACACAGGTAGTGTTGAAGGAGGTATGTTCTTCAAAGCAGTTGCTCTCTCCTGGTTGGCAATGGGGAACTCAAACGTTACATGCGTTGGTGGGTCTTCCACTGTAGCATCAATCATGATGCCTAGATGAAATTGGGGAGTTTACTCTATGTTTGGTGTGGGTACTGGTGTTAGGGATGATTCTTCTTCAGGAATACCCTCACTTTGTTCACTTTCTTCACCAGTATCCTCTAATGCTTTGTGTGCTGAGGGGAGAAATCTTCCTAGAGCGTCTCGTTTCCTTCGCATGCAATGATTATGACTTTTTGGATCAGCGGTTCTTGCACATTGTTAGTAAAGCGTGTTTGTGTTGATGGTTAAAACCTAATTACCCTAATGCTGAAAACAAAAGCACTAAACTATGAAAGATTAAAAATACATAGGAGAATCTTGAATGTAGCATCCTCCTCGGCAACGACACCAAAAATGTAAGGCCTTTCTAACGTTTGATTAACTTGGTGTTCGCAAGTAGACACACAATTCAAAGGATGGGTTCCTAATTGAACAGTGCACCAAACCTTCACAAAAGGCTACATTTAATTATCAACTAGGGCTCGTAAGCTTTTGACAGTGCCGACACTATATGTACATCCAAGGATCCTAACTACGCCCTATATCGATGGAACATAGGTGGTCACACATGCACTAAAAACATTAAGAATTGGAAAAAGAAATAATTCATGAAATTGCAAAACAGGGGAATCAACATAAATTTGTTGCTTATGCTACGGGTACTTACTGCTCAATACTGTAATTGCTAACTATTGAATCTGAACTTGCAACTAAGTAATACTTCTAACTTTTGACTTCTAACTCCTTCGGAGATTGATTCAATGTAAAGTTACAGAATGTAATTCATGCTACAAAATATTATTCATGAAATTCACATGCATATAATTGAGAACTTATCTTAAATGAATTCAATAATGTTGCATCTAATCTAGTAACAAAAAATAAGGTGGGTTGGTAGTACCTCAAGAGGCCCTTGCTCGAGTTGCCGCGCCCATAGAAGATATCAAATATGCACTACTTGATCAACAAATCATGACAACAAGCTAAATTGCATGAAAACTGGACTTTTTATAGTCTGACAAGAATCTCTAAAGATTTCTCATTCAGCAGTACATATCTATTGCAACTTGATAACAAAAAACTAACAACAATTAACTATTAACTGTTTTAAACAATTACACTGCTAGATCTACTCCTTGACCACAAATCCCAATATATAGGCTTGGGAGGAGTCTTATTCATCCTAGGACTGAAAACAAAACATTAATGCATACGTCCACTCTCCCTCAAGGATAGGGAGAGGACTAGTCTTTGAAACATAAAACCGTAAATATGAAATGGAAGAAGAAAAACCAAACTAGCACACTGCCCCTAACGATTAACCGCCATGACATGGACATGTTTCTTGGAAACTGTCACATCATGGGTCACTCCTATTTGGAACAGACTTCTTCCAGTTGCCTTATTGGTGGATAAAAGTGTATTTGTGGTGACTCATGGCTAACCATTCAATAGCCACCTTCGCTCTCCTTTGGAATTGTTGCGCTTTAATTGTTTTGGCTTCTCCTTTGCAACCATCCATAGTCTTTTGCTATGGGATGGAAATCCAGTTGCTGCGGGCTATAGTCTTCTTGGCTACAAGATGTTAGTTTTGATGCCAAGGCATTCACACCATTAACAATCACAATTAAACCATAAAAACGTACTAAATCTTATGAACATTCATACATCCACACAAGCATATATCAATATATCATATTTATATTTCCACATATTTAAGTCTGTCAAAGTGTAGAAAAGGCATATGAAAGATGTATGAAGTCTTCGAAATGTTTGTGAAACTTAGCAAATGAATTGATAAAAACATAAATTGATGAAGGAAAAACTAGCCATTATCTAGACCCATCATAATCCACACTAGATACATGAGTGTGGAAATCTAAAAAGGAATTTCAAGATCATTAGGGGCAAAATGGGTAAAGGTGTACAAGCGAGTTGTATGATCAACCATCCTAATATTTACAATCTCACTACTCTATGAGTCTAATAATCATTGAATCGCGAACTCAACAATCTTCCCCACTTCACTATATGTAATCTAATAGATGGAAAGTAGATTGATTGAGAATGAAGTAACACAAAGTACATCATTGAAGGTGCCATCTCCAATATCAATAAATCCTTTTCCCACAAATAATCATATATGTGTTGTTTCCCATTAAGATGCGTGGTAAAGTACAAGGCTAAAATGAAGAGAATTTCCTGTGATGAAGCCATATGATGTGAGGCTCTTGAATCAAGAAACCATCTTCCTGACTAGAGACTTGTAGATGCAAAAAGTGCATTGCTCTTTATCTTTTCTTTCCAATTTGCCACTCCAATTGCCCTTGACTATATAGATGAAGATGATGTCGAAGAAGAAGATGCATCAGATGACATTGATGAAGACAATTGGATATTGTTCTTTTGAAGATGCATCAACTCTTCACTCCATTTGGTATAGCACTGATGCTCATCATGTCCTTGTTTTTTGCAATATGCATGTTTGGCTCTCCTTCTTAGATGGTTCCCCTTTAGAAGAGGAAGAGGACACAAGAGTAGCATGTGATGATGATTCCTTGGCTTGCTCATTGTTCTTGAAGTCCTTTTTTTTTTTTGTTTCTTTCCTTTGTTGTTTGAAGCCTTTTGATATTTTGTGCTCTGATTAACAATAAGAGCTTGTGGTTTTGACAACTTCAGATTACCCATTTGTACTAACTTTGCCTTCTCCCTTGTGAGTGATGCAGCAAAATGATCGAGTGAAGGTATATGAAATATAGTATGAAGAGCATCTCTTGTAGCATAGAATGTAGAAACAAAAACTGAATAATCACTATCAAGATTGCAAGGATGGAAAAAATCAATTGGGTGTTCTCTTTCTCAATACCACACTGCCTTAACTGTAATTTGAGTGATTTGAGTTTAGTGAAAAAGTCTTCGATGCTATCAAAGTCTATAGGATTTAAGCCAATGAGCTCATTTTCCAACTGAAAACCTCACAAAGTATTTTGCTTCCCAACTAAGCACTCCAGTGTAGTCCATATTTGATTTGGTGTTGTGCAAGACTCAATGTGAAAAAGGAGATTAGGAGAAATAGACATGCATAATGTTCCATAGGCTTCATCATTCAGGTTATACCTCATTCTCTTATCTGTAGCGGCTGTTGGTTCAAGTTTTGTACCCATGGTAACTTGGTATAACCCTAGTTTCTTTAATTTTATTTCCATTTGTTTCTTCCACCCATAATAATTGTATGGGGTGATAATGTTCATCCAAGTTCAGTGCTGTTTCTGCTCTGTAGCTTCTTCCCAAGCTTGAAGTACGTGATCAACTATATCTTGGATCCCAAGTTCATGCTTTACCTTTAAGACTGATTTATTAAACTTCATCTTCATATTTACATCATTCTTTTCTAGTTTTGTGAATCGATGTTGTCTTATGATCCACAAAACTTTTTGTAGTTACATGACTGCACACTTGCAACAAATCCTCTAGAACACACAGCTCTCTGCAGTCAGAAATACCTTCAACAAAAATCCACTAGAGCCTTTTGAGAATTCTTCCAGCCAGAAAAGTCTTATTCAAACCATCTCATGCAACTGATACAATCTCCAACACATCCTAGCGAGCAGATACCACTTGATGCAACCAAGGATCAGGGAGCCAGTCAAGGGCAGCTAATCCAAGCAGCCACTTGCAGATCCACTTATAACCACTTAGTCAATTCAGACAAACAAGAACTTATACTGAGTTCAAATATACATTTTGAAAACAACAGTCAACACTATCTTCATTAATCAAATCTAGATTACATGCTTCACAGGCCCAAAGTCCAGTAATAGGAACCTTTATAACCTACTTACAATATTCTATGATTTTCCCCCTCAGTTAATTACCACAAATAACAGGATTAGTACCCAGTCAATAGGACAAAACAACTCTGACTTCTTACACGCACAGTAGCAGGGTTGTACATCAGCCAACAATACTCCCTTCTCTTACATTCTCTTATCTTCTATCTTCAGCTAGGAAGGAAGATACTTAACCAGTTATCTTACTACACTGGCCCCTCTCTCTTATCACAGCCTTCCTCACATATTTGTATGCTTCTTAGATTTAACACTATGGTCATCTTGTGGGCCCTAGGAGGAAGTGTGGTTTGCTAATAATAAGAAATCTGTTACACAAAAATAGGCCAAGAATAGCCTGCTGTGCACTTATTGAGAGGTAATGAAAAGGATCATGAATCCTGCCATGGTGGACAAGCTGGCCAGCCGCCCCACAACCCTTAATGAATCAACTTGCCAACCTATTTAGGGGAAATTTTTGGACATCCAGTGGCCAGCAAAGGGCAGTGCCTCAGTTTTAACTACTGTATTTATCTTCTGACTGCTGTGGCGAGGTCACTAAGGTTATTGCATTCAAGGTAGCACCAGTTTTAGACTAGGAATAATCTGTTAGCACAGGGAACTGTCACTTAATTCGACAGTTGTTTGTAAGAAAACTGTCTGTCACTTAATTCAATAGTTGTTCGTCAGAAAAATGTCACAGGGAATCAAGCTTCATGCCAGCGAAGGAATAAGGTTTAAATTCCAGGTGAGAACACTTTAACTGCCACTCAGAGATCTGCTTGTGTCAGTATAGAGCCTCATCTATGAACCAAACAAGCAGCGCCTAACATGTCATGTGGGCCCCAACAGCAGACTAAAGGAAAATGTTGAACACCAAGGGATTTTTATTATTCCTCTTGTAGTCCTCAGGTGTGTAAAAATCCAGCAGGGGCCCATACACATTTGCTTTAGCATTGTTTATTTGCTATGTTCCACGGTGTTGCTAGGATGGGGATAGCAGGACAACAGGGGATGCATTTTGGGGATGGCAATGTATATGAAATATAATATATATATATATATATATATATATATATACAGAGAGAGAGAGAGATTTCTACAAGTTAGTGAACAGCAGTATAAAATGACACTGTGAAAATGATGTTGGATGATGTCTGCAAAAGCCTGCATGCCAACTACATTCCAAAAATAGTTTGTTTGTTTGCACTTCTCACACAATACCATACTGTACCAGACCATGGCCAATGCACCTTTAATCTCTTATGCAACTGACAATAATAACTGATGCTAATATCATATCAATAAATTTGTAGTTTGAGTCTTTTTTGAACAGTGAAATTAGAAATCCAAGTTAGTGATATTAGTGTTGACTTTTATATAACTTATATCATTAACTCTGAATCTGAATCATGAAATATTTATTGTTGTTATTCTACAGTTGTTGCTGTCACTATTGTCATGATTAATTTAATTGCTGTTATACTGCTGTTACAATGCTGTCATGATATATTTAAGAGTCTTTTTTCAATGTTATGAATGACTGCTTTTTAAAACATTATAAAAAATGGCTTTCCTGTAGGGGACGACTGGCCGTCCCTGGGATGTTTGAGGGACATCTGAGACATCCCCAGCTGCCTCGGGGATGGCCAGGTATCCCCTAACTGTTTCCTGCCATCCCCTAAAATGGGGGTGCCTTTCTGAGATGTTTCCAGAATTTGTTTGTTGGGGGGGATGGCCAGGGAACTTCCCTGCCATCCTACCATCCCCAAAACACCTAAGGGAACGGGGATGGGGGTTTGAGGGGTGTGGATGCATCCTTGTGTAACACAATTTATTTGAATTTTAACATCTAATGTATTATTCAATTTATCCAAGCATTCAAACTTATTTGAAAAACACATAAAAACTAATTCATTTGCATTATTATTGCAGCATTTAGATTAATTTCAAACATTCATTGCAAACACTAAGGCCCATGAAAACAACAAAGCAAACTCATAAGATCTTTCCATTTGAGCAAAGCAAGCTCCAAACCTAGTTTTAAATGCTCACATGTTCAACAATCAAACATCAACAAACATGCACACAATTTTGAGATTCATACACAAGTAAAAGTCAACCAAAACACACAAGTCATGCCAATATGTCTAGGAGTAAGAGTTGATTGGGTGGAAAGTACTTTGAGGGAGTTGAGGGCAAAAATACCAATTCTCACAACCACGGAAGAGGAACAAGCTCAAACATTAGAACAAATTCAATAGGAAAATGAATTATTACAAGTAATTGAAATAACCCATTTAAATGAGATATTTGAGTGAGAGATTGCCCACTTGGACCCTCTCCTCGAATCTGTTGGACAAAATCTCAATGAACATTGGCAGGAAGTCAACATTTAACGAACAACAAACACCCACACCACCATCACTAAACCCTGATCAAACATTCCTGTCATTTATAAAGTACTCCTTCCTAGTGAAGAGGGTGGTGCACCCAATTCTTCACCATTACACCTATCGTTGCCTTGCCAGTAAACCCATTATTTCCTTGCAAATTATAATATCATGTCACCTATACATTCAATGTGAACAACACATGTGCCCACCATTGATGATTCATGCAGAGTAGTGGTGAGTCAGATTTGGCAAACACAATCTCAAAGCATCTCTATACAATTCTCAAAGCTTCTTTCTACCAAACATAGTCCATTTGATTATTACAATCGTAGGTTTTTATAGTGCTTTACCTGAGCACTTGAGGACTCACATGCTAACTAACTTTAGCTTAAATCATGACACACTTTGTGTGCGATATAGTTATCACTTACATTTTTGGTTATCACTTAGTTAATTGCTCACGCAAACTTAAATTGCTTGACAATAATGCTAGTTAACTAAGGATTGTGTAAAATATAGGAGAGGTATTATCGGGTGCCAACAATTTAGATGATTATGTTGCAAATGGATGAATTATTAGTATATTGCCTAGGCTGAATTGGTTGCCCAACCTCTTCACCTCGAGACCTCGAGAGTATCTCTATGCTTCTGCTCCCTTCAGCTTCATGTTAAGATGGATTGCTATATTTTATAGAGTGAAAGATTGTGCTGCCTTTGTTCTCTTTAGGAGGAGTTTGAGAAGCATATGATTTTCTAGTGTCCAGTCTATTATGAAATCTGTGGCAGGTATTACTATTTATATAGAGATTTTGGTGGTTTTTTTTCCCTCCTCCTTTTGTCACCTTAATCAGAGGTGTTGACCCTTTTATTTCGTGAGGTTACTAGGTTCAAGGATAGATCTCTCCATGGTGGTCCCATATCTACTAGATTTATTACTTCTTTCTTTCAGCCTGCCATAAATTTTAGAGTTGTTAAGCACCCTTTGGAAATGATAGAAACTTGCCGGTGTCTATTTGCACGTGAGTACTTGTCCATTGACGAGTTCCTTGTGGATTTTTTAATTATGTTGGATAGTATTGATTGACATCAGATGGGGACAGATTAGTGATGTACTACTTATTCTTGTGATCTACTGTGGCATAAGCTCCTCAACACCATGTCAAGGACAAGGGCCCTCTCACACCCCTCTTTCACAGCCCACATCTCAGGGACAAGTTCATATGACTGGTTTCTTTCATACTACAAACAATTCTTTGGCTTCAAATGTTAGGAGAGGTCCTATGTGGAATCAATGGACTCCTAGGATTGCCTAGTCCAACCCCCTTAGCTCTAGACTTTTTCCAATGAGCATTCTCAAACATATCATTGGTATTCCTATATTGATAGATGATAACATTGGATGCTCCTCCAATGGTTCACTGAACAGTGAACATTAATGCTTGAGGGTTTTGGTTCACCGCGTGGGTGGTCTACCTTTATTTCTACTGCTCTGTGGGGTTCTCCCCCACTTTTCTATTTATAATTGTACTAGTTAAGGTGGTAACTCTTTTTAGGTGAACTCCCGTGTTTCAGCTATTCTCACCCTCTTTTTCCTTAATGTCAAGGATACCTTTTGCCCTTGTCTTTTGCTATTGTACTTTATTTTATGTTCCAGTCCCTTTGATCCTTTTTGGTCATTCGTGGACATTAATAATGCAACCCTTAGTGTAAGAAACAGAACAATGACATAATTGATTGTAAATATTGCTTCTTGTTGTATTGTGTTTCAATAGCTCTTTAGATTTGTTGTGCATTTTACAAGAACTTAGAGAATAATGCAAAGAAGCCTCTGAAAGGCAGGCTGACCTAAATAGAAAAATCAGTGGTAATCTTATGGTATTTATGCTACATTGTTGGTTGTCAACTTGTCTGAGCTTGTATTGGCAAATATATTATAAGAATTAAACTTTAGATTATATATTTCAATATGGGCACCAAAGTTTGAAAGCTAGACTCATAAACCCTTGCCACGTTCCTACTTGCTTGTGCTAACCATGGAGCTTTGGTACACTGCCTGTAATATTTCAGAAAGTGGATCCTTATCAGGTTTGACTATTATTGCCATAAGGAATACTTGACAACGGGGGCAAAATATTAATGGTGCGAATTTTGTATATATATATATATATAGGCAGTGATTTTTTTCCAGGTTCCGTCAAGGGGCTATTGGTCCACTGGTGAGAATGTTTAGCTCTCAAAGAGCCCACTAGGGATCTAAGTCTTGCAGTGTACCAAGGTCCAACATCACAAGGGATGAGGTTGGGTTGATTCCTGGGCAAATTGGGCAGAATGGATACCTCTCAGACCTTGGTTCTAACCTGATAGAGGTCAATGATTTGTGCACCCAATGCCTATGGCCCTCAAAGTGTACAGGAGTGTTTATCCTCCCAACAAAGATTTTTCTTTTTTTGGAGTGTCTTCTAGCATTTGTTTCTGACATATAATCGATCGATTAGGTCCTTGCAATACACACTCACACATAGATACACATAATGTTAGATATAGACACATATGTGATAACATCCAATCTAGAGTCTTGGCAATCCACCCATCTGTATTATAAAGTATTATAAAGTTACAATCCATCCGTCCACATTTGAATGAGTTAAATGTCTTCCTGAGATAAACAAATGAAATTTAAGAATGCATAAAGTATTATAATATGTTGACTATGTGTCAATTGATTGACATCCGTCCTCGCATATCTATGCGTAGATACACACATTCATGTCAAACAGAAGAAAGAAGATACAAATATCTGGAAGCATATAGATTAGGTATTTACCAAATTCAAATTGGTACTTTTGTGTTATTCCCAGATCTTACATGAAAAGAGAGCACTTCATATCCATGCAGTTAGTCCTTGAACAGAATATAGTGTCGGATAGTTGTAAATTTGTAATGTTAAATTTTGGGATCTAGTACAGTTTTTTAATTTTTCAACAACTCTTGATTAAGATAAACTAAATATATGCTTAGTACCTTGACATATTTGCCATCATATAAAGATTGAGTGACAGTTTTGAAAAACATTCATTACATTTCTTGTTTACGCTAACTGATTATGTTTATGCCTCATATGTTCTTTTTTGGTTTTTTGCCACATGCTCCAAGTTTCTCATGAAGACATCTCTTTGGTAATTCTTGTTCAGCCAGCAGATAAAGAGGAACCAACATCTGGTTGCTTATGTTCAGAGGGTGATTTATTTCTGAATGGTGCTCAGATTGTGCAACAAGATCCAGAAAAGGTATTCAAAGCACATGAATTCTATCCAACATGGACAATGGAATCAGCTAGCACTGCTTTAAGGGAAGTAGTTCAATTATGTTCTGGTTGGAAGAGTATCCAGAGGCCACCAGATTTAGGCATCATACATTAACTTCTGGTAGTGTTTATTGCAAGCTTCTGCATGCTGGCTAGTATTGTAAATTGCTATATGTACGTTTTTCCTTATCCATGAGGCGAACCTTAGAACATATAATCTTATGTACACTTTTCCTTATGAAGCGAACTTTAGAACATACAATCACATTTTCTCTTTTCGTAATTCTAAAGGAAAATCTTCTGTGAGATATTTACATTAACAGGTGGTGTAAGATTTGCCTTGCCATAATGGATGTTTGTAAATAAAATATGCAATAGATTATTCAATGTATTTTTTACAAGGACCTTGCCCATTTCGCAAAAATATTATATCTGTGAATTACATGTAGTATGCTAGAATGCAAATAGCAAGTGTTACATAATTTATCACCCATGGATTTAATGTAAATTCAACAAAAACAAATGAAATACATTTCTGCTTCTTTGTTAGCTGTGCACTTTTAAGGTAATTTCAGCTCTAACCTTTCAGTTTTGTAGTAGTTTACACCTTTGGGTTTCTTTTTTAGTAAGACGAAGTTAAACGAAAACATAAAATCGATCTGATGCATTTTATTACTTCTATACATCTTAAACATTGTCATGTACCATGTTTGCATGAATGCAAATAGTTCAATGTTAAGAAACATCTCTGTGTCAAATATTTTTGTTAACATAATTCACTGCACTGTATCACTAACTCAAACTCAATGTCAAGACGATAGACTCAATGAATCTCTCTGTTAGACTCAAAAAATGAGAGCAGACATAAAATGTTATTCAGTTTTTGCAGTTTTATCTAGTTGAACATGAATATAAAAGCCTAGGATTTTGCCTGTTAGAACTATATGATAGGCGCCATTCTTATCCTCAGTGGAATATGGTTTGCTTATTTTTGGCTCCAATCCACGTTACCCATCCTGATATCATAATTACGGCATGGATTATGATCATAGAGATTGGCATGAACGACTTTGCTTAGCACACTTTCGAGAGATGAGATTTAAATTTAAGGCTACGAGCCGATGTGTGACCGGCTTAACGGTTTTGTTTCTTCATTCCTCCCAATTGTAGGACATCTCCATTATTTACTTGAACAAATGTTGCCACTCTAATAAAGCCAGTAAACTACCCACTAGATTAATATGCATTCTTCTAAATGAAAATGTAGCAAAACAAGACATTGTCAAAGTTTTACTTTGGTCGGCTGCATAACTTAGTGGATTAAGTCGTGTATTTGACTCCAGATCTAAATTGTGGGTTTGACAGCAATGTGGTCGCTACCATTAATTTTGTCTTTCAATTCAAAAATATTTGTACTAGATGCAGTGAAATAAAAAATCAGTATTTGACATGGATTGAAATCAATACTTGACTTCTTATGTGACTTAATTTTAGGAAAGAAGGAAAACCAAACAAAGCAAGACATTTGATTGTGGATGATCCCTTTGAATGTCATTAGGAAATCATTCCTTGACATTGAAGAATTTCCTTTTTATACATTTGATAGTGTGTTTTTGCAGTGGATCATGCATTCTTTGGAGTCACTGTATGTTGAGTTATATTGTCTGATAATTGGTTTACAAAAACTTTTTGACATGATGGTTATAGTTATGAAATACGAAGACTTTTTGGGTTACCTAAGTACTATTTTGGCTCTAGTATGTATAACTATAAAATTTTCCCCACAATCAAGTTTGCTTGAACTTTCTGATCTTTTTGTCATTTTCTCGTTCTTTTAAAAATTTAGGAATATCATGTTATCATCCCAAGTCTACTTATACTAAAGCTTCTATTAATTTTTTTGTTTTGAATTGTGTCTTGATAGCCAAAGTACTATTTCTATCAATTAATTTGAGAAGATTCAAATATAATAATATTGATTAAATGGATACTATGTATGAAAATATACACAAATTTGGCAAATTAATCATTTTTATGTAGGAACATGTCATACTAGTTGTTTGATTACACTAACAAATGTTTTTGTTTGAGATGAGCTATAAACTCTTGTTTGAAAATTGTATGGAACAACTTAGCAAGGTGTTATTTTCTTAAAGTTACATGTGTATGGATTGCTATTTGACAACTTTTAAAATGTTCTTTTTAATGGAGTCTTATTTTAAGGACATTTTTTTTTTTTTTTCCCTTAAACATAGATTTTTACAAAGGTTCACTTGGGTGCATATAGATCCAATTTATTTATTATCAAATTAGCAATATTCCAACTTCCGAATATTCCAATGATAAACTAGGGATCTAAACCAAATTGGGACCATTAATGCATTCCTTTTTTGAATCAAAACTTGGTTTCCATCTCTAAGTAAAAGGTAAGACTTGGCAAGGAACCATCTATTGAAGTTGGGAAAAATCAACTCCATAACTCCCAAGGATCACTTGCAATCAAACACTTGTCGCAGAAAGAAAGAATAACAAAGCTATGGAGGCCAAGAGCTATTGTTCCAAAGAAGCATGAATCATTGATTAATGTGCATTTTCTAATGATTATACAAAAGATAATCCTTATAAAAGGATAGTGAACCTAGAAACCCTAGGTGAGGATAAAACAACACTATGACATGTGTCCTCATCCTATGACATGAGACGTAAATGAACATGACCTAAGTAAGCTTAAGTAATTAGAGGAAAAAAGATCTAATAATTAAATAAATAATTAATTAGGAGATATTTTCTACTCTAACATCCCCCCTGAAGTGAAACTTAAAGAGAAAATCAAACCTTTAAAGATGAATGCATGATGGGTCTCAACAAACAAGGCCTAATAAGGTACCCATGTACAAGCTAAAGATCTTTTAAAATCGAAGAAAAAAAGAAAAACCCTGAGGGAGAAAACTCCTCTCCAAAAGAGAGAAATACAAGTGAAGGACTGAAAAAACCTCCAAACAAGAGTGCAGGATTGAGAAGACTCCAAAACAAAGTGAAGGATTGAAAAGCCTCCAACTATGATTGTACCAAAGATAGGAACAAATGATGAACATGAAGAACACCACTAAAGCATGAAGTTGCAAACACTATCGAAGAATGACTACTATAGTGTTGAAAGAAGAACCTCCATTGAAATAGATGATGATCAGGATCAAGAAGACAAGAATCTGCATGAGTGCCCCTAACGACACTACTCGAATCAAATGACAAACAAAGGCAAACATCTAGAACTTGAAGATATATATGGTATAGGTACCAAAAGTCTGAAGAATTGATCAAGTGAAAATAGGTCACCTCCAAAAACAGAAATGCAAGAGTGTACATATGGTAAATGCTCCATCTCACCGAAATGCAAGGGTAACCAACTATTGATGTATGTTGCATCCAAAAGTACATAGGAATACATATTGTATACATAGCTCACTCCAACATGAACCCAAGGAAGCATTAGCACCAATAGTAGAAACCCCCCATAATGCTGACAAGGGAGAGGTGTGACAGGTACATTGAAATTGAATGCCAACAAGAAGTGCATGAAGAAGAATCAAGAACATCTGAACATGCAAACATGAAAGTACTAGCAAATATAAAGGGTTGGCAAACAAAAGACACACATGCATGAAGTTGCTGTCGTGGAAGGGACACTCACTTGACAAAGGTGTGATGGCAAATAGTAAAAAAGTTAATATATTTTTTATAAAAAAAAATCTATAAAAAATTGTTCTATTTTTAAAAAATATTAAAAAAAAATCATGGAGTACCCTCTGGATCCGGAAAAAAGCCAATTGCTTCAAATCCTTGTAGATCTGATCTTTGGAGTCCAAATTAGGCCAAACAAAATACAGATCTGACTATCCTGATAGCTTTGAATCTAATGGAAAACATCGATTTGCTCCAAGATGCATTGAATGATAGCTCAAGGCCCAAAATCTCTCATAAAGAGGAGAGGGGATTACAAGTCTAGAGCTCTGATACCATGTTGAAGTTGGGAAAAATCAACTCTATAGCTCCCAAAGATCACCTGCAATCAAACATCTGTCACATAAAGAGAGAATATCAAAGCTATGGAGGCCAAGAGCTATTGATCCAGAAAAGCTTGAATCATTGATTAATGTGCATCTTCTAATGATTATACAAAAGATAATCCTTATAAAAGGATAATGAACCTAGAAACCCTAGGTGAGGATAAAACAAGATCATGACATGTGTCATCATCCTATGACATGAGACATAAAATAACATAACCTAAGCAAGCTTAAGTAATTAGAGAAAAAATGATCTAATAATTAAATAAATAATTAATTAGGAAATACCTTTTACTCGAACACCATGATCCAACCCAAAAGAGTTTGAACATAATCTTCATATAGAGAAAAATAAATCATAAATAAGCCCTTCAACAAAACTAAAATCACTAACATAACTTGAATCTTCCATTTTTGCCTAGCCTAATTTTTGATAACATCCACATTAGATCTAGCTCCTAAAAACTTCCCAACCAAAGCATTTCCTAGCTTGGAGGATGATCTATCAATGTTAGAATCAAGGACTTTAAGAAGCCACCCTTGGCCTTCTTCCATTGAGACCAAAGAAATAGATTGATCAAGATTGGGAGTGGATTTACCTTCGATAATATCAACCCATCTTCCTAAAAGGAAGACTATAGTTATCACCAAAAGCAACCCCTTGAGTAAGGTATGATATGTAAAATAATTAGCATCCCTTGCCCTCAAGCGTGGTGATGCAGTAGGTGAGATAAATCTATTGAAGAACAAAGAAGAAGAGTTGGACATCAGGGAAGAAACAATGAATTTGTATATCCCTAGCAACACAAACTCCATTTGGGGGCCTAAAGGGTCAACACAACCCCCTAACTGCATCTAGATTGTAGGAAGTTGCCTCCCTTACGTTAACACTGCATGCACTGCTTACACCATGGACCTTGGGAGAATAGGAAGAGCAATATTTTCTTTCCTTGGCTAGCTAACAATGATCATGGGCCCCAACCTTCCCTATCTACTCCTCCATGCTAAACATGATTTTTAATAGTGACAAACTCCCCATCAAAACACACATGGCAAGGAGATATAAGGGAAACCTTTATGCAACCTTGACCTAAAACACATGAGATGTTTGATGTCTTCCTCACACAAGATCCTTCAGAAGCTAGTACCAACCTTCACTATAGGAGTAGGAAAGGCTAGATTTTTACAAGAGTTTGTTGGGCATGGAGGCAAAACCAATAATTTGACAAGCATCCAACTAGATGCCAATTATATGAACATCCTCCTTTATCATATGGTCTATTCCCTTCATTTATGGATCCATCATCAACATTGTCTTCACCATCATTGTCTTCATCCTCCTCACCATATTTTCCCACAGTTAAATTTAATAATTATAATAAGTATTGAGATTTTAAGACTATATAGATTAGATTATTATATATAAATATTAAATACTTTTTTCTGGGGGGGCGAATAAAATTCTTATTCAAAAAGAATTAAGTACAAATAAACGAGAGAGATTTCTATATGGCTATAGCCATAATAACAATCAACAAAAGAAGAATCCAAGGATCCCTTTTGTACATCCAACAAAATAATTAGAAAATCCAAATCTCCAACCAAGCCTCATCTTCCTTATCTTGACAAGCTAAATAATTTGCTAAGATTTATCTTAATCCAAATCATCCCAATCCCTAACTTTCCAATTTCACAACCCTTTCGAGGCTCATTTAGCTAAACAATTAACAACCTTTCCATTCTTTGGGAATATGAACAAAGCATATTAGATCAAAGTTTGTGGACATACAAAGAATCTACTTAGCAACCTGTAGACGTTCAAATTATACTGATTGATATTGCGCACTTGATCCTAATTCACTAACATCAGTTCTTCCTGAATCACTTCTTTACTAACCATTTAATCGAATAATCTTTATTTGATTAAATTCATCCTATTTCCTCTGTTAATTAAATAAATCGACTTTATTTGATTAAGCCATCTTCATTTTATTTAATTAATCCTAATTTTCCTCTTTTGATTAAATAAATCATTTTATTTAATTGAACCCTAAGTCATCTCCTTTAAATTGAACAAAATTAACCTTTATTTGATTTAAATCTAATGTTCTTCATTTAATTGAATAAATCCAACTTTATTTAATTAAGTCTAAATTCATTATTCCTTTCATCTTGATTTATTTAAATCCAAAAATCTAAGTCAAAATGTCAAATCAGCTAATCTTCATCTAAATTAATCAAATCATGATTAATCCTAACACTAATCCCTCAAATAATCTAGATTTTGCAGCTTGTGCAAGTAAATGAATTTATTGATTTAAAAATTCTTCTTTTTCATTCAAAAGGGCATCAAGTTGGAATATTCTTCAAATTTGAATTCTCCCTCCCAAAGGTCTTATTCTCCAACTTGGCATTTACGACTCTTACAAGTCCTTTTTTCTTGAGCCAAGTGGCAATAACTCCTCTTCCACATCTCCCTCCAACATGTCACTTCTTCAAATTCAAATATCCATCTAATAGCATTTATGTGCACATTGATCAAAATGTGCTCCACCTCTCTTCAATAGCATGTTGACAAGTGGCATAATACCATTGGGTCAAGTTTAGTCCCAAATTCATCCTTTTGGCTCATTCCTCCATCCTTCTCTCCTATAAATGGAGAGCTCTTTTACTAATTTCAGATCCACAAATTTATGCCAAATCATTATCTTCATGTTTGGAGCAATTTCATCCATTCTCATCCAAGTTTCATTAGTTTTCATCAATTTCATAGCTAGGTTATGACAAATTTTATCATGGAGCACCATTGATCACAATCAAGCTTGCAAGGAATTGGGAAAGAACTATTTTCCACATCAAAATAGTACCAATTCCCCCATAGGATTGAGAGTTTGAGCATTTGAATAAGATTTAGTTTGCTTTCATTTGTGTTCTTTACTTTATTTCTTGTTCTTCATGTTTCAAATGAATCTTATGGGGAATGATGGTTTTGATTTGCATAATTGACTAATATTGTGTTTGTTGTTTGTGTTTGTGCAGGTCTAGATCCACCATTCACATTTTGGTGCTAGAAGGAGGGCATAAATCTCAAAAATAATATGTTTTTTTGCCATTTCCGTCATTTTTTATGTTTTTGTCTTTTCAGGTCAAACAATGACGTTGGAGGAAATAGTGACGCATATGCGGTCTGTATTTGTCCACAGAGTGACGCTTGTTTCACCAGAGCGCCGCTCAAATCCTCAAACAACGACGCTATCGTTCCAATGTCGTTTGCACTCAAATAGTGCCGCTGCCTTTGTGTTTCAAATGGCGATGCCTTTGTTTTCTTGCTTTTGTACTCAATCTTAAAATGGCCGTATCTTGGTCATATTTTGGTCTTTTTCAGAGATTTTTTTTTTTTAAATGGGGTAGAATTTCATAATCTATCCAATGGTGTAGGTATTTCTCAACTTTAATAGAGTTAAAATTTTCAAATTTTCACCTAAATTCAAATCACATTGTAACATGGTCTAAATTTTAGGGTTTTTTATGCTTAACAATTCATCTAACCCTCATATCTTCTTGTTTCTTGATTTTATCTAACATTTGGAGTTTGGATTGTAGGTTTTAAAGGATCATGGAGCATGGAAGTGAAAGAAAAAGCATTTGATACTCATTGTAACAAGTGTTTTTAAACACTTTGGGAGCATTTATACCCCCATCTTTAGGATCTTGTTATCTTTAGTTTTAGGAATCCAATACATTTCATTTGGGCTTTAAAAAGAACAATCAAAGGGTTAAAAAGAACATTAGAAACTCACTAGATTTGGTTTTGGGTTTTTAAGAATTGAACAAAACAACTTCACACTTCATTTTGGTGCTATAAAAAGAATCCATTATTGCTTTTGAAGTTAAAATGAACATGTGCTTATCTTGTTTTGTAATCTTTTCTATGAACTAATATCATTAAAAGGCGTATGCACTTCTCTCGCGCTTCACGACGATTTTGAGAATGAAAAGTCTTTTGGTGATATTAGGTTGTCTAAAAGATTTCCTCCACACTTCAATTTGGGCTCTTAAAAATTGAACAAATCTTGCTAGTGTGAGTTAAGTCTATTGCATGTGTTCTCTCTTTGTTCACGCAAACAAAGATTGATCGAACTATAGATGTACTTACTTGCTTTTGTTTACCTTTAAAGGGCTTGCCTTGGTGGGAAAAAGTACTCACCCCAAGGGAATGACCCAAGCGGTAACGAGCATAAGCCAAGCTCTTCCAAACCGCTATATAAATTTGTGGTTGCGAAGAAAATGGTAAACAATGGGAAGCGGTGCATGATAACTCTCCCCAATATCTTTATTATGCGTTAAGCCCTTCTTCTAAGGGTTGGGAGATCTCTCACAAGGAGTTTATCATCACACCTCCTTAACTAGATTCCCTTACTATGAACCTTTGTTTAGAATCCAAAATCCCAATATTTATTGGTGTCAGGAGGTTGGACCTCCGGAGCCGTCCCACATACTTGCGGTTCTTTGTAGAGATGAAAAGCTCATCATGGGAGATTCGTGAGAATTGAAGCTTGGATGAGCCATAGAAGTGAGTGTCGTGGAGGGGAGCTAGTGTGGTCAAGGTTCTAATCATCCACTTTGAATAAACACAACTGGATTTATCCAAGTGGGAATTAAACAAATATTTTCTTTTCCATCCTAAGATTGTGCAATTTTGAGTCAGTTAAACACATTGTTTGGATCCAAAATCTTGAAAACAAACATTCAACAAGGACATCAAATTTCAAACCATTTAGTAGAAACAAATACCTTTGAAAGAATCCAAGTTCTACTACTTGTCCCTTGGGATTTCATCCTTAGAGGCTTCTAAGTATTTGGGCCCATTTCTCAATTTTCTCTCTAAAGTCAACATTAAGGAAACTATGGCTTTGACTTATTGATTCTCACATAATGGACCTTGTGGAATGAAAGAAGGCCTTGGCATAGACATTTAGTTTGAAACTTAAGCAAGACAAGTGGATGTGGTAAAAGGGAAGTCATTAACCAAGATTAAATCAATTGAACCCCACACATGTGCTTGGTCTCTTTTGGTCATATGGTTTTCCATGCAAACATTGGTCTTTTGGTTTGAACCTGTAGACATGAAAAATGTATCGACATACTTGATCCTGATTACTAACACCATTTCGTCTTGAATCATCTTCTCAGCATATCATCACTCTTCATCCCTTAATTAAATAAATAATTATTTATCTAATTCTCTCTTGTTAATTAAATCAATCAATATGATCTAATTAACCCTATGTCTCTATTTAATTAAATAATTCATTTGATTAAATCTCTAAAGTGACTCTATTTAAATTAAATAAATTAAAATCTTATTTGATTTAATCTAACATTCATCCCCTTTAATTAAATAAATAAAAAATCTTTATTTAATTAGTCTCTAAATCACATTCTTCTCATCTTTTGATTTAAATCAACCCATAAATCTAAATCAAATAGTCACATATCTAATCCCTCATTAAATTAATTAAACCTTGATTAATTTAATCCTAATCTCCAAATTTCTCTAGATTTTGCCACATGCAGATGAAAATACATTTAATTCATTTATTAAATCCCTATTTTCTTTCAACTTGGCATCTTTTGGAGAATATTCTTCCAAATTTGAAATCCTTCCAAGTGGACTTTGTCCTTCCAACAAGACATTTATTTCATCCTACAAATCCTTTTGCATTGAGCGAAGTGGCATTTAAGTCATTCATTTTTCCCTCTTACATGTCATTTCACTATTTTCAAATTCCACCTAATTGCATTTATGGGCACATTCATCAAAATGTGCACATCCTCGGCCCATTCACATCTTGACAAGTGGCATTTGGCCATTGGTTGAAAGTTAGTCCCACATTGCTTCATTTTGGGCATTTCTCCATCTTGTCTTTCTATAAATAAGAGGTTTCTCTCCTCATTTGATCATCCACAATTTGAGCAAACTTATTATACTCAATTTCATCTTTAAGCATCTCTATTTTCATCCATTTCATCAAAGTCTTAGCTAGGTTATGCAGGTTTTTTTTATCATGGACCTCAATTGAATCTTCAACAAAGTGGATCAATCTTCATAACTCATCAACATTGCATCATTGGAGTTGGGAAAGAGCCAATTTTCACATCAAATTGGCACCAATTCCCCCATGTGATCAAGAGTTTGCTTGCTTAATTAGGATTTCATTACCTTTTCATTGTGTTCTTCATTCTTGTTTCCTATTTTGAGCATTGCTAATGGATTTCATGGGGAATCTTAATTCTTACTTGCATTTGATCTAACTATGTGTTTATTCCTTGTGTTTTTTAGGTATTAGGATTGGGGTTCTACATTTGGCGCTAGAAGGAGGGCTCTCTTGAAGTAATCACATTTTATTATTATCAAATTCTGTGCTTTTTTCTATTTTTTTTTGTGTACACAGGAAATTGCGCCGCTCATAGTCTAGCGGCGCCATATAGAGCTGCTACCAGTCCAACGACGCCATACAACATCGCTCCAAACTACAAACTGTGTCACTCGGCCTTTTCCTGCCCAAAAATTCAAATTTCAAACTACGTTGCGTGGTCAATTTCAGATCACTGACTTTTACAAATTTCAAACTGCGTCGCTGGGTAAAAGAGCGCCGCAATCACACTCTCTGTCTTTGTTGTAGAAAGCCACTAACTGACAAGCGGCACCAAACATTGCTGCTAACCTCTCTCAAACTATGCCGCCTGTGCTAGCTATGCCGCTATAGTGAAGGGAAAAGCTTGAAATAGTTTAATTTTGACATGTGCTATTTAGTTTTTGTTACTTTGAGCTATTAATTGCTTTTCTTAATCTTTGTTTTGTAGCTTTAATTAGTTTTTTGTAGGTTGAGGGGAAGGAGGAAACAAAGGTGAAGATTCATTATGAAGACCCTTTCCTATTTCATCAAGTGTTTTTTCAACACTTTTAGAGAACTTCTAATCTCTTCTAAGGATTTGTCACCCTCTTCATGCTCTTAGGACCTACTAAATTTCTTTTGGGCTCTAAAAAAACAATACAATTTTTTTCAATTTTTGCTACAAAGGGATTAAAAAAAGAACTTTAGGACAAACTCACTAGATTTGGTTTGAGGATTAACAATTGAACAAGGCAATTTCCAGATTTCATTTTGGTGCACTAAAAAAGAATCAAATCATTGCTTTGTGGATTTAAAATGAACATGTGCTACTTTGTCTTGTAATCACTTACCTAAAGTAATACCATTGAAAAGACGTATGCGCTTCTCTCGCACCTCACGTCGATCTTGAGAATCAAAAGGATTTTTGGTGATCTTAAGTTGGGTAAAGTGATTGCCTCCACATTTCATTTTGGGATTAAAAATTGAACAAAACATCTTGCGAGTGTGAGTGGAACATATTGCGTGTGTTCTCTTTTTGTTTCTCAACAAAGATCGATTGAACTACGGATATGTTTGCTCGCTTTTGTTTATCTTAGAGGGCTTGCCTTGTGGGAAAAAGTAATCACCCAAGGGAGCGACCCAACCGACAACACGCTAAATCCAAGCGACTTTCAACCGGTATATAAGTTTGGGTTCTTGTTGAAAGGAAAGAATCACGATGGTCATTCCGACAAGAAGGGTAGCAATAGTCTCTCGTCGAATGGATGATCCCCCACGAATGAAAAGTCCATATTAAAACCCTTGTTTAGAAAAGGACAAAATCCTTGATCTATTTGTTGGTGCAAGAACAGTCATTTTGAAGTCGCCTCACACTTTTACGAATTTTAGTAGAAATTAAAAGTATGCCATGGGAGTTTCATGCGTATTGATGCTTGGCTGCCCCATATAAGTGAGTGCTGTGGAGGGGAGCTAGTGGGGTCAAGCATCTAACCATTCGCTAAAAGTAAGTGTAGTTGGACTTGTCCAAGTGGGGATTCAACAAATACAGTCTTTCATATCCATATGGTTGTACTTGTTCTTGGAAACAAAACACTTTGCTTGTTCGTAAACATTTGGAAACAAACATTCAACATTATCATCAAACTTCAAACCCTTTAGGAGGCAAATATCTTTGACAAGATTCATGTGTTATTGCTTTCCCTTGGGATTTTATCCTTAGAGGTTTCTAAACACTTGGGTTTATATCTCAATTTGCTTACTAAAGTCAACAATAGGTAACTTTTGCCTTGATTTCATCAAAGTTCCACAAAATGTACTTTGTGGGATGAGAAGAATTTAAGACATTGGACATCTAGTTTCAAAAGCTAATCAAGAATTGTTTGAGGTAAAAAGAAGTCACTAAGCAAAGCTAAGAACAATTGAACCCCACACATGTGTCTCAAATGATTTCATGCAAGATCAAAATCCGGAAACCAAAATCAAAAGCTCTTAGTCCAAGAGAACATCAAAAGCGTCTCTCAACACTCTACGAATTCAGACGAAGATTACTTTTCAACTTTTACAGAAGAGCTTCAAGAAACAATCCCAGATTGTACTCATTCTATTATTGTCAAAATCCAAATCTTTTTCAAGAATTTGAGCATCTTGTTTAGAGTAAAGCATGTTCTTCAAAACTGAGGTCTTGTAAACAAGAGTCTTTTTAGGTACACATAGGATCAAATCAAACCTTCATCCATCTTTCAAACATCAAACCAAAATCATCTCACCAACAACTCTTGAAATTATTGAAATCATCCTTCATGCTAGACTTTTTGGCAAATCCATGAATCAAAAATCCTTGAAACAAATCAAAATCCTTGAATCAAACATCAAATCATCTTATTTAGCTAGGTATATGTAGATGCATCCTTCTTCATATGCTTAGTTAAATTGTCATCAAATCATTTATTTTAGCTAGGTATATGTAGATACATCCTTCTCCATATGCTTAGTTGAATTATCATCTTGTTTGGTTAGGTGTAGATAGATGCATCCTTCTCCCTACACTTTGTCAAATTATCATCTTGTGAACAAGTCTATCCCATATATAGCATCCAACATCTTGGGATCCATTTTTTCATTATCCAAAATCAAAGCAATCCAAAACCAAGTCAAGGTCGAATCCAAAAATCCTAAATCAAATCAAAATCCAAACCAAATCCAACAAATCCAAGAAAGTCCCAAAAGTATAGCATCCCCTCAAGATCTTCTAAGAGTTCAATCATCCATATCATTCATCTTTCACACACTTAGTCCTCACACCCTTTGATCCTTAATCATCCTAGATCTTCTCTTTTGAACCTCATTTTATGGTTCAAACTAGATCTCAACACAAGAGGAACATGGAAGCCAACAAAGAAACATCCACTTCAAGTGACCTAAGTCAAAGGAATTTTGAAATGAATCCCATTGGATCAAGCAATCCTCTAACTAACTTTCCTTCATCATCACAAAATCCTCAAGAGGAAGGCCAAGTGGAGGACCTTACCAATAATCCCTTTGGGATGTCTCAAGATGAGATCATCGAAATGGTCCAAAATCACGAGAATCATAGAATTATCAACATCATGATGAAACTCAATCCCTCACAATATATGCTTGAGTTAGCAAAACAAGGGGCTAAAATCCCTTCCGATTTCGATGTGAGCACTATTGTGGAATTACCTTTTGGGATCATGCCCCCAATATCAACCACACTCCCTATTTCATCCACACCCCCAATTCAAAATGTCACTCAAACCATCCCCCAAATTGCATCATCCATTGCTCCAACTCAACCCATTGTTAACAAGGGAAGCACATTTCTCAATGCACTACAAACACACCCCCTCGTGAACAATCAAGATTTGTACGCAAATACCATCTTGGGTCAATCCATACCCCAAAATCCATCACATCCATATGTCCCCCTCACCTTTCATGATCCTAATGACCCATCATCATCATTTCATGCAACACCTAAAACCTCTCTCCCCATAACCTCACAAGGAGAAGGAAACTTATTTGGACCAAGGGGCATCTTTGACCCTACATCTTCATCATTTCCTCAAGGGAGTATGCCACTCACTTTTCCACCACTCCCACCCTTGCCATCAATATCCACATCACCTCTCGGTTTAGGGCTTCCCCATTTACCAAATATCAATCAACAAAATCAAATCAACCCTCCAATCATCAATCAAAACATCATACCAAATCCGCCCACCTTGTCATCAATATCGCAACAACAGATGGCAACCATCCCAGTAACACAAGCCACCATCACATCATCAACTATCCCCCAAATATCTCAAAACATGGTCTCTCAAGGACCAAGCATATCGATCACACCATCCACCACCCAAATCCCAATCATCAATACGGCGGTACCTCTCATCACCATAAACAAACATCATTCCAAATCCGCCACCACCTCCACCACCACCGCCACCCAATTTAAACACATCAAACCAATATAGCATTGCATTGCAAGCCACTCAACAAGCTACCTATTAGAAGGCACTCCAACAAATCAAAAACCGACAAGCTGCACATCTAGCCGCTCAACAAGCGCAAACACAATTAGCTGCACAAAAAGACGCTCACATCGCTCAAGCTGCGTGAGCTGCTCGAGCCGCTCAAGCTGCCCAAGCTGCTCAAGCTTCCCAAGCCGTACAGATTGCACAAGCTTCCCAACAAGCACAAGCACAAGCACAAGCCCAATACCAAGCTCAAAAAGCACAAGCAAAAGCTCAAGCACAAGCATAGGCACAAGCGCAGTATCTCACACAACAAGCATCCCAACAACAAGCATATTAGCAAGCGCTGAAGCAATACCAAGAACAACAAGAAGCAACCCGATTAGCAGCCCAACAACAAGCGTTGTTGGCACAACAACAACAACAAAAAGCTCAACAACATGCACTATTAGCGCAACAACAATAGGACCAACAACATGCATTGTTGGTATAGCAACAAGTGCAAGCATACTTGGCGCAACAAAATGTGCAAGCACCAAACAATCCACCCATCCCGCCAACAACTGAACCACCGTAAAACACCTTCATTCCACCCCCTGATCCACAAAATGATGTGACACCACAAATCAGGTTGCTCTCGCAACAAGTGCTTGATCTTTAGTCAGGGAGAACCACGAAGACACCCAACAACTTGTGTCCTTATCCATTTGATAGGAGTCTTGCAATGAAATCGTTCCCAAAGGGATTTGAGATCCCCAAATTTGATAAATACTGTGGGACGGGAAACCCTGAAGATCACATCAGGGAATTCTAGGTGCATTGCATGGAAGTCGCGTATGACGATACATATCTGATGCAACTATTTCCTAGAAGTTTGGCTAGCCAAGCCATGGAATGGTTCTCTCGCCTTCCTCCTAGCATCAAAAAGTTCCAAGAGATAGTAGACGCATTCAATATTGGTATGGATGTTAGTCTAGAGGAACTATCAGCTCTGAAACAAGGTAAGAATGAATCATTTGCTTCCTTCTTACAACGATGGTGATCCAAGGCCAATCAGAGCAAATGGGCCATTCCAAAAGAACAACAAGTTTGCACTATCATTTCAAATCTTGAAGGATCCTTGGCATTCCATCTCAAAGTGCAAGGTATCACCATGTATGACCAATAAATCTCCAAGGTGCTCAACATTGAATGAGCCCTTATTGCACAAGGAGGGTCACCCACATATCCTAAACAAAAAAACAATCACCCATCCAATAGTTATAATGACAAACCTCGCACATGGGCAAAGAACAAGAACATTACCAACGATGGTGTTGTCGACACCAAAGTTGTCATTAGCACCCCTTGAAAAAACACAACCAAACCCCAACAACAACCCCAAAACCATAATCAAAATAATCATCAAGATAACATGGTGACACAACAACCAAACAATGAAACGATCAACAATGTAAATGATCAAAGAGGGCCACCTCAGCGAAACAAAAAATCCCCCAAGCGGAAGTACATAGCCCTTGGGGAATCGACTAAATCCATTATGAAGAGGCTCATGGTGGAAAAACTCATCACAATCCCCACCTATGAAAATTATCAAGAACCCTTGGTAAAACCATCGTGGTATAACAAAAATCACCTTTGTGATTTCCACAAGATCTAGGGACATACAACTGCCAGTTGTATGAGGTTGAAAAACCTGATTCAAGACCTTATTGATGATAAAATAATAAATGTGGAACAATCGACAGGAAATCAAAACCTCAAGATCTACACGAATCTGATGCCTAATCACAACAAAGGGAACAATAACAATGATAAGGGAAAGGGTAATTTCAAGAGCGTGAATCATGTGTACAAACATGTCGTCATGTCCCTAGATGAGTATTGTACTATCATCACCATCAAAGGAGCCCAAGCTGATTGTGGAGTCACCACAAGAGGCAAAAAAATCACCATTGCAGGGTCATCTCAGCCTCCTAGAGCACCCACTTCCAACTCAAGATCTGTTCAACTATAATGCCCTTGACCAGCTGAAAAGAACCCCAACACAAATCTCCATCATGGAGTTGCTAAAAATTTCATCCACCCACAGGAAGATCCTAGAAGAAGCCTTTGCCTCATCCACTGTCCCCATTGATCTTGATGCAGATCAATTCCAAGCTATGGTCACACACCTCACTACACCTCATCTCCTGAAATTTTCAAAACAAGATCTTCCAACACAACCATCCCACAATCGTGCGCTTCATTTGGTGGCTTATGCCCATTAAAACAAGATCAAGAGAGTCCTGGTAGATGGAGGTACAGGGTTGAACATATGCACCCTCAAATTAATAAAAATCTTGGGCTTCTCCGAAGATGCTGTTGACAAAGGAAAAGGAATAACTATTAGAGCCTATGATGATCAAGAAAGAGTGTCTCAGGGCACTATCCAACTCCCTGTTCAAGTAGGGCTTTCCATCATGGAAACGACATGTTAGGTTCTCTATCTGGAATTGCCTTATAATATCCTCCTGGGGCATCCCTGGATTCACGGGATGCAAGCTATTGCTTCTACTTTCCACCAGTGTGTAAAATTTCCATACCAAGGCCAAGAGGTCACTATCCATGGGGATCTCAAACCATTTTCCTACTGCAAGAGCCTGGAGGAAAAATATTACAAAATCCCTCAAGTGCCTAAAAATGATGAAGGCCCATCAACTCCATACATAGATCCAGCTACTCTCATCTCCACTTCTGCGATAGAGACACCTGCCATCCTCAGCATCTCTGATATCAAGGTCATTATCCAAGACAATAGGTGTGGGAATTATAAAATGAAGAAAGGTGCTTTCATGGTAGGAGAGTTACCACAATCTCCTAGGTCCCATGGGCAACCCCAACCAGCTGGAACATCATCCCAAACTAACAGAGTGGACCCCTCTTGATTCAGGAGTTGGGGAGACCTTGGTTGGGAAATAATAGAAGAGGACTCGTCAAGTCTTCTATACCAAGACAACAAACCAAAAACTAACCTACCTATGGATGATAGTAGTAAACCAAAGGCTTGGATAAAATGAAAATGGGATTCTAATACACATCAATCCTGAGACGCGAATGAGAAACCTTGGCCTCAGATGTACCCCTCTGAGTATAACCATACGTGGTTGGAATCCCCTGGTTAAGAAGGTTAGAACTCCTCAGCAAACAACAGTCGAACTTCGCTTACCCGTATCTACTGGCTGAGTCATAAACAACTTCACATTTGACATAATCGACGTCTGCAGCAGTAGTGATGACGAAGATCCCATAACCAACCTACCTATGCTTTTCGAGGACACCACCCTTCTCATGATTAGCACCATATCATTCGAGTCAACAAGTCAAAACCATGAGATAAAGCTAGTCTACCCCCAACTCATCGATCACGACCAATGAGGACCGCCAATTCTTGACACATTCAAAAATGATGATGCGCTCTTAGAATTCATGGGAATGCGGGATGATATTCCATGGGGGGATCATAAAGTAGGATTTATCATTGAGCTAGACACACATGCATACTATGGGGAAATGATTGAATCCCTTAGTCGCAAAAGCAAAAAACTGAGAATAATCTCTAGGTCCTTGAGTGAAAACCACACTGTGGCACTCTCTGACCCAAAAATAGGAAAAAGAAAGGACACATCCAATGGAAAAAACCTCTCTGAGGCACCCAAGGATGAGGTATTCAATCTTCCTCTTAGAGCATTACATCAAGAAAAATTAGCGGTTCTAGCCGAAAAATGCAACCCAGTCAACTTGGGAACATAAGAGACATCGCACATCACATTATATGCAGAGTCATTGTTGTAAGAAGAACAGGAGCTCCTAGCCACCTTTTTGAGAGAACAAAAAATTAACTTTGCATGGAGCTATGCTGACATACCCGAGATTGATCCAGAGATAGTGGTCCACCATCTAGCAGTCTACCCTGAAGCAAAGCCTGTCAGACAAAAGCTCAGGAAAATGCATCCCCTGATAGCCTTGTTGGTTAAAATGGAATTGAAGAAGCTACTTGATGAAGGGTTCATACGACCAATTGACTATCTAGAATGGGTATCAAATCTGGTTCTTGTTTCAAAACCAGATGGGGGCATCCGTATATGCACAAAATTTAGAGACCTAAACAAGGCATGTCCAAAAGATGACTTCCCGCTCCTTAACATTGATATGATTGTAGAAATGACAGTGGGACATGAAATGCTTTCTTTGATGGATGGTTTCTCTAGGTACAACCAAATAATGATTTCCAAAGAAGACCAACATAAAATGACCTTTACTTGTCCATGGGGGACATACTGCTGAAACATGATGCCATTTGGCCTAAAGAATGTTGTGGCCACCTACTAAAGGGCCACGATGTTAATATTTCATGACATGATCCAAAAAACTATGGAAGATTACGTTGATGACATACTATCAAAATCTAGAAAGAGGAGAGATCACATAGCAATCTTAAGTGCTATTTTCAACAGGCTGGAGGAATACAAGGTCCGTTTAAATCCAAAGAAGTGTGTCTTCGGCATACAATCAGGGAAACTGTTGGGATAAATTGTGTCAATGAGGGGTATTGAAATAGATCCTACCAAGGTAAAATAAATCCTTGAGATGGAGGCACCCAAAATATTGAAATAGTTGAGAGGCCTCCAAGGCATGCTTCAGTCCATCCACAGATTCATAGCACAACTGGCAAACAAGAAAATCTCTTATTCTCACCTACTCCACAAGGGGGTAACGTACAAGTGGGATGACAAGTGTAATGAAGCCTTCAAAAAAATCAAAGAATATTTTCTCACACCCTCGGTCCTCATGCCACCAATCCCAAGAAATCCTCTCATCCTCTATGTATCATCAACAACAGCAGCCCTCGATGATCTCCTAGCTCAACACGATAAAAATGGGACATAGAGAGCCATCTATTACATTAGCCGCACAATGGTTGGGCATGAGTTAAACTACTCATTCATCAAAAAAGCCTATCTAGCAGTAGTTTTTGCTTCACAAAATTTTAGACACTGCATGTTGGCACACAAAATCAAACTCATTGCCAAGATTGACCCCCTAAAGTACCTACTGTCAAAGACAATGCTCACAGGTAGGATGGCCAAGTGGGTCATGATTCTTTCTGAATATGACATTGAGTATGTGGAACGGAAAGCAATCAAAGGCCAGGTGATCACATATCAGCTTGCAAAAGCACCCATGTATTCAAAGAATCCACTCATATCAGAGTTTCTAGATGAATCCATCTTCAATCTTAGCATATCTGACCACTGGAAACTCTACTTTGATGGTTCCTACACGCAACATGGATTAGGAGCTAGTGTCTTCTTTATCACCCCACAGGGAGACTGTATACCAAGATCATACAAATTGGAATTCCCCTACACTAACAACATTCCAAAATATGAGGCTTTAACCATAGGTCTCAGAATAGCAGTGTAGTGGCGCATCATGGCCCTTAGGGTATATGGAGACTCCCAGTTGATAATCAATCAAGTGAACGATGAGTACCAAACAAAGGATGATAAGATGACTCCATACAAAAAGTTGGTAGAAAGTCTGAAGGAATCATTCATTGATATCACATTTGAGAAAATACCTAGAGAAAACAACAGAGTAGTAGATGCCATGGCGATAATTGGATATCCCTCGCAATGTCCCAAAACATGAATTCTTGGTAGAGCGGCTTCTCATGCTTGCATTCGAGGTACCAGAATCAGAATTCATGTGCAAAATCATTGGTCTTGGTGATCCTTGGTACCACAACATATACACTTATATGAGAATAGGAGTCCTCCCAGCTGACATAACCTCAAACCTTAAGAAAACCTTTGTCAAAAAAGAATCCCGGTTTGTCATCCTAGGAAATACCCTTTACCATAGGAGCATTGAAGGAACCTTGTTACGCTGCTTAAATGCTGAGGAGGCATTGATCGCCTTAACTGAGGTGCATAACAGTATTTGTGGATCACACAAGAGCGAAATGACCTTAGCCAAGAAATTACTGAGGATGGGGTACTATTGGCCTACTATGGAAAGAGAAGCACATGACTATGTCAGAAGATGTCTACAATGTTAGCAGCATGGGGACCTCATTCATGCTCCAGCTCAAGAGCTCTGTCCGATTGTCACACCATGTCCCTTTTCACAGTGGGGGCTTGATCTAGTTGGGAAAATCACTCCCACCTCGTCTAGTGGCCACAAATTTATCATTACTGCCACCGAGTATTTCACCAAGTGGGTGGAAGCCATACCAATGACCTACATAACTGGAAAGCATATATCAAATTTTATCCTGAACTATTTAATATGCCGATACGGTGTTTTCCAAGCCATCATTTTAGATAATGGGACACCATTCAAAAATTAGGATGTCTGTGACCTATGTGAAAAATTAAAAATGCAACATTGCTTTTCCACTCCATATTATCCCCAAGGAAACGGCCAAGCAGAAGCCACCAATAAAACTATTTTGAAAATCCTCAAAAATATAGTCAATGACACAGGTTGTGACTGGAATCTACAACTAAATCCCACCCTCTGGGCCTATCGAACCAGCATCCACACACCAATAGGTGCCACCCCATTTTCCCTGGTCTACGGATCAAAAGCCATATTACCCATCGAGATCGAGCTTCCATCACTGAGAATATCACTACAAAACCTCATCACAGATGAAGAATACTGAGTATCAAGACTGAATGAGTTGGAACTACTGGATGAGTGGTGTATGGATGCCTTAAATCATTTGCAAGTCTATTAGAACTGACTCAAGCAGAGCTATAACAAAAAGATCAGGAGCAGAACCTTCCACATCGGAGAACTTGTGCTAAAGGAGAACTAGAAGAATGCCCCAAATCCAAACCGAAAAAAGGAAAATTTGAACCCAACTAGTTGGGGCCATTCTTCATCACAACGAGCTATAAGTTAGGGGCATATTAGTTATCAACACCCGAGGGTGAGCCTCTGCAGTAGCCCATCAACAACTCCCATCTCAAAAAGTTTTATGCCTAAATATTTTAAGGTATAGAACCAAAAAATCAAAAATCAGAAAATGTCTTGAAAAAATGGTCACCCTGATGAAAACCTGGAAAATAGGATTCTTAGTGACAACAAAAAAAATCAAAAAAGCAAAAAATCCAAAAAAATCATAAAAAGGAAAACAGTAAAGAGAAAAATCATCCTTTAGTGAAAACCACTTCAGTGGTGCTTTGGGAAAGTACCTTGGTGAAAACCTGGTAAACAGGTGCCTTGTGTAAATAAGCACTCTCCATCCACAGGATCTTCATGGCTCGTTTTGCATCATCCATCCATCGCATTCCATATCTCCATCCATCACCCATCCATTCGACATCTGCATCATAGCTTGGTCCTGTGTTCGTGTCATGATCCCTCCTAGTACTACTCGGCCCATTCTTAAGGTTAGTTTATCCTACCTATATCGGAGTAGTCTATTGCTTCACGTTGGGGGAATGTTCTCATTAGATTGGATTTGTGTATGTTCTCGAGATCCGAAAATCCGAAAATCCAAAAACATCAAAAAATAAAAAAATCCAAAAAAGATCAAAAAATTATATCAAAATCCCAAAACATTCAAAACATATCAAAATTCAAAAACAGGTCAAAAAGTTAGTCGAAAAGTAAAAAAAAAAAAAGAGTCGTCTTGTCGAACTACGAGTCTCTAAGCCTTGAACGTAGGCAAGGTTGATCTTTGATCATCCCCTAAGACACTTAGGTCAGTCCTTTAAGAGTCTGTCACAATAAATCGGCAATCCATTTGTTTGTATCTCATCAATAATCAAGTCTGTGTCAATCGAACTATGTGGTCTCTGCGTGTATAACATAGGCAACGCTAATCTTTTGATCAGCGCCCGAGGCCCCTAGGATAGGTCTTTAGGTTAGGTCTTGGTCAAAATCTCAGAAAACCCCAAAATATTTGTAAAATCTTGAAAATACCAAAAATAGCCTCAAAATAGTTAATAAAACTCCAAAAAAATCCAAATATTTGAAAAAATTCATCCATTCTCATCTCACTTTCACCTGTAATAAACATCATTCATAATAAAACAACCATCATCCTCAACCTTTGGCGAAACAATCGGAAACAAGTCTAGTGGATCAAAAGTGAAAACTCAAAACGTCAAAGTCTAAAGTCTAGGTCAGTAGGTAAACAAGTTGGTCAAATTTTCGTATCAGTAGTAAATCATCCAATCAGTCTCATATCAAATCATCTGATATTGTCATGTCCTAGGATGCATCCTTCCTATAATGGACATCAACATCAGGCATCACCGTAGTTTAGTCTTGGCTAGCAGTATTGAAGAGCGTCAACTTGTTTGTTTACTTTATCTTTCTCTTTGGATTTATCTTATTGCAATCATTCCAAGAACCTCTCGATGATTTCCAAACGAAGGATTTAGAGAGATAGGAATGGGGCAACAATCATTATCTTTTGTCTGTTGTGCTTGTTGGATATTTTTGTAATATAACCTTGGTCATGCATGCTTTGCTCGGGTGTAGGGAGGATGTTTTAAGTATCTTGTTGACCACATAGGAAGGCTTGCTTTTCTATGTTTTGGTCTGAGATGTTTGGAATATCTGAATTGCATTTTGAATAAGGCTTCGTACGTGAGGTGTGAACAAGAATACTTCTATCTGATTGTTGAGTCAAAGTCCATCACACTAGACACAACACCATCCTGGATCTTAATACCTTGATGCATCGTGCCTATGTGTGTAATCAAACATAAGGTAATTGGCCCTTTGAAAAACCCAACTACTCGGTATGCACCATCATCATCATCGTCTTGTGTCTTGTTGGAATCTCTTACTTTCTTCTATCTTCTTTCACACTAACATGGTACCATGATAGTAAATCACAAATCATTATCATTATTGCATTCATCCTGCATTCACAAAAAATCGTTAGCATATTACATATTGCATATCATATCAGATAGAAAAAATTAATCATTACACATGCATTGCATTTCCATCCATGTATAATATAGATTGGTTATTCTAATCATCTCATAAATCATACATATGCATCCATTATATAAACATAAAAGCAATCATCCCATAGCATTATAAACATTTACATCATCATAGCATCATTTGCACTCATCATATCATAACATTTCATAATCATCCCATTTCACATATAAGCATTCATTACACCATCATACATCATATATCAAAATCATCCATTTGCATATCATAAACATCATATCATAACACATACATATAGCGTTTCATAAAAACATATCATCATCATCATAAGCATCATATAAGTATCATCATCATAGCATGGAACATCAATGCATCACATATATAAATAATATCCATCTATAAAGCATAAAGTAAAGATAGGACATATCACATCATATCAGATAAATATCATCTCATATATCATCAAAATAACTATATTGTCATGGTACAAAATCAGATCAAGTATACATGTGTATGTCAAAAGGTACAACTGCCCATGGGGGCTATAAAAAATGAGCCCATAAAGAATAAAGGAATACTGTCTTGATAAAAAATGAGGCTAGCCCTGCTGGTTGTTTCCCTCGCCACCTACTCTCTTGCCATGATCCTCTACTGGCCTGTGCCCTATCCTCTAGGAAAAATCTGGGACTCGGGCTGCTCTCAGCATGACCTGGTAGTAGTGCAACCTATAATAGTTGGCCTCCTGGATGGCCTCTCTGTAGGCCTGTAGCGAAACAATGCTCCTTAATGAGGAGGCAACCATGCTCTCTAGCTACTATCGTCTACCCATCTTAGAGACTACCTGCAACTCTGCGACCTGTCTTTGCAAAATGGTCTGGTCTCGCTCTGCTTTAGCCTAATCCCTCTCAGTCGTAAGTGTCTGTACCTAGGCCTGTAGTAGAAAAATCTGCCCATCTCTCACATCTGGTTGGAGGGGTGGCTGATCGTGATCCCCATCCCTCGATGGTGTCTATACTCTGTCCTGGTCCTTGTCCTGGTCACCATCTCGGGGTGGTGTCGACACCCGGTCATCTCGGTCCTGGTGACCGTCATCTCCATCCTCCCTGTCCTACCTCAGAGGCCCATCTTCCTAATCTCCGTCCCTAGGAGGTGGTCCACCATCTGGTCCTGGACCCCTACCTCCCCCATCCTTTCCATCGCCTCCTTTGCCTCCCTGTCCTCACCCGCTTGCCTGACCCCTAGGCTGCAATCGTGCCAATGCTGCTCTTGGTAATGTAAATCTGAGTGGAGCTCTGAACCAGTCTCTGTATCCCTGATTAGTCCCTGCATTAGCTGGCCCCTGTGCATATGCCCATGGTCGTGCCACTAACTGTCTAAAGCTTTGCATAGCCTCATCTGCTGGGATGGTCCACCCCCAGGATGTCTCCCTCATGGTATACACAATGACAACCATGTACCCATCATCGGGTCTATCCTGTACCTCTCCAAACTACCAAGCCACCCTGTCAAGAAGATATCGCTCAATCATAGTATTCTCTCTCCCCTACATGAGTTGCTCCTCATGAGTGAAGAAAAGCTGCTAGTCATCATCATACCAGGCTGGTAATCTGAGGTAAGGCCTCCATCTAAACTCTTGCATATCATCTAGGACCCTCCTCCAATAGGGGATTCCATGCTCTCTAGTACACTCAAAAGACACTCTGACCTTGTATCACCAGACTACCGGGTCATCTGGCTCCATCGCTACTAGTACCACTTTGACAGGATGGAGCACAAAGATGTGCTCCCATGCCCAAATATGTAACAAGGTGATGCCGGCTCTGATCGACCTGCCATCCAAATAGGCCACCTCATGTAATTCTTTGTATAAGGAAGCCAAAAGCACTGGACCCCAGGCAAAGCATGTCTTGAATCAAACCATCCTCTCCCAGGTTAGCCCCCACCCAACGTTGAAATATCGGCCTCGACGATCCAGTGCCACGAGCCCTGAGATGATAGCTTCTATAACCAATTTGAAGGGTGAAATAGTGTGGCAATATCACTCCAAGTTAATCTGGCCCTCTGAGAAGACCATAGACTCAAGACCCATAACCTCATAACAGGCCTCTCTACCGGTCTCTACATCATAAATCATGTGCTCTCCATGAATGGGTAGTCAAAGAATACGCAAATGTTCTCCAAAGTGATGGTCACCTCAACAGTGGGAAGGTGAAACGATGATGTCTCGCTGTGCCATCTCTTGGCCAACGCAGTCATCATACCCAAGTGTGTACGGACTGGGTGCGCGTATGCAATGTACCACAACCCTAGGGCCCCCAGATGCTCCTGTAGACGCTCATGCATGTCATCTAGAATGCCGAACATAACCGGAATCATGTGCTCATGGGAATGTAGTATCCCGAGCTCCTCCTGCATCAGCAAGGTCACAGCGTCAAGTTTCCTAAAAAAAATCCTATTCCTGGTCAAGCAGTTTTCCTTTAAAACAACATATGTGTCGATGTTTGCAAAGGCGGTGTAGTTTGAAAATTTCAAACTACGCTGCTGGAGGAGTTTGACCTCTCAAACTCTGCCTCGGCGGTGCAGTTTTCCCACGATTCGTTAACCTAAACCTAACTTGACCGCCGTGGCACTCTACGCATACGCGACACTGTTTGTCCCTAAACCATAGTTTGCAAAATTCACCGCCGCGACACCCCATGAATATGTGGCACACTTTGGGGCCGCGTGGCACCGAAACTTAGTTTGAAGCGGTGCAATATTGTGCCACTAAACCTAAAAAAGATTCCTAGCCCTATTAAATGCACTTAAATGCTTGCAAAATCAAAAAATGAGATAAGGTTAGGGTCACTCACTGGAGGTCCTGCGCCTAGATGTTGTTGGTACACTCGTACTCAATCAGAAATGTATCATAGAAGCATGCGTTGTGCCATCTCAATCAGTGCTCTGGGCTTAGAATGTTAGGATCTCTATAGGCTGAATGTGAAAATGAATTGTAAATGGCCCCTCAAGGCCTATTTAAGCCTGAAAGTTAGGGTTTTTTTGACCCCGTTTAGCCGTCCACTTAGGGTTTTGGACTCCTAAGCTTCTTTTTGTCCATCTGAGGCCTGATTTGCATCGTTTTACTGCGTTTGACACGTTTTGGTCTCCCGGAGCCTTTCTAGACCCGTCGGGCACCTTCTCCTCTTTTTTCGAGAGATCACCCAAAAATTTGAATTTTCATCCGATCTCTCGAGGGGGCAGTATATTGGCATGTTTTCTCTCGCCGGGGCAATAGTGGGGAAAATTTTGAAATCGGATTTTTTTTGACTTTTTGATCAAAACAATTTATTCTTTGAACCAATGTAATGAGTACTTTGCTTCAAAGAGGGGAAAAATGTAGACATGAAAAATGTACCGACATACTTGATCCTGATTACTAAAACCATTTCGTCCTGAATCATCTTCTCAGCTTATCATCACTCTTCATCCCTTAATTAAATAAATAATCATTTATCTGAACTCTTGTTAATTAAATCAATCAATCTGATCTAATTAACCCTACGTCTCTATTTTATTAAATAATTCATTTGATTAAATCTCTAAAGTGACTCTATTTAAATTAAATAAATTAAAATCTTATTTGATTTAATCTAACATTCATCCCCTTTAATTAAATAAATAAAAAATCTTTATGTAATTAGTCTCTAAATCACATTCTTCTCATCCTTTGATTTAAATCAACCCATAAATCTAAATCAAATAGTCACATCATCTAATCCCTCATTAAATTAATTAAACCTTGATTAATTTAATCCTAATCTCCAAATTTCTCTAAATTTTGCCACTTGCACATGAAAATACATTTAATTCATTTATTAAATCCCTATTTTCTTTCAACTTGGCATATTTTGGAGAATATTCTTCCAAATTTGAAAGCCTTCCAAGTGGACTTTCTCCTTCCAACAAGACATTTATTTCATCCTACAAGTCCTTTTGCATTGAGTGAAGTGGCATTTAAGTCATTCCTTTTTCCCTCTTACATGTCATTTCACTATTTTCAAATTCCACCTAATTGCATTTATGGGCACATTCATTAAAATGTGCACATCCTTGGCCCATTCACATCTTGACAAGTGGCATTTGGCCATTGGTTGAAAGTTAGTCCCACATTGCTTCATTTTGGGCATTTCTCCATCTTGTCTTTCTATAAATAAGAGGTTTCTCTCCTCATTTGATCATCCATAATTTGTGCAAAATTATTATACTCAATTTCATCTTCAAGCATCTCTATTTTCATCCATTTCATCAAAGTCTTAGCTAGGTTATGCAGGTTTTTCATCATGGAGCTCAATTAAATCTTCAACAAAGTGGATCAATCTTCATCACTCATCAACATTGCATCATTGGAGTTGGGAAAGGGCCAGTTTTCACATCAAATTGGCACCAATTCCCCCATGGGATCAAGATTTTGCTTGCTTAATTAGGATTTCATTACCTTTTCATTGTGTTCTTCATTCTTGTTTCCTATTTTGAGCATTGCTAATGGATTTCATGGGGAATCTTAATTCTTACTTGCATTTGATCTATGTGTTTATTCCTTGTGTTTTGAAGGTATTAGGATTGGGATTCTACAAAACCACTCTTAGGACAAAGCATGTTCTTCACTATCTTGGTCTTCTAAACAAGGTTATCCTTAGGTTCATTTAGGATCAAATCAAACACTTCATCCATCCCAAACATTTATTATCTCCATCCTACAAACAACTTTAGAGCTTTGGAAACATCATTCTAGACTGGGATACATCATTAAACCAAATCAAAATCACCTTGTTTAGTTAGGAGTGTGAGAATGCATCCTTTCTCATACCTCTAGTTAAATTAGCACCTCTTTGAACAAATTTATCCTAAAGATCACATCTAACATCTTAGGGTTTACAAGTTCATTATCCAGTCAAAACATCAAAATCAAAACCAAAGTCTAGCGTTGATCAAAAGTTCCTATAAGTTCAACATCCATATCATTCATCCCTTTCATCCTTCATCTCATCATTGGTCCTAAACACCTCTGGGGTCGCTTTTGCAACAAGGTCAAAACACAAGAAGAACATGGAATATAAACTTGCTCCATACATCATGAGCGATCCAAATCAACCAAACTATCAAAACTCACATTTATACAATCCATACATGGGATCATTATCTCCTACAAACCTCAATGATACAACAAATGTGAGTATGCCCAATCTAAATTTTGGAACACCTTTTCCTATGGTAGACTTAAATCAAAGTCCAAACCTACAAATCTATCAACCCAACAATCAATGCATGAGTCTTCAACAAAACAAAATTATCCCGCCTAATCCATACATGCCAAATGTGAATATAGCAAGTACAAGTTTACCAAACATGAACATTTCAAATCCACACTTGGTAAACTTTGGGAGATATGTTTGCGAATCATACCAATGCTGTTCAAAGTCCAAACAATATGTTAACAACTCCATGTATTGATACAAGTCAAGGTAACACCATGCAAAATCAAAGTTACCTAAATCAAGGCAATGTGATTCACAACCACAACAATTTTCAATTTCAACCTATCATGCCAAATCTAGAAATCATCCCAAATCAGAATATTGTCCAAAGTCAATTTGTCCATGATCCCATACAAACACCACAAGGATGCATTCCAAATTTTCTTGAACAAAAACCAAATCAATTATATCAAGGGTGTCAATATCAAAATCATGATCAAATTTTGTGAGATCAAATTGCTTCACTTGCCAAAATAATTGACTCATTGTGCCAAGATACATCTCCACCCAAAAATCAATACACTCTTCCATTGGTTCAACCATGTCATCAAAGCATTGAGTTGTGTCCACAACTGCATCAAGAATAATATCTCCAATGTCAAGAGGTTGGATATCAAGATCAACAACAAACCCAACCCCCACATCTCAAAGATCAATCACCACATCTCCAAAATCAATCATCACAAGGTCAATTTAAAGTACAAATCTCACAAGGTAACAAACGAAAATACACACCACTTGGGGGACCAATCGAATTGGTTATGCAATAGTTGGTACAAGAAAATATCATCAAAATCCCTGTTTATGAAAATTATCAAGAGTCTCAAGTTAAACCACCATGGTATAACGAGAAGCACCTTTGTGATTTTCACAAAATAAAGGGACACACAACATCAAATTATATTCGACTCAAAAATCTCATCCAAGACCTTATTGATAAAAAAATAATAACTATTGAGGACAATGATGAAGATTCAACCACTAGTGATAGCAGTGACAATCTCTCTATCACAATTGTTGAAAACAATGATCAAGATCTATCCATCAATGAGAATATTGAAGATGTTTCCACCTCATCCAATGATCAAATCAACATACATCAAGAGTCACTTTTTAGTCATGATCAGAACCCCTCAAACAATGATCTATTTCAAGGAGTGTTAGAATTATTTGATCCTATTAACATAATCCATGATCCATCAACCAATGATCATATTGAAAATGTCTCTACATCACCTAATGAGTTAGAGAACATATCTCAAGAATTTATTCCAAAGAATGATCAAAATCTTTCACCAAAGTCTAGCAATGGTCCTTTCCAAGACATATTGACATCCTTTGACCATAGACTTTGGTCCTTTCCAAGAAATATTGACATCCTTTGACCTCATGGTTACAGATACTAAAGGAATCCTCAACTCAACACTTGATCCAAATTCACTCAAAGATCAAGAGGATATTGAGCCATTTCTCATGCCTAATGATGATATCCAAGAACCCTTTGTAAGTAATCCATCCTTTGAAATTGACCCATGTCAAGAACTTGATCCAAAGCATGTCAAAAGCAATTCCAAAATTAATCAAGATCAAGAATTTGTATCTCCAAGATACTACAATGGTCTAATGGACACTCTCCTATCTATACAAGATGTTGCAAATGATGATCATATCCATATAGCACATATTCCTCCATCTAACCATGAGATGCTTACTCCTAATGGACATGTAGATGATCTTCATTCAAAACAAGAGTCTCATAATCTTGATATCATTACCAAGGAACAAGAGTCTCCTACTCTTAACATTTGTACACATGATCAAGATATGGAAAAATCTAGAGACATATCATAAATGAGTCATGAAGAAGGCTTCTACGGAATTTGTGAATCAAAAACATTGTATGAAGGCATATAAAAAATGAATCATGAGGAAGACTCTTACGTGGATGGTGAATCATCAAGAACTCTTGAAGAAGCATTAAAATTTTATAGTTCACAATATCAATCCAAAGATATCAATCAAGAAGTTATCCCACTTATGGAGGATCCAATCACTTATAAACTTGGATCACTTACCTTTTTTAGGGCAAGCTATATTATCAATGAAGAAGCTATCACCTTTGAAGATCCACAAAAGAGCAGAGAAGGATTAGCACCTTGTTTCCAAGGTAGATCATATCCTATTGCAAATAAAATGTTTCAACAGATGAATTATCAAGGCAGAGGATTAGGCCTACATGAACGGGGTATCCTAGAACCATTGCAGATTATTGGAAATCCTAAGCATCAAGGTCTTGGTTGTTCGACAATTAAGGGATCTATATCAGTGATACCTCTATAATACTGGGGGAAATTTTATCTAGTGCAAGCATCAACATAGGGAGCACGAAGAATCCTTATGGTGAAACCAATGCCAATACTACAACCAACCACGTCACAAATCTTCATCCGCCCATCACCCCATCCATGAATTGGTACCAACATCAAAAGAAAGATTTGAATCAAAGCACAAAGAACGTTATCAAAGAAAAAGAAGCTAAGGAGCATAATGGACAAATCAAATCCACATGGATACGAAAGAATACAAAGAAAGATTATCCCTATCAAACTCCATCAGTCAAAGAAACTATGGGGAAAAATAAAAAAGGGAAAATTATCCGTCAAAGATGTCCACAAAGGAAAAAGCAGGCTTCTCAAGCAACGTACAAAGTATATCAAGCAGTTGGTCCTAATTCCAGACACACTTTCGTATCCACCCATTATTTCTCATCTTCCCAAGTTTGGAGAGTCAAAGGTTCCAAACTGTCAACCAATCCATCTTTTATTCCTAAACACACTCCATCCATGCCTCCATGCATGATATCCAATTCTCACATTGACCATGTATTGACATCCACCCTTCATCATAAGGATTCAAAAGGCACTCTACCACGATGTGCACACAAAGACAAAGTTAACTCCGGTATCAACAAAGTAGATCAGGAATCTCAAAAGTTGTATTCAAGTGCACATATCTTGGAAAAACAACTTCTTCAAGCAAGATATCGATGGCACATTATGAAAGAAGCATCTACATCAACACGACCAGGTGATTCAGCATGAGCTTAAAAATCATTCACAGAGAAATACAAAAAAATCAAAAAATATAAAATCCAAAAAAAATCAAAAAAAGGATTGAAAATAGTAAAGAAAAAAAATGTCCTCTAGTGAAAACCACTATGGTGGTGCTTTGGACATGTACTGTGAATGGAGATTGTAGACCTACACAAACACAACAAACAATCACACAATTCGATCAATATGCAAGTTTAAATTCACATTCCCCATAGAATTCATTTACAATGCACAAAATAAGAAATAAATGAAAAACACAACAAAGAAAGCTATTAAATCCTATTAGAGCATGCAAACTCTCAATCCCATGGGGGAAATGGTGCCATTTTGATGTGAAAAATGGCCCTTTCCCAATCCCTTGTAAGCTTTGTGATGCCTTGATAATGATTTGATGATTCCTTGGAGAAAATCCTGCATAACCTAGCTATAAAACTTGAAAATGGATGAATGATGAATGAGCAAAATTCAAAATCTGAAGATTATGACTTTGCATGAAGTTGTGGATCCAAAATACAAAGGAAAGCCTCTTATTTATAGATGAGAATGTTGGAGAATGAGGAAAAAAGGATGAATGTGGGATAAAAGACCAACCAATAACATTAAGCCACTTGTCAACATGTGAGTGGACAAAGGTGGAGCACATTTTGATGAATGTGCCAATAAATGATATTAGGTGGAATTTCAAATTTATGAAATGACATGTTGGAGGGAGAAAGAAATGAATTAAATGCCACTTGGCTCAATGCACAAGGACATGTAAGAGATATTGAATGCCTTGTTGGAAGGACAAATCCATTTGGAGGGATTTTCAAACTTGGAGGAATATTCCCTTTTGATGCCATGTTGAAAGAAATTAGAAGATTTAATAAATCAAAAGAAATGATTTATTGAGCAAGTTGCAAAATCTAGAGGATTTAGGTGATTAAGATTAATTTAATCAAGATTTGATTAAATTAAAAGGAGATTAGTTGATTTGACCATTTTGAATTAGATTTGAGGATTAATTTAAGTCAAAATGAGAGGAATATGATTTATACTTAATTAAATAAAGATTTTGATTTATTTAATTAAAGAGGGATGATGTTAGATTAAATTAAATAAAGATTGATTTAATTTAATAGAATGACTTTAGAAATTTAATTAAATAAAATAGATTATTTAATTAAATAGAGACTATAGGGTTAATTAAATAACATTGATTTATTCAATTAACATGAGATGATGACTTAATTAGATAAATTTGATTTATTTAATTAAGGAATGAAATATGATGAATTTAATCAAATAAAAACTATCTAATTAAATGATTAGCAAAGGGGGTGATTTGGGACGAAGCGGTGTTAATAATAAGGATCAAGTGTGATTGGTACATTTTTCGTGTCTATAGGTACCATGATGAAAACCTAGAAAATAAGTGTCATGTGTAGAATCAAGCATCTACGTGCATTGGTTCAGGTGAAAGCATCTTATTCCACCCATAAGAAATCTAGCCTTCCATCCATCTCACCCATAATAGATCTAGCCTTCCATCCATTCCACCCATAATAAGTCTAGCCTTTCATTCAAAAGGGTATCAAGTTGGAATATTCTTCAAATTTGAATTCTCCCTCCCAAAGGTCTTATCCTCCAACTTGGAATTTATGACTCTTACAAGTCCTTTTTCTTGAGCCAAGTGGCAATAACTCCTCTTCCACATCTCCCTCCAACATGTCACTTCTTCAAATTCAAATATCCACCTTATAACATTTATGTGCACATTGATCAAAATGTGCTCCACCTCTCTTCAAGAGCATGTTGACAAGTGGCACAATGCCATTGGGTCAAGTTTAGTACCACATTCATCCTTTTGGCTCATTCCTCCATCCTTCTCTCCTATAAATGGAGAGCTCTTTTACTAATTTCGGATCCACAACTTTATGCCAAATCATTATCTTCATGTTTTGAGCAATTTCATCCATTCTCATCCAAGTTTCATAGTTTTCATCAATTTCATAGCTAGGTTATGAAATTTTTTATCATGGAGCACCATTGATCATCATCAAGCTTGCAAGGAAGGCCAATTTTCCACATCGAAATAGCACCAATTCCCCCATGGGATTGAGAGTTTGAGCATTTGAATAAGATTTAGTTTGCTTTCATTTGTGTTCTTTACTTTATTTCTTGTTCTTCATGTTTCAAATGAATCTTATGGGGAATGATGGTTTTGATTTGCATAATTGACTAATATTGTGTTTGTTGTTTGTGTTTGTGCAGGTCTAGATCCACCATTCACATTTTGGCGCTAGAAGGAGGGCATAAATCTCAAAATTAACATGTTTTTTTGGCCATTTCCATCATTTTTTATGTTTTTTGTCTTTTCAGGTCAAATAGCGACGTTGGAGGAAATAGAGATGCATATGCTATCTCTGTTTTTCCATAGAGCAACACTTGTTTCACTAGAGCACTGCTCAAATCCTCAAACAACGACGCTATCATTCCAACGTTGTTTTTTGCACTCAAATAGTGCCGTTGCCTATGTGTTTCAAATGGCGATGCCTTTGTTTTCTTGCTTTTGCACTCAATCTTAAAATGGCCGTATCTTGGTCATATTTTGGTCTTTTTCAAAGCCTTTTTTTTGAAATGGGGTAGAATTTCATAAGCTATCCAATGGTGTAGGTGTTTCTCAACTTTAATAGAGTTGAAATTTTGAAATTTTCACCTAAAGTCAAATCACATTGTAACATGGTCTAAATTTTAGGGTTTTTATGCTTAATCATTCATCTAACCCTCATATCTTCTTGTTTCTTGATTTTATCTAACATTTGGAGCTTGTATTGTTGGTTTTAAAGGATCATGGAGCATGGAAGTGAAAGAAAAAGTATTTGATACTCATTGTAACAAGTGTTTTTAAACACTTTGGGAGCATTTATAATCCCATCTTTGGATCTTGTTATCTTCAGTTTTAGGACTCCAATACATTTCATTTGGGATTTAAAAAGAATAATCAAAGGGTTAAAAAGAGCATTACAAACTCACTAGATTTGGTTTTTGGTTTTTAAGAATTGAACAAAAAAACTTCACACTTCATCTTGGTGCTATAAAAAGAATCCATTATTGCTTTTGAAGTTAAAATGAACATGTGCTTATCTTGTTTTGTAATCTTTTCTATGAACTAATATCATTTAAAGGAATATGCACTTCTCTCATGCTTCATGACGATCTTGAGAATCAAAAGTATTTTGGTGATATTAGGTTGTCTAAAAGATTTCCTCCACACTTCAATTTGGGCTCTTAAAAATTGAACAAATCTTGCTAGTGTGAGTTAAGTATATTGTGTGTGTTCTCTCTTTGTTCACACAAACAAAGATTGATCGAACTACGGATGTACTTACTCGCTTTTGTTTACCTTTAGAGGGCCTACCTTTGTGGGAAAAATTACTCACCCCAAGGGAATGACCCAAGAGGTAACGATCATAAGCCAAGCTCTTCCAAACCGCTATATAAATTTGTGGTTGAGATGAAAATCGTAAACAATTTGAAGTGGTGCATGATAACTCTCCCCCAGTATCTTTATTATGCGTAAAGCCCTTCTTCTAAGGGTTGGGAGATCTATCACAAGGAGTTTATCATTGCAGCCCCTAAACTGAATGCCCTTACTATGAACCTTCTGTTAGAATCCAAAATCCCAATATTTATTGGCGTCAGGAGGTCAAACCTCCGGAGCCATCCGACATACTTACGGTTCTTTGTAGAGATGAAAAGTTTGTCATGGGAGATTCATGAGAACTGAAACTTGGATGAGCCGTAGAAGTGAGTGTCATGGAGGGGAGCCAGTGTGGTCAAGCTTCTAATCATTCGCTCTAAATAAGCACAACTGGATTTATCTAAGTGGGAATTCAACAAATATTTTCTTTTCCATCCTAGGATTGTGCAATTTTGAGTTAGTTAAACACATTGTTTGGATCCCAAAGCTTCATAACAAACATTCAACAAGGACATCAAATTTCAAACCATTTAGTAGAAGCAAATACCTTTGAAAGAATCCAAGTGCTACTGCTTGTCCCTTGGGATTTCATCCTTAGAGGCTTCTAAGTATTTGGGCACATTTCTCAATTTTCTCTCTAAAGTCAACATTAAGGAAACTATGGCTTTGACTTATTGATTCTCACATAATGGACCTTGTGGAATGAAAGAAGGCATTTGCATAGACATTCAGTTTGAAACTTAAACAAGACAAGTGGATGTGGTAAAAATGAAGTCATTAACCAAGATTAAATCAATTGAACCCCACACATGTGCTTGGTCTCTTTTGGTCATATGGTTTTCCATGCAAACATTGGTCTTTTGGTTTTTAACCACTCTTAGGGAAAAGCATGTTCTTCACTATCTTGGTCTTGTAAACAAGGTCTCCTTAGGTTCATTTAGGATCAAATCAAACACTTCATCCATCCAAAACATTCATAATCTCCATCCTACAAACAACTTTAGAGATTTGGAAACATCATTCTAGACTGGGATACATCATTAAACCAAATAAAAATCACCTTGTTTAGTTAGAAGTGTGAGAATGCATCCTTTTTCATACCTCTAGTTAAATTAGCACCTCTTTGAACAAGTTTATCCTAAAGATCACATCTAACATCTTAGGGTTTACAAGTTCATTATCCAATCAAAACATCAAAATCAAATCCAAAGTCTAGCGTTGATCCAAAGTTCCTATAAGTTCAACACCCATATCATTCATCCTTTTCATCCTTCATCTCATCATTGGTCCTAAACACCTTTGGGGTCGCTTTTGCAAGAAGGTCAAAACACAAGAAGAACATGGAATATAAACTTTCTCCATACATCATGAGCGATCCAAGTCAACCAAACTATCAAAACTCACATTTATACAATCCATACATGGGATCATTATCTCTTACAAACCTCAATGGTACAACAAATGTGAGTATGCCCAATCTAAATTTTGGAACACCTTTTCCTATGGTAGATTTAAATCAAATTCCAAACCTACAAATCTATCAACCAAACAATCAATGCATGAGTTTTCAACAAAACAACATTATCCTGCCTAATCCATACATGCCAAATGTGAATATACCAAGTACAAGTTTACCAAACATGAACATTTCAAATCCACACTTAGTAAAATTTGGGATAGATATGTTTGCAAATCATACCAATGTTGTTCAAAGTCCAAACAATATGTTAACAACTCCATGTATTGATCCAAGTCAAGGTAACACCATGCAAAATCAAAGTTACCTAAATCAAGGCAATGTGATTCCCAACCACAACAATGTTCAATTTCAACCAATCATGCCAAATCTAAACATCATCCCAAATCAGAACATTGTCCAAAGTCAATTTTTCCATGATCCCATACAAACACCACAAGGATGCATTCCAAATTTACTTGAACAAAAACCAAATCAACTATATCAAGAGTGTCAAGATCAAAATCAAGATCAAATTGCTTCACTTGCCAAAATAATTGACTCATTGCGATAAGAGACATCTCCACCCCAAAATCAATACACTCTTCCATTGGTTAAACCATGCCATCAAAGCATTGAGTTGTATCCACAACCACATCAAGTTGGAATATTCTTCAAATTTGAATTCTCCCTCCCAAGGTCTTATCCTCCAACTTGGCATTTATGACTCTTACAAGTCCTTTTTCTTGAGCCAAGTGGAAATAACTCCTCTTCCACATCTCCCTCCAACATGTCACTTCTTCAAATTCAAATATCTACCTAATAGAATTTATGTGCACATTGATCAAAATGTGCTCCACCTCTCTTCAATAGCATGTTGACAAGTGGCACAATGCCATTGGGTCAAGTTTAGTCCCACATTCATCCTTTTGGCTTATTCCTCCATCCTTCTCTCCTATAAATGGAGAGCTCTTTTAATAATTTTGGATGCACAACTTTATGCCAAATCACTATCTTCATGTTTTGAGCAATTTCATCCATTCTCATCCAAGTTTCATAGTTTTCATCAATTTCATAGCTAGGTTATGATAAATTTTATCATGGAGCACCATTGATCATCATCAAGCTTGCAAGGAATTGGGAAAGGGCTATTTTCCACATCAAAATAGCACCAATTCCCCCATGGGATTGAGAGTTAGATGATTTGAATAAGATTTAGTTTGCTTTCATTTGTGTTCTTTACTTTATTTCTTGTTCTTCATGTTTCAAATGAATCTTATGGGGAATGATGGTTTTGATTTGCATAATTGACTAATATTGTCTTTGTTGTTTGTGTTTGTGCAGGTCTAGATCCAACATTCACACAACCAAAGCTAACTTTCAGAAAGACATGTAATCCTTTTTGTTTAGAAGTGAAACCATAATCATATAATTATTTTCACATATAACCTTTTTCCATCCAAAAGCACAAGCTCTTTCCAAATATTTTAGAGTGACCCAAGCTTCCATTTGATTATTAGATTGAAGACTTATATAAGAAGAAAAGAGAAAAAGAACCAAACATTTACTATCACGGTCAACACCCCAAATCCTTGCAGCACCTATATTACCCCATGAGGAACCATATGTATTCTTTGCGAAAACCACAGGGGGAGGGGACCACTTAATTGACCAAGTCACATTTTCAGAAATTTGAACTTGTGTGAAACACAAATTATGAATAAGAGGACAACTTCAAGAGATTAACAAGGTGAAGATAAGAAGAGAAGATCATTGATACAAAATTTAGCCTCAATGGTCTCTTTGAGTATACACTTGATTTTATGCACAACTTGCACGACCCTACTTTGCCTCTCTTGGAAGATTCAATGATTTTTCTCTAACCAAATTTGTGAAAGAATAAAAGAGTGACTAATGCCCTAGGAAACCAAAATGAAGGAATTTGAATCAAGTAGACGACCCATACTATCCCAAAAATCAAACAAGGAAGTGGAATGGATAACATGCCTATTCTAGAGCTTCCACCAAAGACTCCAAATTTCCATAGAAAAATGACACTAAAAGAAAAGGTAATTGGTACATTGTTCATTAGTACCATTGAGAATACAAATGGATAACCTATAAAATCCTTTTTTTTATGTTCTCCCAAGTGAGGCATTTATTCTAGCTTAGTAGCCACATGAAAATATTATACTTAGGCTAGCCATATTTATTCCATATTCTTCTCCACTTGGGGAGCTTTGCTTACCCTTCTTTATACAAATTCTAGCTACCAAAATTCAAGCAAGAGTATCACGACCTCCAAAGAACCTCCTCTTGGCCAACTACAAGACTCCCTCCATCATCAATCCAAGGATCTCCCTTGAGGAGTAGTGCACTTAAAATCAATAACTTTATACCATCTAGCCTCCAAAAATATTCCACAAATAGGTTGAAGTTGAGGAAAAGTTGAGAGAATAGGAGGATGATTATCCTAAGAATCATCCCAAAACAAAGCATTATTACCTTTATTAATTATCTAGAATAGGCCTTTCTTTATAGACACAACTCCCTTAATAATATTCTAAATCATGAAGCCTTTCCCACTCAATTCCATCCATGGAATATCTTCATCTACCACCCCTCCCAAATATTTAAGTTGAAAATCTTAGCCCATGGTTAATTTGGACTTTTACACCATATCCAATGTAATTTGGTCACTAAGACCTGATAATTAAGCTCAGATTACCAAAAAACAAGACCTCTAACCCTCTTAGTGTTGGAACACATTTTCCATTGTGCCAAAATATCGACCTATTAATGCTCGATACAAACTCCATAGATAAATAGATTCATAGGAGGCAGTTAGTCCATGTCTTGAATCCGAAGGGAGATGTTGGAAATTAGTCCAAAAATCCCCCCTCCCCTCAGCGTCACTCGGGATTTGAACCCGTGACCCAACTCTGATACCATTTGTTGGAACATGTTTGTCATTGCACGAGAAGATCGACCTATTAATGCCCGATACAAACACCAGAGATAAACGAATCTATGGGAGGCAATTAGTCCATGTCTTGAATCCGAAGGGAGACATTGGAAATTAGTCCAACACTTAGATCTACAAACCAAGTCTTAGCTTGTAAGACCATTTTTGAGCTTCCAAATTTCCTGCTCATAAAAAAATTTCTTGAAAGAGCATCAAAATCCTTGAGTAAACTCTTGGGAGTAGCTAAAATTGGTAAAGACTACACGAAAAATTTCAAAAGAGTCAATCTACTAGTAAAGGATAATCATCAAAAGGTCCAATGGCTCACTTCATACAAAATCTCTCCAAAATATTCTTCCATTGATCTCTTTAAGATTTCCAATATAAAGGGGGATTCCTAGATAATGCATTGACAAACTCACAATTTGAAAGTGGAGAATACCAATAATTTTACATTAAATAGGATTAGGTATTAAAGATGAAAAATGCTAGATTTATCTTCATTAATTTTCTAACCAAAATCAACAACCTTGTATATGTCTAAATTTTTCTTGAATTTTATACCCTCCTCAATTTTAGCCATCCCCATCAATGCAATATTGCAAACAAACTAAATAAGAGATTAAGAGTCAATATTTCCAGCCCAAGACCAAGCTTCAATGAGATATTTTGCTTTATATTGCTTCAATAAACAATCTAATCCTTCTACCATTAAAACATAAAATAAGAAGATAAAGGATCTTGTTTGAGGCCTCTGATTGTTGAAAAGAGGGATGAAGGAATGCCATCAATTATAAAATGAATTTGAGGTCACACAACTCATAACCCATTCAAAACCCAAATGCTAGTTAGATATTATGAAGAAATGACTAGCTAACTTTGTCATAGGCCTTAACCATATTAAGCTTAATGAACATGATTTTTTTTGTAGAGGTAGACGTAGAATGAATAGATTCAACAACCACAACAATACCATCCAAGATCTACCACCCTTTCACAAATCCCCCTTTCTTAGAAGAAATCAGAGGTAGAAAACACTTCTTTAATCACTCTACAATAAGCTTGGAGAAAATCTTGTATCTAACATTTTAGAGAATAATAGGACAAAATATCCAAAGAGGAGGCTTCTTTTTTAGGAATAAGAGCAATTCATGAACACCCTCTAATAGATCAAACTAAAAAATATCCTAAAATTCCTAGAAAAAGTCTATGGGGAAGCCAGAGGCCCAAGAGATTTACTTTTCTTCATTTGGAACAAAACTACCTCAAGCTCCTCAAACGAGATAGGATCTAAGAGTAATTTGTTCATATCCTCTGACACCAAATGAGGGATGCAATCAAGAATGAGTCTCTCTTCTTCAATTGTTTGAGGACCTTGCTTAATAAACATAGAAGTAAAATGTCTAATAGATTCCTTAGAAATATCCGAAAAGGAGGTCAATTTTTCTCCTTGGGCTAAAATAATGGAAGCTATAACAATATCACTTATTCACTCTTTCATAAAGTTATGGAAAAAATTATGTGTTTTTGTCACTTTTCTAAAGAAAATCAATTTTACATTTTAGTTTCCAAAGTATCCTCATGAAGGTCCCATTTTGAAAGTTCCTTAAAGCAAATAGATTCCTCCCTCTAAAGTTCCTTAGTCATACCCTCATCCTTAATCTAAAAGGTGATTCTCTTCGACTGCTTTTGAAGATGACTTTTAGTTTGAAAAATATTTCTAAATGAAAGTCTATTCCACTTCTTAAGTTTATACTTAATGAATTGAAGTCTCCTAAAAAAGGAACACATAGCTCTTCCATAAGAAATCTTCCCTTCTATCCACCATCCCTTTGTTAGCTTGTACAAATTTGACTCTTGAAGCCATATAAGTTGTAATTTAAAAGGATAGTGTTTATGGCTTGAGAGAACCATGGAAGAAAATTTGATGGTCCAATGATTAGACCCTTTCCAATCCAAAATATTTGTAAATGAAGTCCTATTGTTACCAACCCAATAATTTGAGACAACACGCCTGACAAGTCTTTATGAGATAGAATCATTTTCACATATTCTATTGTTTTAGGTGAATGTTTTATTTCTCGGCATCACATCCACCAAATCAAGAAAATAAATATTATCCCTCATCAAGGTGGAATAAGGGCCTATTGGAACTGTGAAATTCTAAAAATTTTACAAGTTGTTTCATACCCCTGAGTTTCCAAACGAGTCCTCATCATAAGCACAAAATCCTCTCTTCATAATATTTTTCCCATATTTGGCCAAGTGGTTCCAAAAAATCCATCTAGTCTTGAATATCTCACTGAATAGTCCATATCGACAAGAGATGGTCAAGGTCTCCCCGACCCATAATGCATTCTCTTACTGATATATGTCTATTGTAGGTCTATCGGCAAGACTTCAGGGGTGTCACATCGATCAGAATTCATATGCAAAAACCCATCGGCAAGACAAAGTTCATTGCTTCGGCGACATAATGACATATCGGTGAGAAATCTTTCATTGGGATGAGTCATAGTGAAATCATATTGTCTTACCAATTGGTGCCGAAGCAAATTTTTTGGCCAAACCAAAAGTTTTTCAGAGAGAGGTCTCACTGAATGTATTGTGTCTCACCGACTAACGCACAAGGAAATATATCGGCCAGACAAAGGGCTATCAGGATGAACTCTTACCGCATGTGTCGGGTCTTTCTGATAAAGCAAAATGGGGATCCTATTGAATAATCATCGGGGTGAGGTCATGTAGTCTTGTCGACTCATATGTCTCACTGAAGTGTTTCATCAGCGAGAGAGAAAATATGTTTCATCGACTGGAAAACATACCACGGGGTGTATCTCGGTAGGACACAAAGTACTCTATGAAACCTCTCCCCGACTCCAAAAGTCACAGCGACACATGAGATGAATGGATATTTCTCGATGAGACATTGAAGGTCGGTATGACTGCGGGATGTCTCGGCGGATGTCTTCAGCAAGTGTTAGTAAAATCCCGAATGCAACTAATTGTCTGGATTTGAATATGAAAGGACATGTCCTTTTAAATACTGATGTATAAATGTTCATCTTCGATTATGAGACAGAACATAGGATAATAGAATAGGGTAGAATAGGATAGGAAAAGATACAGTAGAATACAATTTTTACATATCCGAGACTATGATGCATGTTTTAAAAATATGGAGATATTAATGAGAATCAGTTGATGTGGCAGCGTATTTTTGGTGTCAATTGTCTGTTGTGCTCATTGAAAGTATTACTAAAGTTGTCTCCAAGATTGATGCTTTCTGGTTATTTAAATTGATGCAACAAGTTTATATTCAGTTTATCAGTGCACATTTGTTGTATCTATGTGGTTGATTGATCGGTTCTTTCAAGACAAGATTAAATCCTTTTAATTGATCACAGTAATCAGGGAAATTCATCTAGATCATTAAGAAGAACTTGGTAGTCACAGTCTTGCATGTTTATACAAGTTATAAACTAAAACATATGCCAAACAATTTGAATGTTTTCTAGAAAGAAGTTGCTCATTTAGATTTCATTTGACCCCGCATACCCAATAAGGCACTAGTCTCTACATTTTTCACCATTTAGTTTCATTCATTTTTACATCTGTTAACTGAACATATTAGGTTTTAGTTTTGAATGTTGCTATACAGTTTATACTAAGTCAAGTTCTATTTGTCCACTCACATATGCCATTGTGGGAAAAACACTTCAGGGAGGATAAACACAAGTTAAGTCTACTTCATTCATATAGATACACCTGCCTAGGTCTAGCAGCACCTGAAGAGTAGAAGGTCTAAACCATTTGGCCTTGTCTGTTACCCTAAAACGTACCAAGAGATTGGCAACCTCTTGAGGTATTTTGCCTGCATTTTTGAGAGCTAATAAATTGGCGACTCTACTGGGGACAAACATCAGAAAATATGGTTCCGGCCTTTCCATATAAAGAGTCAATATAAATTTCATATTTGGAGTGAGGGGATTCCGCTGGGGAAAATCAAAAATAATTTTAAAAGGAAACATTTTCCTACTTTCGAAAAAGTAGGTGGCGACTCTGGTAAAAACTTGATGAAGAATGGATAGACAATTTGTGCATGGAACAAAAAAATATTTTGAAAGGCAACAGTTGATAAGAGGAATTGAAGAATTGAAAAAGCAACAGCTGCAAGTGAAGAAAGACACTGCAAATTAAGAAAGAAACACTACAATTGGACTAGCAACTGTTACAATTAAGAGAATTCTGCAATAAGAATGAATACACAAATGCAGGAAGGCATTGGACCCCTCAAGTGCCTCATAATACAATTGGGGATTTTCACAATGATGGTAATACACTTTATTCACAACAAGATATTTATTCATCGCAGCCATCAAAACAAGTAAATGCTTATTTAGTCCCTCCTAGACAAAGATTGGTAAGTTATCAAGATTGTCAATGTGATCAATGTCAAGTGCAACACAATTCTAGTCCACTTGGAGATATCAGTCAGAATCTGCAGCAAGGTACATATCGGAACCAACAATCTAAAAATGATGAATATTTCAAAAATCTTTTGGATGCCTTTCTTGACATAAGGAGATATGGAGGAGAATCTGGGCACTCTTTGCTCTGCAGAATGACAGATATTTGTAGGAAAATAGCTATTAATTTCCCACCTAGTAGGTTTGAGATCATTCAGCAGTTCATGAAAGTGTATGAGCGAAACCCAATTTATTGGCCTGAATCATGGATACCAGTTTCTTTTGATCAACTAGATGAATGGACTGATATTGTAGATAGGAAAAAGTATGAAGACAATGGTGACATCATTGATGAAGATGGAGACATTGATCAGGTGATGCAGCCAATAGAAGATGAGACAAGTGCAAGTCAAAATGGTTCATATGATAGCTTGCATGAGGAAGATGAAGATGTAGAAATTCTCTCTTGCATAACAGATTGTGACAGGGAAAGCAGTGTATGTTATGAGGGATCCAATGAATATTCAGATTCTGATGATGAACTCGAGGATTCTGATTTACAACAAGGTGATTCTTGTAGTTCTTGTGGTGATCAAGAGGAAGAAGCAATGGAAAATGTGGATCCATTTGGCAGTGAACAAATAAACCCTTTAGCTACAGCTCGTAACCATGAGAACATGATTGATGAACAAGAATATTGCACACTTGAAAATAGTTTTAATTTTTCTTCAAAACTATTGTATGATCAAATAACAGAAGAATCTCAAATGACATCTGGCCAAGGTGTGCTGCAGAATGATTTCTTTTTGAATCCACTCCATGATGAGGATGGAATGTGCTCAAATGAAGAGGAGAGTACATCAACATGCGAAGAGAATAACTATAATGATCATGAAAATTGCCATGTTGATGAATTGGAAAATGAAATAGAAGGGGATTGTGTATCATGCCACAATGAGGAAGAGCTTGAGGACAATCATGTGAATCTTGATTTACAACAAGGAGATATTTCTAGCTCTTGTGGAGATCAAGAAGAGGGAGAAATAATAGAAGATATGGAAGAAGAAACATGTTCACTCAGTAGTGAGCAAATTTTAGATTTGCTAACTCTTGAATACCAGAGATGTGCACACAAGTATGATTCTGAAGTTTTGTGTCCAACTTACATTTTTTTTGACAGTGAAAGTTCTTTGTGCAATGATTCATATGACTCCCAGTGCATTTCTCGAAATGATGGAGAAACCTTTGAAGTTGATCAAAAATCTGTGTCCATTCAAGAAGAGGTATGTGATTTTGAAATTTCTAACTCATGTGGAGAAGACATTTATTTGCATACCAAGGATGATAGGAGTCCAACATTGATTGATTCATATATTGAAGATATGAGTCATAATCCAGTGTCGTTTCCAAATGGTGATATGGAAGAGGTGCAAAAGGTTTCAGATTTGTTTGTCTCAAACAGTGTTGATATGGCAAAATTTTTTGATTCTCAAGAGAAGCACCCTGATGGTGAATTTTTAGTACAGCTGGGAGAATGTTTTATAATACATAACAGTGAGAAAGATAATGAGAAATGTTGCATTGAATATGCATGTACCATGTATGTTGAAGATAACAAAGATTTGTCCCATGATGATGGAGAATTTGAACTGCAGAATGGTGAAGGGAATTTGGGCCAAGTTGAGCACGATGATTTCAATAACAGTGACAGGGAAGATTGCATGAATGTCTTCAAGATGAATCTGATGAACTTAAAGCAAAACCGGGTGTTTGACAGAGGAAAGTATGGGCCTTTCTTTTGGATGGCCTTGAGCCATCATTTATGGTTTGGATTCTAGACCGTAACAGTTCAAAACAGATGAAGTTGAAACACAAAGGATTAAGGGTTGCCAGTGCATGGACAACTCTTGACAATCCTTTTAAAAATTCTCTTCCATGCACAGTAGTGTAGGGTCACATTCATTTCCATTTCCATTCACTCCATCTCGCCCATTGATCCATCACCTTGAATCTGGTCTGCTCACCCAAAAATTTGGATCCTTGCAATGATTTTACAACCATTCATCCCCAGACGGAGCCACTGTTGGAACTGTAAAATTCTAAAATTTTTACAAGTTGTTTCATACGCCTAAGTTTCCAAACTAGTCCTCATCATAAGCACAAAATCCTCTCTTTATAACATTTTGCCCATATTTGGCCATGTGGTTCCAAAAAATCCATTTAGTCTTGAATATCTCACTGAATAGTCCATATCGACAAGAGATGGTCAAGGTCTCCCCAACCCATAATGCATTCTTTTACTGATATACATCTGTTGTAGGTCTATCGGCAAGACTTCAGGGGTGTCACACCGATCATAATTCATATGCAAACACCCATCGGTAGGACACAGTTCATTGTTTCAGTGACAAAATGACATATCAGTGAGAAATCTTTCATCGAGATGAGTCATAGCGAAATCATATTGTCTTATTGATCGGTGCCCGAGCAAATGTTTCGGCCAAACCAAAAGTTTTCGGAGAGAGGTCTCATCGAATGCATTGTGTCTCACCGACCGGCGCACGAGGAAATATATCGGCCAGACAAAGGGCTATCAGGATGAACTCTTACCGCATGCGTCGGGTCTTGCCGATAAAGCAAAATGGGGATCCTATTGAATAATCATCGGGGTGAGGTCATGTAGTCTTGCTGACTCATATGTTTCACTAAAGTGTTTCATCGGCGAGAGAGTAACTATGTTTCATCGACTGGAAAACATACCACGGGGTGTATCTCGGTAAGACACAAAGTACTCTATGAAACCTCTCCCCGACTCCAAAAGTCACAGCGACACATGAGATGAATGGATATTTCTCGGTGAGACATTGAAGGTCGGTATGACTACGGGATGTCTCGGCAGATGTCTTTAGCGAGCGTTAGTAAAAGCCCGAATGCAACTAACTGCCCGAATTTGAATACGAAAGGATGCGTCCTTTCAAATACTAATGTATAAATGTTCATCTTCAATTGTGAGATAGAACATAGGATAATAAAATAGGGTAGAATAGGATAGGAAAAGATACAGTAGAATACAATTTTTACAGATCTGAGACTATGATGCATGTTTTAAAAATATGGAGATATTAATGAGAATCAGTTGATGTGGCAACGTATTTTTAGTGTCAATTGTCTATTGTGCTCATTGAAAGTATTACTAAAGTTGTCTCCAAGATTGATGCTTTCTGGTTATTTAAATTGATGTAACAAGTTTATATTCAGTTTATCAGTGCACATTTGTTGTATCTGTGTGGTTGATTGATCGGTTCTTTCAAGAAAAGATTAAATCCTTTTAATTGATCACAGTAATCAGGGAAATTCATCTGGATCATTAAGAAGAACTTGGTAGTCATAGTCTTGCATGTTTATACAAGTTATAAACTAAAACATATGCCAAACAATTTGAATGTTTTCCAGAAAGAAGTTGCTCATTTAGACTTCATTTGACTCTGCATACCCAATAAGGAACTAGTCTCTACATTTTTCACCATTTAGTTTCATTCATTTTTACATCTGTTAACTGAACATATTAGGTTTTAGTTTTGAATGTTGCTATACAGTTTATACCAAGTCAAGTTCTATTTGTCCACTCACATCTGCCATTGTGGGAAAAAAACTTCAGGGAGGATAAACACAAGTTAAGTATGCTTCATTCATATAGGTACACCCGCCTAGGTCTAGCAGCACCTGAAGAGTAGGTCTAAACCATTTGGCCTTGTCTGTTACCCTAAAATGTACCAAGAGATTGGCAACCTCTTGAGGTATTTTGTCTGCGTTTTTGAGAGCTGATAGGGCCCAAATGGTCTAAACCGCTATTTTTCTCATATAGGCTAACTATAGCATTAAAATCACTTGTTAAAACCCAAGGGAGAGTAGGGAAACCCAAGGGAGAGTAGGGACTAAATAAAAAATGGATCTAATATGAGACCACAGAAAAACCTTGAAAAATTTAACAAGACAATAAAAATTATGAGCAAGAGAGTTTCCCTAAAATCAAAACGATAATTGAAATTGAATCTTTGCTCCCTAACCACCAAGAAGGGATGATATTACAAGGGTCCTAGAAGCAAGCCAACCCACCAACATTATCTTGCACACCAATACTTAGACATTGACCTCCTTTACAACTACTAAAATAAGTACTTACCATATCTTCCACTTAAAGCTTTGTTTCCAGAATGAAAATAATATTTGGTCGATGTTCACAAATAAGGTCTCAAGTAACCTTTTTTCAAGAGATGCTACTTAAACCCTTGGCATTCCAAGAGATAACAATCATTTTGGGGGACTTTAGAAATGAGTCTCTAATATCTTTATGACACTAGATTTTACCAACAACCCCTTATCAACTTCATCTTTTCTTGATCTTTTTTCTTCTGGCTTTTGATTTCTTATTAGTACCCCCCTTCTTGATGTTCTTTTGTTGAAGATCTAACAAAGGAGTTGCTTTCATTTTACCATATTGTCTTGCACCTAGATCTTGCATAAGATTCAACAAAACATTATCTTCATTTGAATTGGTATTAGAGGGATATAATCAATCTGAACTGCACGTATCTCCACAATCTCATGTAACCCTTCAAATCTCTCTATTTGACTAGAAATTTGAACATTTCCCTCCTTTAATGTCCCTAGCATCTCTAAAGAAAGAATTGAAATAAAAGGATTAGATATAATACATGATCTTGACATATGCAAATATTGACTAGCCAAATTTTTGTCATGTCCCAATATAATCAATATCCTTGAAGTTTTTGAGTACTTCAAATCTATTATTAAAAATTTGTTAGAAGCATCTTTATGCTGGTGGTTCATAGAATTCCCCTTTGAGAAAAAAATAATAGTAGCAAATCTATTTGAATCTAGCCCATCTACTTGTGTTGGGGCCTTTCCTTTTTCCTTCAAATTAGTTGCTTGCATCTTAGGAGGGGGTTGAGAAAGTTTACGTACCAATTTTGAACTTTTTCTTTGTAATTGTCCATATTCATGACACACACAACAATGGAAGGGTAGTGCTTCATAATCAATTTTTTGGATCCAATTCATGCTACTCAATTTGATTTTCAAAGATTTAGGAAGTGTATTATTCAAATTAACTTCAACACATAGATGAAAAAAAGTTGCTATCTTTTTGTTGATTGTGTGGCAGGAAGGACTTGGGGGTTTCCCAATAATCACTACTATGGATTGCAAGATACCTTGTCTTCACAATTTCATTCGAAGCCTAGGGAGGTAAATTGAGACATGAATCATGAATAGGAGCTTCCATTGGATAAGACCCTACATGCCAAAGTTTGATAAATAGGTCCCCTTGATTGTGAAAATGGGTACCTCCAAAATTTATTTTGATCCATCAAATGAGGGAACACAACAAAGAAAAACCCATTCATCACTAGGGTTATTTCAATATCACCTTCAAGATTCCAATTTCTTCTAGTCCAAGCCTTCATGAAAGGAAATGAGATTCAAATAGCCATAAACTTGCATAATAATGTAAGCGCAAACAAATGAAAATTATCATCCACAATGGATTTTGGGTTAATCACCAACCCCAAATGATCTTTGGTTTTTTTTCCAACCATATGTTGGGTCTTTGACGACTCCTAAAATTCTAATCAAATTTGGGTTCTTGTGTTGCATGCAAAAAATGAATTGAATTTGCATGTCTAGATGAGGAAGGCTCCCCTCTTTTGAGAGCATTTTTGAAAGAAAAAATTGGGTGGTCCCTTGGACCCCAATAGCCATCATTCAAGCAACCACTACCAAAACAGAAAGAAAAAAGAAAACCTTGGCCAAAAAAATGTGACAAGGTAGATTCTCACCTAAAATTAGAAACCCCTCACCCCTAAACACCTTGTAAAGGAAAAAGGAAGGGTCCAAGTGTGTTCCTAGTAGGCCCATAGTCCTACACAACCAAAACAACAGTAGATCAAACCACTATAGGCTCACAAACCCCTTCAGATGTAGCTCCTTCTTACAATACCATTTTCCTTCATCTTAAATTAAATTTAAATTTAATAAGATATATTTCTAATTATTTATATATTAAATTATAGAGATTTAAACAAATTTATTAAATTGTACTCATGCTTTACAAATTTTCTTTATTTTTGAGATAAAATTAGACTAAATCAAATTAGTGAAAATAACAATAATTTTTTTTTAAAAAAATAATATGAAAGACATTTCCTTGGTCTCCTAGTTCTTCTAATAATTTCAAAGGTACCAAAAATCACATTATTGTACAAATAATATAGTGAACTAAAGTAAGCTTAATCCCTAGAAAAAGGATTACTGTAGGAAATAATATGGTGAAATAAAAGAGTTTTAATAAATAAGTACTATTAGTGGTTCTTGTAGATATTGTAATAATATAATCTATTTTTTAAATAGAAAAAAATATTGTAGACGAGATTAAGAATTAAATTTGATGGCCATTATATTATGTCTAATAATTTTTACTGTATAATATAGTCAAAATTTTAAAACGCAAGAAAATTGTTTAATAGGTAGAATTGACCATCAAATTTAGTTCTAGGATGAGATTGAAATATTATAGTTATAATCACATTAAAATTAATAAACAATGTAATAAAATTATTTTAGAATTTTTTATTTATTTATAATTTTATGTTTATTTATCAATAAAATATATTTAAAAAATTAATTTTATTTAATTCAATATTAATGAAAAAAACAAAATCAACTCATAGAATTAAGATAAATACAATATAAAAAAATAAAAAATAGAAAACATATAAATCTATAACACTAATATAAATTTATAATAATTTAATTTTAATTTTTATCAAAATAAATAAAAAAAAATAAAACAACGATTATATTAAAAAAAAAAATTAAAATAAATTGTTTGTACATAAGATCAAGAGTCTCTTTTTTTTGTGTGTGTATATATATATATGCCCCATCCATTTATTGTATTCTTGAATGGTTGTTAAAGTCAAATATAAAGAACATAATCAGAAAGCTTTGAATGATGAGAAATCTAATTTTAAAATTAAGAAGGAAGTTTCTCTCTATGTGATGCATTCTTTATTTGCTAGCAGCTAAACTTGAACCGGTGGTCTTTGTAACCATAGTAGAATGTAGGACAATATGTGAGATCAAAGGATCCCATTTTGAACAGAGCCCAACAACTATAATAAAAAGGGAGCCCGACATGATTTTGTTAGCATTAAATATAAAACATTTGGATTGCAGGTAGAATGTGATCCCAAAAGCTTTTCTTGACACAGATTCTGCCTCTTGGAGATTGGAGACTGTTGGCTGAGTGGAAAGGTCTTAAAAAGTTGTATTTCACATTTTCCAAATATGATGTAGGTTATATTAACTCATTTTTGGTACAAAATTTATATTTTTGACTGATTTCAGAATCTGCCATTGTAAAAATGTGGTAGAGATAAAAAGAATTTAAAAACTGGAGTGCCTCTTTTAGTGATGCATATTAAATTTTAAACTGTGATAGCTGTTTAAAGTTTAAACAATCAAAGCACACCATTGTCTCTCCATTTTAGTTGGCAAAATAATTATCAAATTTGGTTGTATTTTATGACAAACGCATTAGCGTGTGAAAATGAGAGCTTTGGAATATGTTATGGACATCCATCAAAGCACAATAGAATTGTGGTTTTAAAGATGTAGGTGTCTTTGTAAACATGTATACAATAAGATGTCATAGATGTTATGTTTATTAATTTAATTATAGAGTACAAATTTTATATAATATAAAGCAAAATAAATAGAAATAAAATTATAGACTGTGAAGTGGGGTTAGAGGAAAATGAAAATGAAGCATGAATTATTCAATAAGGGTTAAAATTCACAAATATTCATATCAAGAAAATGATCAAATCCCACTTACAAATGAAATAGAATGCAAACAAGCTATAAATCAACAATAGCAATGAAAATCCAATTCAAAACCTGAAATCAAACATGTGCAAACCTAGCATTCCATTTTGAAATTGGTTGATGGTGTGTTGGATTGCTCAATTATTAGGTCCTATAATTGCAAAAGCTTCAAATAACCTTGATGATGATTAAATTGCTCAAATACTCAAATGATATGAATTAGCTCAAATGATTCTAGGTCTTGATAATGAAGGGAAGATGCTTGTTTTATAGATTTTTAACATTTAGATCAATGGTTGAGAATTGATCTTGAGATCAATAGATGAGATTGAATCAAGGAGGATGAAGAGTTAAAATTAGTTTGAACTCAAAATATCTCCACAATTCTAGGGAATTGGTTAAGAAAATTTAAAATGAAGAGTGGAGATTAGATCAAGAAAATGAAGGGTTGAAGATGAAAGAGGAAGTTAAGTTAGGATATTTTGAAAAAGAATATTCCATGAGAATATGTCATTGAGAGGGAATTAGAATAATTAAATAATTCAAAATTATTTAATTATGTAGGATTAGGATATTCCTTTTTAAAAAAGAATATTCCTTGCAAGTGAGGGAATTAGATAATGAAATAATTAAAAAATATTCAATTAGAGGTGATAAGAGGAAAATTAATGAAAAATGATGAATTAAATAAATAATTCAAAATTATTTAATTAATAGAGGAAATATGGATAATTAATGAAAAATGATGTTAAAGGGGGAAATAATGATGAAAATGATGTAAATGATGAATTATGTGGGATTAGAATGATGAAAATGCAATGATTAGGAATGTGTGATACGAGTTAGGCATTTTTACATGTCTACATAGACAAATACTTTTAACTAAATTACAAATACTTTTCTTCATAACACTCTCACATCCTAATCTTATGCCTGCACTTCAATCCCAAGATCTATGTCCATAAAATAAATCATTTGTTAATGTTTCCAAACAAAAAAATAAACTAGTTATTAAAGTAAAACTAGTTTTACACAACCAAGTTGTGTAATCTCAATTTTTTTAATCATTATTAAAAATCTCCATCGCTACAATTTCTTCAAAACACTCTATATATCTTGTTATTGTTGTAGTCTAAATGTTTGTAGATGTTAAAAGAGAAATTTAACCAAAAAAACATATATAATCAACATTGAAGAAAAATACCAAAGAATCTATAAAAGAAAGCTTTGATAGGAATAAAATAATATCTAAGGAATTAATGGGTGCATATATAAGTACCCATATAATGTTTTCATAGATTGCACAAAATCATCATTCTATTGATTGAAAGATCTATTTGATATAGAAGAAGGATAATTATCTCCCTTTAAATTTATTATTGGTGAAGCATCCCAAAAATATTGAGGCCAATAGAAATTTAGAACTTAATACTTGTGATCAAATTTATGAATGTAGATACTTAGGCTTGGGATTAGAATGTCATTTGTCGTGGCAATGGGAAATATGATGTGTACCTTGTATCATGCTTACAATCCTCTTTGTTAGAATATGATGTCTTAGTCAAGTCATATTTTGTCATTTGTAAAAACCTTGAATGCTCGTGTATGGAGACCATGTGGTTTCCATTAATTAACACTTGTTATGACTCCTTATGTTGTTAGTAAATGCACATTTGGTTTGCATGGGTTTTAGGAGGGCCTAAAGGCATGATAACACCATGTAGCATTGTATGATGGAATGGTTTGAGTTACTTGTGATTGCTAGCCAAGAGACAAAATTGAAGGGCAAGAAATGTGAAACACTGAGATTCCATGTACATTGTTTTGTAAACTAGTTTATCTATCCACTGCTTGACATGGAAAGATTACTAAGATTACAATGAGAATAATGCTTAATGATTTTTATCAGATTAATGATTTGACTAAGCCTTCATTATAGTGTGAGGTTTTGGTATTGTATTTGTCATTAAACATTTATTAAGTTATGTGGTTAGTAGTAATATCGTATTTGAACAAGTTTTACATTTATCTAATGTGAATTTAATAACTTTTTCAATTGAAATAGGTTAGAATAAGAGGTCAAAATACTCAATCAGTAGCTTTTAAGATAAATGATTTTTTAATAATTTGAGTAAATAATATGCATCTTTTTATTTATTATATTAAAATAAATAAAAACTAAAAGTTTTCTATTGGTTTAATAGGACAAAGAATAATGCAACGAAGGGTGTTTGCGTCGGCGGTAGTAGTGGCGTACTTGGTGGCGGCTATGTATGAAGGTGGTTGACGCATGATCAATGGAGGTGCGGCGAGGACAGGCGTTGAGAGTTGTAGAGAGTGCAGTGGTAAGTGTTGTGGTGAGGAGGAGACGAGAGGAGTAAGGAGAAGGAGAAGGAGGAGAAGAGGAGAGGAAGAGTAAGGAGGCGGAAGAGGAGAGGAAGAGAGGAGGAGAGGAGTAAGGAGGTTGAGGGAGGAGGATCAAAGGTGGAGGAAGAAAGGAAGATGAGGAGATATGCAGAGAATATCGGGGATGAGGTCTCCCGAATGTGACCTCACTGGTTCATAGCTCCAGTCAAAAGCGTTCACCTACCCAAAAAAAAATAGGACAAAGAATAATAACTAGATATCCAATTCTCATTACAATGCCTAAAGACAAGTTCTAAAAATATGAAAGAAGAAAAACAAATAACAAAAAAATATTACATGTTAAAAATCTTTAGAAGACTTTAAAGATTTTAAAAAGATAGCTAAGAGAATATGTCAAAACATTTCTTTACTATTAAGCACATGCATTCTTGATTTAGAAATTTAAAAATTTAAATTAATTTTATTGCACAAAATAAATTTAAAATTTAATACATAAGATTGCACAAGAAAACAAGTGACGCAAGCGTCGAGTTCCTGCCAGAGAGAGTAATGCATTTAGATTTAGAGGAAAAATTAGGAAAATATGTAGCGAGTAAACTTAGAATTTGTATTGCTTTTAGTTTTGTTTAAATTAGATCAATGAGACATTGATAGGGTCCCAAATGTCGAATTGGTCTGTAGGCAGCATTAAGTTATGTCTCATATGGCGTAATAGTACTTGCAAGAAGGAGAGGATAAAAGTTAAAACAATAGCCTTTTTTGAATAAAATTAAGGTTTTGAAAAAATACCATTAAAAAAAAAAAAATCCATTAAAGTTAATTAAATTGCTTGTTAAAAAAACTATACAAATATATATTAATAAAGTATGTAATTGAAAAACTATTAAAAAATTAATTGATTAATTTAAATATTAAAAAAAGTATATGTAAAATAAAAATCTTAAACAATATGTTATAATATTAATTTTGAAACCTAATAATATTAAATTAATAAATATCTTACTAAAGTATAAATTTATTAACAAAATTAATTAAAAAATTTAAATGCTTTGTTAAAAATTTAATATAAGTTTCCTAAAAGAAAACTTTATATAAAATTATTTAAACGATTTAAATTTTAATTTCTTAGAAAAAAAACTATTAAAATAATCTTTAAATAAAACATTATAAAGTGATAAAAGTTTCATATGTTTTGAAAAATAAATGTTTCTTATTTTAAAAAAGCTTGGACATTTAATGAAAAACCAATTTTGATCATCTTACTGTTGTATGAACCATGTGGCGTGTACCAATTCGCATGTGGAGCTCATGCTTTTCCTACGTTTATACAATCAACACATAGTCAACTTCATGGAAAAGGTTGGAATTACATGTCCTATCCATGAGACGACAGGTGCTTCTAAACTCGAGACGACTACTGTAACGGGAGGCTTATTACACCGCATTTCAAGGTTTTGCTTGAGCTCGCTTTGCAGAAACATGTTTTTTGGGCACTCTGTTTTGTTTCGTCATACTTTTCTGTTTCAAATGTTCTTCAGTAATGGAGATGGCAGAGCGTTTGCAATTTTGCAAGGTGGGAATCCCTCAGGAGGCCTCGATGGGTAGTAGTTTGCCAAGTGATTTGTATCTTTTTTCCATATATCCAATCTACTTACTGTCAAGTTTGACTGTACACTCAAAGAAGAGGTCATGGACGTGGTGGTAACCCATTGTGCATAGCAATATTAGCTGCTACATCAGGTGTGGGTTTCGCTAAGGTAGCCATCATATTCTGCCTAAGTTTCAAAATTCATATCAATCTTCATTGCTCCTGATCACGACTTTCACAAATTTCTGTTTCGAATTTTGTCTTTTGATTTGTTTTCTGCCTTGTTTGTTTGCCTTTGTAGTTAGAGTTTCCCCAAAATTCCCCAAATTTTTAATGCCTGTTTTCGTTTATTTAATGCTTTCTTTTTTAGTTCCATTTTAAAATATTCTCAATTTGTCCCTTAATATGTACACATTTCTTTGGTATTACTGTGAATGTACACAGTTTGATTTTATTGGTTTTTGCAATTATTACAATTTGGAAACAAAACAAAATCAGATCTAAAATTACAACGTTGAACTCACATAGACCTTATTGGAGTGGTATGGCTAGCTAATCTTTTTAGGTTAAGTGTTGTATGGACTGCTACAACAATAGTATGGCTGTGATAGGAGCTTACAATGACCAAATGAATTATTTCTAACAAGAGTTTTGCTTTTAGGCTAATATTAATTAATAATAAATGCTTTTGCTACCATTTCTATAGTGTACTTTATTTGTTTCCATTGTTTTGTTTTGCAATGCTGCTCCTTTTCGCTTTTCACTTTGTTAATGAAGGGTTTAGCTATTCAAGGGTAGTTACAAATATATTTTTATATGGTAATGCATCAAGGCATCGTTTTGAAATGTCATTCTTTGTTATTTTGATTATCAATGTTTTAGTTTTGCAAGGTTAATTAGGAGTGTTTTGGCTATTATTTTTATTTGTTGATGAATTAAGTTGTTTTCTCTGAGATGATGATGATAAAGGGTTTACTCTTCTTTGGTTAGCTGTAAATGTTTCTCCTACCATTTTTCATATAGAGTGATGAATTGATGTTTTTAAAAAATGTTGTTCTTGGCGACTGTGAAAATCAAGGATATAGCTTTGCAAGGTTGTGTTTATATTTAAAGTTTAAGTTGAAGAGCTCGAGAATATATATCTCATTGTTCTGTGATATATAAGGTGAAGTTGGAACAAGATGAAGAGAAATCTTTCACCTTTCTCAAATATAACCTGTTAGTCTCAATGAATGCTTAAATCCATAGTAATTTTCGTTGATTTCTATTATTGAAGAGCCAATCATATTTAAGATGACACAAATTGCAAGGTAGTACGACAACTCCTATATGGAATGTTGGTGCTCATCTGGCAATTTTTTTGCAAAGGGCTATAGTAACTGATTGGTTCTGTGGTTTTATAAATGGCTAGTTTTGGATCTTCATTAAAGCAATTATGACATAGATCATGCTACCTTAAATCAAATCCAGTCCTAGAGAAATGCAACTGCAGAACAGAGGCGATTAATGAATTGCTTAAGCTTGAAAAGCTAGAGGTTGTTGTCAAGGCTTTGGTTGAGGATTTGGACACTGGTAATTCAATCTAGTCCCAAAGAAATGTAGCTACAGAATTAAGGCTTTTAGCCAAGAATAAGATGGAGAATAGGGTCATGATAGCGAGGGCAAGAGCCATTAAACCTTTGGTATTTTTGCTTCATTCCATAGAAAACACAGTGACTACCCTTTCAATCTCTCTTTATGTTATTTGTGAAAATGCACACAATATCTACGCTTTGTGCTTACAAACTATGGCCCAAACGGTCTTTCTGATTCCATGTTATTTGTGAAGATGCATAGTTTTTTCTGGAAACATTTTTAGGGTATTTTTCTTCTATTTCAGAAATGGAAAAAGGGAAAAATAGACACACCAATGACACTTTCAATATCAAAAATAATTCTGTAATTTCTCAGTCAACTGTCCTTGATAGCAATGAATCTGTAATGGTTTAACATTAGATCTGCATAATGTTGGGGGTTAGCATAGAAACCATCTCATAAGCTTGATCTAAATTTTGTGTATAGCTACACAAGGCAAATTGAATATTTGTGTTGCAACTAGTTAACACTTAGATAACCCGGGTTTTATTTTTATAACTATGTATGCAAGACAATATTGCCATTTTATTCACATTGATGTTCTATTGCATATTCACTGCAAATTCAAGGTGCATTGGTGGTTGTAATAACTACCAGCATTATGAAATCAAACAGATAGATGCAGAAAACAAAGTTGACTACATATAGGGACTAGAAAGGTAGAAAACTGAGCACTCCCTGATTTTTTGCTCTCAGACAGTTAATGAAGGCTGTGTGATTATCAACTCACTTCCTTCGTTCTCACTGTTTTTAGGTCTCTCAGTTGTTCTGAAATAGCAAGGGAAGGAAGGGAAGCATGTGTGGTTCACCCACATCAAAACCAAATTCATTCATACCCATTATATAATAAAATGTATGTAGGTTTTTATAGCTTTAAGGATAATTGGGGTCTGATACAGAGTTTCAAATAGTCTGATAAATCTATGTGTTGCAGTCTCTATGCATAGGAGTTAATATATTTATTGATTTGAGCTTTTTTCTGTTAATATATGCCAATTAAACAAAAACCTCATTTCTATGCTCAAAACCCAAAAAAATAAGAGTTGTTCTATATATCAAAAAAGGTCAAAGAAAAGAAAAATTAAATCATTAAGACATAACACACGAGTTAGGGATGGCATCCATGCCAGGTGGTATTCTAAAGATTTCAAATCCCCTTTTCCTAGCATACAATCTATTGGCACTAAAATGGGAGCACTGGAATAGGGTAAGAGCATCTATCAAGCGTAAATGGATGGTAAATTAGACAAGGAACATGAACTGTTTGAGAAAATCCCTCAAAGAAATTTTGTCTCATGGAATGTCGTGATTACAACAAACACACTAATGGATTTGTGGAAAACACTTTAGAACCCTTCAAGCAAATGTAATTGGTAGGTGTAAAACCCTACTCCACAACCTTTTCCAGCAGTGCTATTTGTTATATTTAAAGGGAAGAAATGTTTTAGACTCCTGACCTCCCACACAGGTGTGTTGTGCCAGCAACGCACTTGCAGAGTTCCTACTCTTAGCACCACCACCACAATGCTAACATCACCTAAAATTGTGGCCCTTTTTGTGTTCGGTTTTGTAGCGAGAAAACCTAAATTTGAAATAAAAGTTATACAAAAATTTAAAATTGAAATTAAAAAATGAGCACTGGTGAAACCCAAAAAACAAATTTAATGTCTGGCACATGCATTCCACTTACAAATAAAATCCTCAAGAATGAGCTTCTATGAACGCTAAACTAGCCCAACACCACTGGTAAACATGAAATACTGGTAAACAAGGTATTTATGCAGAAAAGCCACTAGTCCAAAGACACTGCTAAACATTAAATACTGGAAAATAGAGTATACACGCAGATATGGGCACTTCATCAAAGCTGCAAATGAATTTTATCATATTAATGATCTTTATTACCAAGGCGCCACCTAGTATTGGGGTTTAATTGTGACAGTAAATAAAACAGTACATATGCCTGCCAGATTAGACATTAAATTGAATCCTTGAATGCGCAAATCCATCACGACAGATATGCCAAGTTTTTTATATAAGGAAGAATTAAATATTTCTCACATCATTTAAAATTAAAGGAAAATGTATTTTTCTGCTGACGTACCTACTAATCTGGTGGAGTGCAGACTGTACTTAGATAGCAATAAATGACATACAATTTGTGTATTTTTTTTTTGCAAAAATTGAATATTATACTTACACAAACCAATAAGAATAAAGAAAAATAGTATTTTTATAATCATTTAAAATAAAAATTAAATTTAGACTATTGAGTTTCTTTTGAAAAGTTTTAATCTTGTGCATTCATTGGTTAAAACTAATTAAAAGAAAAAATTCAATGAATGCAATAGTATCCTGCCTTGGCAGGAACTAATAATAATATATATTTTTAAATATAATTAAAATTGAATATAAGAAAATTGAAGAAAAATTATAATTTAAAATAAATTGTAACTATTTCCATCAAACTCCAATATAAAGACAATTAATTGCTCAATAAATTATTTTGTCACATCAAAATAATGTCGTTCTCTTAACTAATAAGTGATGCAAGTGTTGAGTTCCTGCCGGAGAGAGTAATGCATTTAGATTTAGAGGAAAAGTAGGAAAAGATGTAGTTAGTAAACTTAGAATTTGTATTGCTTTTAGTTTTGTTTAAATTAGATCAATGAGACATTGATAAAGTCGCAAATGTCGAATTGGTCTGTGGGCAGTGTTAAGTTATTAATAGTACTTGCAAGAAGAAGAGGGAAAAAGTTATAACAATAGCCTTTTTTGAGTAAAATTAAGGTTTTGAAAAAATACCATTTTAAAAAAAAAATCCATTAAAGTTAATTAAATTGCTTGGAAAATTTTTTATGCAAATATATATTAATAAAGTATGTGATTGAAAAACTATTAAAAAATTAATTAATTAATTTAAATATTTAAAAAATTATATGTAAAATAAAAATCTTAAACAATATGTTATAATATTAATTTTGAAACTTAATAATATTAAATTAATAAATATCTTACTAAAGTATAAATTTATTAACAAAATTAATTAAAAAATTTAAATGCTTTGTTAAAAATTTAATATAAGTTTCTTAAAAAAAAATTTAAAAATTAATTAATTAATTTAAATATTAAAAAAAATATATGTAAAATAAAAAAATCTTAAACAATATATTAAATGACCAAAGTACCTTGGCCATGCGTGGCCACCAAGCCATTCCAACGCCTTCACCTGCAGCCAGTGCCATTTAATGCATTTAGTTTGCATTCATGGATTACGTACCTCTAGCCGCCAGTTTTATAAACTATGCCTGTGCTTAAATTTATTTAATTAATTTATGCGTTCACATTTTCCCGAATTTTTTAAACGAAAATGATTTATAAAGCTACTCGGACGAATAGAAAAATAGATAAATGCTAATTTTCCAATTTAAAAAATAACTCTCCAAATTCAAACTATACAAAAAAAAGGTAATATGTTAAATGCCGAAATGTGATTGGCCGATGCAATAGTATTCCTGCATGGCGGCAGGAACTAATAATTAAGGTTTTCTCCTTTCCATTTCACTTAATAAATAAAATAAAAATAAAAATAAAAAATAAAATTAAAGTAGTAGGAATAATTACACTTTCATTAAAATGCTTTGTCCCTTACCGTACAAATATCCAAATGCTCTGTAGACGACGACTACGTTATCTACCTACAAAGTGACGTGAATAAATTAATAATAATAATAGCGAAGTATTTTAATAGATAGAGAAATACACAAGTAAAGAGCATATGACGTTATATGTTGACCCAGTCGTCGGCAAAATACGTCAGGAGGCTAGAGTGAAGAGTTCTATTAGTCTTAATGTAAGTGGGTTTTACAAATCCGTTGTAGTCTAGTTGGTTAGGATACTCGGCTCTCACCCGAGAGACCCGGGTTCAAGTCCCGGCAACGGAAGATTGTTTGTTTTAATTATTATAATTTTTATTGTATTTGCTTATGATAAACACCATAGAAAAAACACAAACCAAGAATATTGCATGATACAATGACACTTATAAATTAGTATAGAAAGGGTAATGTAAAAGATGTTACTATTCACATCAATATTCACGGTGACAATACATTTGAATTTAAATGGAATACAATTGAAACATAGAAATTGAATTTTGTATGTGGAGGCTTTAAGAGAATTCAAATCTTGTTTAGAAATTTAACTTTTATTAGAAGTTTTAGTTAACTTTTTAACTTCTATGGAAGTGCATCAAAGTTGTAAGAAATAGAAAATGGAAAGTTTGAAAGGAATTTTCAATAGACAATAAGAAGGAAAAAGTGGAGGAATAATTATTAGATGAAGATAGAAATATTCACATGATCCCACTTTTTCATTGTAAATAAAATTTTCAAATTCTCTATGGAACATGTAGTCATATATGACAATCAATCTCAATTTTTTTAAATCAAACTTTTATGACAAGGAAAGAAAATCCATTTACAAAGAAATAGGAAAATCCTCGCCTAACTTTGAATCTCCATCGATTAGACACATTAAAATATAAGTGACTAGAAGAGACCTTAATTAGTGGGGATGATGATAGAGGACACAATCCCCCACAATTATGTAAGCTACTTTTTTTTTTTTGAATATATTCACCCTTTTAAATAATAAAATAGGGATGACACCCATTTTCATTTAAAAATCATTGGTTCTTATTTAGAGTCAAACATTATATTAATTAGTATTTCTCATTTTATGTTTCACATTCCTTTTAGTATTTTTCACCTCTAGTCATCTTTTGGACTCATTTAATCCATTTTTATGCCTTAAAACCCTCACCAGTGTACTAAGCAAGTAACTCAAACCAACTCTAGATCGTTTCCAACTCATTCTTTACATCATGTGGCCTTGTGTCCTCTAGGACACTAGTTCGCCCATGATAATGTCCAACTTAATTTTGAAGATTCTTGGCAATAGTTAATTAAAACCCTAAAATCACTTGCTAGTTTTTCCCAATGGGCACCTAGTTTAGGAAACTTTATAAAAGTCCTTACCCTCATTTTGGATATCTCTTGTTTCTTGCACTTTACACTCTTCTTACATTCTTGTTTCTCTTACACCTCTTGCATACTTGCACACTACTCCATTGCTTAGGGTTTACAACTTCCCCACCTTTCTAGCTAAATAAATATATCTCCATTTACTTCTTGTCTCTCTAATATCTCTTACTCTCTTCGATTCTCTTGCACATGCTATTACATTCTCCCTCTTAGGGTTTTCCTCCAAATATTCCAATTCTATTTTTTTGAATCTCCATTACAAAAATCTCAATAGTTGTAAATTAGCCATACAAAAGACTCCATTACTAGGTCCCTTGGCACACCTTATGATCCTTCATCACCCTAATCTCTCTTCCATGGTACCACACACACACCATTATTGTGGATAGTCTCCTAGGGTTTTTATTTGCATCCTTTACACACATCACATTCACTACTAAAACACATCAAGTACTCACTTAAGACTTTCCAAGACTTATAGGTTGAAACATACCAAATTAGGCGTCTCATTGAGGTGGGCTCCCAAACATTGTAACCCATTGTCCCCTTTATAACTTTGATAGGTGATATCTTAGTACTAATAATTGTAGGAATAAGAAAATATCCAATGACTGATAAATTGTTAAACTAACATGACTTGCCACTTAGATCTATGCACAAGTAATTAGGAACAAAGAGAAATTTAACAACATAGTAATATTAAATAGCCACTTGATTGATTGATTAATAGTTTGTATTAGTTTTAAATGATTACATAGTACAAATGAGCCAATGTGTATATAGAGCAAGAGTGAAATTAATCAATGCATGATAGATGAAAGCTAACTAAATCTAAACTAGCATAATAAATGAAAATTTATAAAGCTAATCCAACACGATAAATTACAAGTTGACTACAACTAAAATAACATGATAGATGGGAGATAACTCAACATAAACTAATTATCAATTAAGTGCATAAGATATGTCCACATGATTGAATGCCACAATACTTAAGTGTGCTTAATAAAGTAGAGTGAATAAATAAATCTATATGAGATAATACTAGCCCAATGAAATGATATGAATGCCTAGTTTAGTGAAAACATTTTCACTCTAACAACTTCCTTAAGTGCAACTTAAGGAATGAAAATGAAAACAAATGAGACAATTCCTTAGATATAGGTCCCAACAACAAGAAATAGTTAGATGCTTGTTTAGAATGAACTCTTAACCTCTACACTTTAACCAAAATCAGACATGGCAAGTAACTTCTTGGAAGTAAATTCCAATGCACCACTTTAAAGAACTCTTTGGATGGACAAAGTTGGCCACTACAAACAAGGTTCTTAATGACAACAAACTGTGAACATGGCATTCAACACTCATCTGCTGGCCATTTAAGGCTCTTTAACCATTCCCATTCCACTTAAGGTGTGGGATTAGATGCAGTCTGTTGTTGGCGGGAATTGAAACTACTTTCTCACAATTTTTCTTCCTTTAATATAGCTTGTCGGTAAACGTGCTTGCAAGAACTTGCCTATGAGTTTTTCATTGCGGGATGTATCTCATAGTAAGCCCTCTCTTAAGGGTGACTCAAAACATGGAAAATACACTTTAAAGTACATATCATCTCCCCTTGCACTTCGTGCGATCTTGGGTGAAGAAAGATCAAGAAATTTTATTTTATTTTATCTTGGCAGCAATGTCGATCCTAAGAAGCATTAGTCTTTGAACCAATATAACATGTACCTCTCTTCAAAGAGGGGAAAAATAAAGACACTTCAAATCGTCCTGATCGATATTACACATCTGAATTTGATTCTAACACCATTTCCTCATAAATCACCTCTTTGTTGGCTATTTAATTAAATAATCTAATTGTTTAATTAAATTTATCATTTTCTCCTATTAATCAGATAATCAATTTTATTGGATTAATTCATCCCCCTTCTTACTAATTTTCACCCGATCTTTTGAGGGGGCAATGTAGCATCGTAATTCCTTCCGCTAGGGTAATATTGGGGCATTCCGATTATTTTTTTTTTAAATTTTGATTTTGGCAGCGTTAGTCTTTGAAGCAACGTAACAAGTACATCACTTCAAAGAGGGGTAAAATGTAGACACTTAAATAGTCCTAATTGGTATTACGCATTTGAATTTGATTAATTAACATCATTTCCTCCTAAATCACTTCAGGCTAACCATTTAATCAAATAATTCATATTGTTTAGTTAAATTCTCAAATTTTACTATTAATCAAATAATTAAATTTATCAGATTAATTTACCTTCTTCTTAGTAATGTTTATCCCATTTAATTAAATAAATTAAACTATTTAATTAAAATCCCAATTTCCTCTCATTTGATTAAATAAATATAAATTATTTAAATAAATGTCATAAAACCCCCAATTTTCCTAAGTTAGTTAATTCTAAATTAATTAACCTCGATCATTTCCTAATCTTCATTATTTATTTCTCTAGCTTTTAACCCCACTTTGGTCAAATAAACCCCTAGTTTACTAACCAAGTTGCACATGAAAATTATTTCTTTTAATCAAGAGAATATCCCTTTATGAGGATAAATGGAGTAGGCTTGCAATTATCCATGCCAAAACTTTGAAGAAAATTAATAGCACTTTTTGTCTAAAAATGGAATCCCCTCAGAAGATTAAAGAACATAAAGACCAAGGAAGGATTATAGAAGTATGAGGTCAATCATACTAAATTGGTCTGTTAATGATCTTTGAACATCCTAGATCATAAAGGTGGAACTACTTATGAGAATCAAGTCATCTAGATACAAAATAAGTGCCTATAGATTCTCGCCATGTCTTTGAGTGTAAATGGTAAGATTGAAATGAAAATGAAGTTAGAAGCAAACAAGAAGCTCTCCATATTCTAGTACCAATTTTGATGGGATTGTTTGAGAGCATACAATAAATGATGAATCATACAAAAAAGTGAAGATTCCTACAAAAGATCTAGAGGGTACTCCATACATATCCTCTCATAAACATCAACATACAAGAATGCACTCTTATAATCAATTTGATATACTAACCATCCCTATGATGCAAAAGGAGAAAGTACAAGATGTGAATGCCAATCTGCAACTAGCTAACAAGAGACAAAATGGTTGCAAAACAAGGACAAACAACTGAGAGGGGGGGTGAATCAGTTGCTACAAAATATTAAAACTTTTCCAACCTTACTTTACTTAATCTCAGATCCGATGAATGAATAATAAACCATGAACAATCAACACATTAGAAACATAGAGAACACCAAGATTTTTACATGGAAACCCTGTTAGGGGAAAAACCATGGTGGATGTTAGTCCACAATATTATACCCTGTTAAAAGTATAATAAGAAAATAATGGGAATGCACATGCATTCAGGCACACTACCTAGAGATCACTACTCAAATACAAGAGGGCTCACTGCCCAACAATACAACAATATGGATTAGATCCACAAAGTATGAACTAAAAGAATAACTTCTACATAAGCTTGATTATAGTTCCAATTAAGCACATAAAAACCTTCTTCACTCTCTACTCAACCTTCTTCTTACTCTACTATGCAATCGAATGATAAGAACACTATTTGCACATCTACACTTTCTCTGTCATACATTCGCTCTAATGCACACACTAACTTCACTCAAACAATCGCTCTTATATATCAGCAACATGAGATTACATCAACAACTTAGTCGGCTAGAAAATATAAAACATATTTTCAAAGTCGGCTAAATTACAAATAAATTTGCAATGTGAATCTACCAAGGTCAGCCACAACATAGTGGAGACCCAAATTAACAACTCCAACACAAAAATATTTCAATTAATTCCACCTCGAAGATCCACAACACGCTACGACCATCATGTTGGCCAAGAACATGAAAAATTGAACATACAGAGAAAAATCTTCAACCACAAACACATTGATCAATGTGGACATACCACAAAGATAGAGCACGATCTAGAAGCATCCAAAAACAACAAGAATTAACAGAGAAACATCTGCAACATCAGAAACATACAAACTTCATTCAGGAACACTGACATAACACACATAAATACTATCATTAACACAACTGTTCACTACACGATCAAATCTTCACACGGACCTCTGAAACTTCTAGTGGATGAACTAGATATACTAAAAAAAAAACCCTTTAATCCACACCAAATGATCTTCAATGCATAGAGCAAGATACCTTCATGACCTTCACAGTTCCACAGAGAACTTAGAACACTTCTTTTAACAATTTTCTCAATATACTCGACATATACAACTTTTGATGTATTGAAGACTAATAGTGTTGAAATCAATGACAACCACATATCAGCAACACAACCACAACATCCAACACAAAACAAACAAGGTTATTAATGTTAGAAAGCACAAACAAAACATTCCCTATGAAATTCTTAAACAACATAGAGAAGAAAACATGAAATAAAGCATATAACATGAGCAAATGAACATGTAAACCTATATAAATCAACCAAACCTCCATCCCATAGGGGGATTGGTGCTACTTTGATGTGGAAATTAACCCTTTCCCAATCCCTTTAATAACCTCAAAGTTGAAATTGATTCTAAGTGATAATGAAAACAAGCTAAAATGTGATGGAAATGAGTGTAAATGAGTGACTGCTATGAGTAAAAATGCCTATAGGGAGATTGCATGAGATTGTGGATCCATATCAAGTAGAGGAAGCCTCTACTTATAAGACTCAAAGGTTGAAGAATGGGTGAAATTGGAGGACGTGGGACTAAATGTGGAGCCAATAGGATTGTGACACTTGTCACAAGGCTAATGGATGGATGTGGAGCACATTTTGGAGAATGTGTAGAGTTAAGGCATGTAGGTGGATGTGTAAGAGGATGTAAGAGAATTGAATGAATATGGGTGAGATGTAAGTGAATGTTATTGAGGGTGTAAGAGGGACAAGATGGCATGTAAGTGCAATTAAATTCCCTTGTAAGAGGTATTTATGAGTTTGTAAGAGGCTTTGAAAACCATTTGGAGGGAAATTGAATGAAGGCGTCATTGGGAGGAATATTCCTAAGAATATGCCATTGTGAGGAAAATAGGCTATTTAGTTAATTAGAGGAAATTATTTTCATATGCAACTTGGTTAGTTGACCATGGGTTGATTTAGCTTTAGTGAAGTTAAAAGCTAGAGAAATGGGTAATGAGGATTAGGAAGTGATTATAGTTAATTAATTCAGAATTAATCAATTCGAGTAGGTTATGACATTTAATTAAATAGTTTGATTTATGGCATTTAATTAAATAGTTTGATTTATTTAATCAAATGAGAGGACTTAGGGGAATTTAATTAAATGATTTGATTTTAATTAAATAGGATGAACATTAGTCAAAAGAAAGTGAATTAATCCAATAAAATAATTATTTGATTAATAGTAGAAATTGATGAATTAACTAAATAATGAAGATTATTTAATTAATTGGTTAGTTCAAAGTGATTAGGAAGAAGTGATGTTAATTAATCAGAATTAGATGTGTAATACCGATTAGGACTTTTTGAGTGTCTACACAAGACAAATAGAATCCATATTTTTGAAAGGAGATAAGGTATTGATCCAGGAGGATCTAGAAGTGTTAGAATTGGCTATGGATGCCAAGATCTATGGACCAAATGGAAAGCACAAAAAAGAGAGATGAATATGACAAGAATAAACTGTATTCAATGTCAATGATATGATTGTTATTGTTTTACAAATGAGAGACCCCTTGGTTATATAGCCAAGGTGAGATGCAAGATGTCATAGGATTATGACAAGTGTCTTAATCATATGACATGAGACAACTAATCACACTTATCTAGGTTCACATGTAGTAGTTGTCAAAGGATAAGATAACAACTAATGACAACTAACATCTTCTAGAAAGATTCCTTCCTATGACCTAAGTAAACTTAACTAAGATGTAAATAAGTCCCCTAGTAATGAATGAACTAGGTACACGACTTTATTTACACCAACAAGAAGACCTAAAAATTTCACAATCTAAAAAAATAACGAAACTAACATCATTGGATAGAGCTCATCGAGAGCTTTCCAATGCAACTTGAACGGGTTGAAATGGAGTCCGTATGCCAAAGATATAGCCAGTCAAAGTTAAATTATGTTGACTCGATGATGTCGGCAGGGACGCTAATGTGGCAACCAAGGTGGCAATGATATGGAAAATTCTAGCCAACAAGAAGATAGCACGTGTTAGTCTTGGTGTTTGATTTGGCCAATCAAAACGTGCCATGTGTCAACAGGCTGACAAATTTAAATCTGCCACGTGGCTCAATGGTGTGCTGGTCATTGCTCATATTTATCAAAATATGGGTTGGGGGATTCAAACCCCAAACCTCTCCTTTACCAATCTCGCTTATTGCCAATGCACCAACCATTTGTTTTGAATGTTAATGGGCACATATTTTATTAAAACACTACACAAAAAGTAAAGAATCTGAAAGAAAGGAGGTAATTGCTGAACCCACTCCCTAATCCTTCTTAAATGCCTCCTCCAATCATGCTATGCATGATTTTAGGGATCTTTTTAGAGGAGTTTTTTTTTCCTCTAAACAATGGAAGGCATTGAGTAAAAGGAGGGAAGGGGCCCGAGCCCCTCCCCTATAATTAGATTATTTTAAAAAACAAACTTCAAATATGGTAAAGATAAACCTTCAAAAAATGAGAAACTTTAAAATAAAAGGAGGTTGTTTTTAAGAAGATTGTATTTGCCGAGAAAAGGTTAAAGAGGATTTATTAGGGGGATTTTGTAAATATTATGGTTAACCCCATTTTAGCACATGTAATTATATAAAAAGGGGGTAAGTGATGAGTTGAGTTGGTGGTAATTTTTTTTTATAATGCTCTTGAGAGGAAATTAGGGAATTGGAGAATTCTTTTGAGAGGAGTTTTCTTTGTAAGCACAAAGACTTGTATTTGTATTCTTTAAGTGTAATTGGGTTATGAGGTGATTGAAGCCTAACTCAAGGAGAGTACACAAGTATCTTTAGGTGCAAGAGGAGACTGGAAGCAATCTTGTAATGTAGGACTAGAGCTTGGATGATGTAAAAAAGCATGTTAAAGCTTGGTGTCATTAATAAAGTGGTCCAACATTGAGAAGCAGACCCAGAGACATAGCTCATGTTGAGCGAACTCCATTATCAAGCTCGTGATCTCTCTCCTTCCCTTCTGTCTTATAGTTCTCTTTCATTCCTTTTAGTATTTGATGCCTTTTGAGTTCTAATTATGACATTTAAGTAATTAGTTAGATTCATTAAATTGTGTTAAAGATTAAGTGCACTCAATTTCTATAATTTCAAAGGTTAAAATACATAACCACACAATTTTCTTTGCGATTGGGATAAAATCTATAATTAGGAGTAAAGTGGAAATTATTTGTAACCCTTTAATTATAGATCAAGTATTACAATAATTAATGCCCTCGAGCTATGAAGCAACTAACTGAGAAAATGTTCTTTGTACTTGTCAATAGACCAAAGAGTTTAATATTTGGTTTTATTTAATCACTTGCACCAAACCAATTTTTTCCCCTTAAGAAGAGGTACAAGATCCCATGTGTTATTCTTCATCAAAGAATACTGCTCCTTGGCCATAACACTATCCCACTCTATAAAATTTTTAATATATGATAACTAGGATCATATGAAAGGACATGAATCAAAATACTAGCACCTATTATATGTAAAAAAGTATGGAAAACATCTATAGGATAACCAACCAAAGGTCCATTCTCCTCAAGACACTAACTCATTTGACTACAAAATCTTACAAAAATTTCTGACGAAATATGTATAATTTGATGTATCGTCGGGTGCTTGTAAAATTTGATGTGTAATTTTCAATTTTTTAAAATTTTATCCCTGACGTTTGTTTAAATTTTGACAAACCTGGGTTTCATCGAAATTTTGACTAGCAGTTTCGTTAAAATTTCGACAAACATGAAAAATAAGAAAAAAATCAAATTGTGGCCGACATAAAGAAAAGTGAGTTCGATGATTTATTGCGACAGTGTTTTGCTATACTTGTGAATTCGCTCTACTTGAGACAGTTTGTGGAGAACTAAGGACAATTTTCTTGGGAAAAATCATAAAAAATTTAAGAAGATATCGCCAGGTTGAGGGTAGTCATTGTCTTTTTGTAGAATTCAGTTGTGAAGTCAGATTTGTAGTTCCAGGTTTGAAAATCATATTTTAAAGCAACATCTTGCGTCATATTTCATTTTTAGACATTTAGGGTTTTGAGAATTTCATGTCCATATTTTGTTGTGTGGAATCACCATAAGATCACAACCAAGGAACATATTCTTGTGACTGTAATTATGTGATCCATGACTCTATTGGTCATGTGGCACAGTTGTGCTATAACAAATACATGATGCATTCATGTGGGACCCAAGTTTAATGTGGCTATGTTGTGATAGAAATGGAGGAACTCATATAATGTAGTTAATTCAGGTTGTATAATGTAGGTGTTAATCATTATTGGGTGCATTCAGGTTGTCTCAAGTTTAATAGGTGACGATGTAATTATAGCATGATCTAAGAGTGTTTACCTCTTGCTGTAATAAAGAGCCTATAACTCTCGTTGATATGTAGAGTGGTTGTGTTATATCAATTATGTAGTGCATTCAAGCACAACCCATGTTTAATGGGCTATTCTAGAGAGTGATCAAGATTTCCCAAACCTTATGAATGTTACTTAAAAGTGTATAGCTTAAACTACAAACCAAGTTTGTTACATACTTGAATGCAATCTTGGGTTACCACAAACTATAATAATGTGAATTGCTAATAACCATTATGGAAAGTATTAAAGCAAGACCCATGCTATATAGGATACAATTCCCTGATTAGGTTTACAAACCTTAATGATCAAACACAAGCTTCCCACATACTCTAGGATACAATCCAAGATCATACCACAACCCTGTCAAGACAACTAATTTTTTGACCCAAGATTTAAGGTTGTTTTTTAATACCAACGAAAGCATTGGTAAGAGCATGACTAGGGTACAAACCCTAGGCCTCCGTAGAAACATAAAAAATAACTCTAGCGGATTAGTGAGGTTGCAATACCAAAAAGATTGAGACATTGTAGCTAATAACAAAATCTTGCAATCTAAAGATTGTAGCCAATAAGAAGCACACTATGTAGCTTAGTGACATTTGTAAATGCAATCTACGGTAAGAAGAATGGCAGTCACTTGAGATGTGATAGTCAAAAAGAGGCTGAGTAGTGACAAGATAATAAATCTCAAACCTTGCATAGTAAAGTGGAGATTTTAACAGTGAGTTTCCTTACCCCCTTGCTGACCTTAAGGGTTTTTCAAATACTTTTGGTAGTGTTAGACAAGGAAAATGCAATCAGGGAATGACTGTCAAATGAAGTAATAGTGGTAATCATAGGTTCAATGTTTCTTCTTAGCCATTAATGTATAATGGAGGTAGTGGATTACATGTTTGAGTAGTGTTTTGAGACTCATCAAAGATGGGAGAATAGTGAATAATACCTTGTGGACTGTGAAGTAGTGTCAATAAGGTTCAAAGATCTTAAGATCTACAATACCATGAAACAATGAGTCCCTTGTAATAAGTAGGTAGTCTATAGGGCATAGTTTGATTTTATAGAAGGATGCTCATGAAAGGAATCTTCAAGTGATAGTGAGTGAGTTGTTTGAGATTGCAGCTGAGGGTGCAATACCTAGTCTTAAAGGAAGTTAGCAAAGTAGTAAATGTGCAAGAAAATCAAATCATATGCAACAAACAATCACAATGTTATCTTGCATAATGCCTTGAGTTTGAAGATAAAAATATCATTGTATCTTGATGAAAGTGGTGACCTTAATGGTCAATCATTGGAAACCATGATTTTAAAACATGCTATTGTGCTTATGGAGGCAACATTTTAAGCAAGGCAGTGAGTGGTGGTTTGGAACAATGGCAAGTATGAAGGACTTGCTTTATATGAATACTATGCAGTCTAGCTTAAGACAACGTTCTTAGAAGAGATTGAAGGTGGATTATGGAACTCAAGGGTTACCATGAAAAGGATTAAAGAAAAGACTGAGATCTATTTAAAAGCCACGGTTATGAAGATATTAAAGATGTCACATGCAAAACCCTAGTAGCTGGAGTAATGAATACAGTGCCAAAGAGGATAGTGTGCTGGGGCAGATTTAGGAGATCTCCACATTATCTAATTACAGGGAAATACATCAGAAATCATTCTAAACCCTATATAGGATACATTGATACTTCAAAAGCCTCTGAAGGAATTTCAGATTATACAAATATATGTCAAGTAAATACCTAGATTACAAATAGTAGCGGGAACAATGTAAGATTTGTTGAGTAGAGTAGGAATGAGATAAGCAACAATGAATCCTATTCCTCCTTTCACGCACATCTCCTCACCGTTCTCTGTCATTCTTTTGTAATACCCCACCACACAACCCTAGAGGAAGTTGCAATAACCTACACAAACGTACTAATTTTTTTTTTTTTAATAAGTACAATTAACATGCAAGATCACTACCCATTGCAACAACCTCTAAGGTTACGAGACTGAGATTACTGTAAAACCCAAACAAGAAACATGAAATGAAAACATAACATTTAATTACTTAACAAATTAAATACACATACATTCCATACATGATAAAATTACATCAAAGGTATAAGAGATACCACATGTTTCCAATAATATAATTTACAATACGATTACAACAATCATTCCCCGAATGAGGTAAATCCAATAAACAAGGTTACAAATTACATCTTCCACCTTGATACAACTGAGGGGCAATAAAATACAAGATTCAACTGAAAAGAATAAACATGAAAAGATTCAAGATCCCACGAGCTCTCCAACTGGAAATCTCATCCACACGAACAAGAAGACGACCCAACGGATTAAGGTGCACGTTCCACCCAACCATGTGATACCTGAAGGCTCACCCCCCGTGCTAGGAGATAGTAACAAGGAATTCCTATACAAGACCATCTACCTCTAGACACATGCTAAAACATAAATGAACTGAAACACATACCAACACAATACTACTTAACACGATGGTTACAATGCTTCCAGAGAACAATGATCATCTACGCAGTACAACTAACTGACTTCAAGTTGACATAGAGAGAGTGTCACACATCATTTTCTATGAGTTACCTAAGCTCAACCTTCCTAGGCTACCAAACCCCCATTCGGTTACCCAGGCTTGCCTCTACCAGCCGCTGGACCCCCATACAAACTGTGCTTCTCGTCTCATCTCAAACCTTAAAATCGAATGAGTCATGAGAGAGGCATTTATTATCTTAATTAGTCTGAAAGTTTTTTATTAATTCTTTTTAAGTTATCACTTACTTAAACCCTAAGTGAGTTACCCTGGCACCCCTTTGTGTGTCAGACCCCCACAAAGAGCCACTCTCCAATCCAATGAGGCAACATATAACGAAACCCACTCGAAACACTTGGAGGTGACAAAACACATAAACCACTCCTTCCAAAGGAGGCACATACCACATAAAACACTCCTAATCCAAAGGAGGCAGAAACCATCCCCGTTCGTGAAAACCGAGAAAAACAACATGATACATCTATACTCACTACCCAAGACAATCCAAAGGTTGGCTAACATTTTATGACAACCCACACAATTAACTGAAAAGCCCCATTTGGAAGACTTACATAAACAAATGACTCAATTGTCCAACATCGAGAATGAACAAAAACATCATTTAGAAAGCATTTCAAGCAACTCAATAAACTAATGTTAAGATTTCCTAAATCCAAGCCAAGCAATAACATAGTGCATGAAATCAATTAAATAATTAACCTTATTTGCACATACTCAAAAGTAAATCAAATCATATTGGCAACATTAAGGAATTTAAAAACTAACAATTTAATTCCATTTGTTCAATCCTATATAATGATTAAAATCAATCTTTTAAATAAATTTTTTTATTATAAAGTCAATTTTAATTCAACTATAATAATGAAATAATCATTTAAAAAAATTTCTATTTTAAATATTTAAATTTCATTTAAATATATGCCTCTAAAAAAGAATATCATTTTTTTTTATATTCCGACTAATTTAAAACTAATTCCCTATTATTTAATATATATATAATATATATTTAATACATATATATTTAAATAATAATAACTAAATATTTATTTAAATTATAATATATAATATATATACATTATATTATAGATATAATATAAAATAATTTAAATAAATAATAAAAAATGAATTTAAAAGAAATTTTTAAAAAAGGATGAATTTATCCTTGGCCCCACGGGCCCCCATAGGGAGAGGGGAAGCACAAGGCTGCGCCACCCTCCCTCAAAGGGGAGGCAGCCTCCAAGCTGCTGGCACCGGGCCACAGCCTCCCCAACCCTTGCATAATAATTTTTTATTTATTTAAAATTGAATTCGAAAAACAAAACCCTCCCCTGTATTCTGGGAAAAGTTTCTCAGAAAGAAAAATTTGATAGTAAAATTTTTGAATAATTTTTTTCCAGAATACAGAAAACAAAATTTATATTTATAAAATATGTATGCATATATATATATATATTGACAGAATATATATATATATTTGTAAATATATATGTAAATCTCCATTTTATAGTCAGATTGAGCAAATTTTTCCCACATAAACAAAATACCCAGCAACAGAATTTGCAAGCATAAATTCTTAATTTCAAAATCAAACTAAAAATTTATTTTGTTCATCTCTCACTTTTTTATTGTTGAATCTTTTCTGTTGTTTCATTTTCCATTTCTACAAGAATCTATCTTTTTCCTCAAGATTTCAACAGAGGTTTTTTTTTTTCAAGTTTTGAAACAAGGTTTGACATGGGTTTTGCTTCCAACCCAAACAAAGTTTAAATATTTTCCAACAGCATATACAAATTTGAAAAATCTTTCAAAATAAAAACTAAATGCATAGAAAGAAACCTAGTTTCCTCAAAAGCTTGAAAGATTGTCAATGGAGTCCTGAATTCTTCTTCTGATTCCAACTCCTCCAAGAAATCCAAAATTGCTTCTTCAAATCCAAAAGAAAAAACCACAGCAAATCCCTTTCTGTTTCTCTTCTTTTCAATATTTTTTTTCCCAAATTGAAAATTGAATCATTAAAAATGAAATTGTGTTTGTTCTCATAGAGTTTCCCCAAATTTAGTCAACCCTCTAAAATATCCCTCCACCATAGTTATGGCAATTTGGAGATATTTTGATTTAAAAAAAAAATTAAAACAAAATTGTTTTCAAAATGAATTTTTTCATATATTTTAAAAATCTCTTTTCAACAAAAAGGTATTTAAAACTTTTTAAAAGAGAATTCTTTTACATATAATTTTCAAAGAGTGCAATTTAAACATAATTTCCATTTTTTTTTTCAATTTAAATTAGAATATCTATTAATTCCAAAACAAATAACTTTATTCAATTTATCACCATTAATTTAATTAATCAATAAAATAAATCTAATCTTGGATTAGATTATTTTATTAATTAAATTAAATTAATCAATAAAATAAATCTAATCCAAGATTAGATTATTTTATTAATTAAATTAAATTAAATTAATCAATAAAATAAATCTAATCCAAGATTAGATTATTTTATTAATTAAATTAAATTAATCAATAAATAACTACATTTCCAACATTACAACCAGATAAATTTAATCAACAATTTAACCACCCAAGCCATTTATTTATCTTTTCCACTTACAATTAAATAAAATCAGGGAGAGATGAACAACAAAGAAGCAACTTAACTCGACTAAAACCCGATGACACACTATGACTAGGGTGATGACTTGGCACGTAAAACCTAGCTACTATCTCCCAATCGAATACTGTTGGCCAATAGACACGTTCAAACCTGTGAAATCAGATGGAGTTGGTGTCATGTACCTGTCAACCTGCAAACAACGAGTATATCGAACATGCATATATACATAATATGATCAAACACATCGTGAAGAGGAAATCTCAGAATCGTAGGGCGCTCGCAAGCGAGTGGTACAATCCCGTCCCCTTCACCAATACAGTATTACTAACTGATGAATCTAACATTAGTAAAATAATCAAAAGCATAAAACATCATTAATTCGATTATCTACTAAGTTAATCCAAAACATGCCATAATGATAACATCCGAGTAAAATACCATCACATCAAAATATAACATTCACATCGTTTTATAGTTTGTGATCAAATAGTAACCAAGTACCAAAGTCACAACATAAACAAGAACCACATAACAAAGAAAAACACTGCCGATTAAAGAGCCAAAATGGAGGGGTGTTACATCTTTACTGAAACACTTCTCCATTTTGGCGGTCTATGCTTGAAAATAATGTTTTGACGAAGGTTTTAGAGTATGTTTATTAAAATGAAAACTCCATTCTGGTGGGCTACGCCTGAAAATAAGATTCTTTGACAAAAGTTTTAGGTTTACAAAGTTTTGTATACTTTGGTAGGCCATTCTTGGATTCTTTAAATGATTGATTAAATGGATTGTGACTAAATAAATGACTAACTATTTAGTCATTTTTATTTGTGTGACTAAATAATTTTTAATCAACGACCAAACTAGTAATTTATTTACTCATTTATAGCTAAGTTGCAAAAAAAGAGCAAAATTTAGTTATTTTTAGTTGTTGTGACTAAAAGTTTTAGTCACCTAGTCGCTTATTTGCAAAATTCTACTAGTGTGTGCTTCCTTGTGGGATTAGGGCTCTCTCAATGTTGAGGGCCCTAGGGACAAGCTCGTCATAAGAAGTGACACATTGCATCTTTAACTAAAACTTGGATAAATCCATATTGACATTAGCAATGATGATTCTGACTTGTTGCTCCTTAGGAATGGGTCACTTGCTCTTACTAGCTCGCTACATCCATCATTGTAGGAAGTTTGAGATCAAGTTCAATATTATGATTTTAGGAGTTTAACGATTGGAAATCATAGTAAAATCAGAATTTAATAAGTTTTGTAATTAGCATTTTAAAGTGTTTTTTGGGGTCATTAACTTCAGACTATCTTCTCTTTTGCAGGGGTGGTTGCATGCCAAATTTTTTTAGTGTAAAATATCAGAATTATTAGATTTTGTTACTGTCTATGAATAAAAATTATTGGAGTGTGAGTTTGATATTTTTGAAGATCTAAATAGTCAAGCTTGGTAAAGAAAAATCATGTTAGATAATATTAGTCTAGAACAAAATGAAGAGACACTTGATAGATTGTGGGCTAGATTGAAAGAAAGGTGATGGGAAATGTTATTGTCCTTGCAATAATTGCAAGGGCTTAAAGATGAGATGACTTTTAATCACAAAACTGAGAAACATTGTATATATGGTCATGTTGAAGGGGGGCATGATTATCATCCATTGGTAAGTTGTTCATTATATGTGTTTATATTGATTGAATTTGTAAATGTTTATATCGTTTTAACATTATATATATATATAAAATCACTTGATCATGATCATGGTTTATTTGTGTCTATCATTATTATAAAGGTGGGGCGCCCTAGGGCACATGATATGGATTATCACGACCCGGAGAATGTGGTTTTGTAAGCGGACGAACATGGAGCTATGAATATCGAAGATGAAGTTAATGATCCTATGGAAGAAGATGATCATGCGCCAGAAAATACAGTTGAAGATGATGGTATAGATACATTGATCCATGACATATTTAGTGGCAGAGCTGATCATGGTGATTGAGATGACTTTGAAGATGTTCATGATTTACCTATACTTGAAAAGGCATACAAGCCCCTTTATGAAGGCTCCCAAACAACTCTTCTCTCTGCTGTATTGTTGCTGTTGAACTTGAAGGTTATGAAGGTTTATCAAACATAGCAATCTCACAGATGTTAAGGTATGTCATATATGCCATCTTTTTTCATCTATTTTAATTGTTGTTAATTCATCACTAGTAAATAAAGGATGAAATATGTACCATGAATATTCTTTATATTAACAAATTATTTTTTGTTGTAGATTGATTGGTGAATTTTTGTTACCACCATCAAATATTTTACCTCACTCATATCAAGATTTATCTGGCATTATGAAAGATATCAGAATGGAGTATCAAACAATAGATGCATGTCCCAATGATCATTTTATATATCACAAACAACATGAATTTGCAAAGAATGCCCAGAATGTCATATCAGTAGATATCAAACAGATCAACTAACAAAAAAGGTGTCTCGCAGGGTTCTTCGTTATATTCCCATTATTCTATGTATGCAATGATTATTTAGGTACAAAAGCTTAGTGCAATTTATGGATTACCATGCACGGAATAGAAGTGGAGATGACATTCTTCAAATGCCTGCAAATGGTTCTGCATTTAAGGACATGGAGGAAAAATGGCCACACTTTAAAGAAGAACCTCGTAATCTCAAGCTTTCATTGGGAGCAGACGGTGTCAATGCATTTGGAGAGCTGAGATCTATTTACTCTGTGGCCTATTTTTGTTATCAACAATAACATTCCTCCATGGATGTCAATAAAGAGGGAGCACATAATGTTGTCAATGATTGTTCCAGGTATTTGTTTACATCAATTTTCTCTAACGTAGTAGCATCTCATTTGTCTTATTTGTTATAATGACATATTTTTTCATTCAATAGTCATGTACATTAATTTATATATATATTGAGTAAAATGGTTATAATAATTATGTAATGTTTATGTTCATTCAACTAGGTAAGTACCAAGTTAAAGATATGAATGTATATATCGAGTCTCTTATCGACGAGTTACTGAAGTTATGGAATGGTGTCACTATGTATACGTCTCTAGACCAATAGGACAAAGACAATTTCAATTCCATGCAATGCTTTTATGGACAATTCATGATGCCCAGGGCTAACACATTTTTATGGTATGTTATAGCGTTTGTTGCACTTTAAAATATTTAATTTTATGAAGTAGATATCATGCATGTTTTTAAAATAATCTATTCATTATATATAATTATAAAAATTGACATATTTAATCCAATTATATATGATCTTGCAGGTCTTCAAACAAAGGGAAAATTTGCATGTCCAATTTGTGGTCCAAAGATGAAATCTCGTCATTCAACAAGTTTAGGAAAGCAGGTGTTTGATGAGTATAGGCACTTCCCCCATAGAAATCATAAGTATCGAACTACTGAAAAACATCTTTTCAATGGGAAAGAAGAGACTACATCAAAACCATGAAGAATGACACCTCGCCTATGGAAGTTGGAATATAATAGAATTAATCGTCAAGGTTATACATCATATCAAATTGTTTATCTATCATAGATGATATGTTTTGAATTTATATTTTTATATTGTGTTGTGTTTACTCATGCTGTAATTGAAAATGATTGTCGTTGTTAATTTGTTTAAGTTATATGCTTCATGAACGCCGTCAAGGCATTAATGGCCGACTTCCACAAGGACTGAAAAGTTATCCCAAACAATTTAATAGGTTGCCCTACTATGAGCAGCTACAAATTGTGCATTTTTTTGATACAATGCATATCAAAAAGAATATAACAGAAACATTATGAAAAATATTGGATGGAAGGCATGACAAAGAAAAAATTGTCAAAATTTGTAGTGACATTCAGGAAGCCAATCATGCAATGAAAAATGTCATTCAATTAAATAGCGATGGAGACCAAATTAATATAAGTGCCCTTCCTTGGTTGTAACAGAGAAGCAATGCTATAAAAGAAGTCATATGAAAAATTTTGATTTCCCCAGATTTGTCAAACATAAACAATATAATAACAAAGAAAGGTGAATTTAAAGGATGAAAACACGATTGGTATAATTCATTAAGGTAATTATTATGGTATATTATATACACTTGTATAATGCATGTACTTTACTAGAAAAATAATGAAAAGATCATTTTATAATTGTTGCAGTGCGTTCTACCTCTATCTCTCCCAGACAACTTTGACAACAATTTCAAGCAAGTTATATATGATCTTGGAAAATACATGAGGTAAGTAGTGATATTTGTTCAATTCGTTGTATACATCTTATAATTGCCATTTGTTTTACTTGTTATGTAATATACTATATATTTTTGTTAAATCTCGTTAATATATTTGCGCCTTGAATCACTTGTAGATGACTGTCGTCTAAGGAAATCTATAAAGAATATATAAATTATTGGAAGAGAAAAATTCCTTGTCTAATGTGTGAAATGAAAATGTGTCTACCTTCGACATTTTTCAATGCACAAGAACACTACCTCATACACCAAGTTGAGGAGATTGAATTGTGTGGACCTGTAAACACAAGGTCAATGTGGATGGTTTAGAGACACTTGAAATTTTTGAAGGCTTTGGTTAGAAAAATAGCACATCCTGAGGGTTCTATGGTGGAGGGATATATGGTATACCAGACCATGGTGTACATTAGTGAATATCTTCCTAAGTTTGCAACAAAGATCCATGTAGATCGCATTTGGGATCCCAACTCCATTAACAAATTCGAAGGGGAGTACCCGATGGGGAAAGGTAGATTGAGGAAAGTGAGAGGTAATTATAAGATGGTCATGGAGATTAATTGGAATAAATTTTACATATGGTTTTTATGTATATTGTACTTATTTAATTTTTAATCTTCAATATACATCAATTATAAATTAAGGTCGTATACTTGTGGTATTTAACTAATTATCGTCATTTGTGAATTTCAATTTTTTTGTACAGTTGGTCGAGAGTGGGATGCACTACACTTGTACGTCACAAACAATCTTGATTGGATGATGGTATGGATTGAACGATGTCAAAAATTTGGTCGCGCATTAACATGGGAAGGTGGGGCTTCATTGGTTAAAGAAGCTCATCGTAATGGAGATTCCAATGTTACACAAAGGGAAATTGATATAGCATATGGTTTAAGAGATAAACAAGTACGTATAAATATATTAATCACCCATATTATTTAATTATTTTCAATTATATTGATGTATATATATGTTGAGATTGTTTTCTTTGCATACATTGGCCAAGAATAAATATGTTTATCAACTGACGATATTGCAATAATTTTTACATGTTTGACATATTGCAGGTGAAACACCACAAGGCTATGTGGTGCAATGGTCATAAATTTCAAATCAAAATGTTGGATGACATGAAGAAAACTTGTGATTATGGTATAACTACAGTCTTTCAGGTAACTAATATTTTATCTAGAAGCGACATACATCCAGAAGTCTTAGAAAATTGATACTATGGGATTTTGGATGATATACTTGAGTGTGACTTTAAGTCCTTCAGATAAATTTTGTTCGTCATCCTATGGTACATGCTACGATTGAATGAAAATGATCATGAGAGAATTGTTATTGAACATGATAATGGATTTACCATGGTTAATACAAGGTCGATCGTGCGAGCTAGAAATGAGCCCTATGTTCTTCAAAGCCAATGTGAGCAGGTATTTTACTTAGAGGTTCCAGGTAAAACGGGTTGGTCATTTTTTGTTAGACATGATCCAAGAGGAAGGCCGGTAAAGTATAATGTGGTGGAAGAAGAAGATACCGAAGAACTAGAAGATGATGTAGATGATGATTGAGATCAACAGTTAGTTGATGATGTCCTTGACGAAGATGTCGAAGAGGAGGAACTAGATCATGATGATGTAGAAGTTAATGTTCATGAAGATGATATCCGTGTGGATGATGACATTATCAAAAGTGATATCGATGACAATGATGATGATATGACCAATCCTTACAATGTCGAATCTGGATCGGATGATACAAACAAAGAGTTGGATGAAGAAGAAGATCAATGAAATTTAAATGTATGAGTTATGCGATTATATTATCTATTTGATATTAATTTATTGATAGAATTATATTTGACTTATGTGGTTACATAATTAATTCATGATTTTTTTAATTTTTATGCCATTACATAATTAATTTAATGATGTACTTTTTAATGTTTGAAAGGTCAAAAAATTAAAACATTTCAATAGTGATGTTAACAACTTTGAAATTAGTGTGTTTTATGTTTCGTGTGATCATAAAAGATTAAAAAGTCAGTTGTAGAGATGGTTGTTCAGTGGTTGAAGTGTAAAGGCCTTTAAAAGGCATAAAGTTATCATTGTAATGGTTGTTGATGGTTGAGGATTTAAAATACAAGCTCTTGACATTCAAAAATCTATGTTTTTCTTCAATTTGTTTTGTATTTTTCCTGTTATGCAGCACTATAAGGTCACATGCAACCATATTTTGATGTGAAATAAATTCTAGGTCGTGAAGATATGTGTTAGATTTGATTTGAATCTGATTTGAGGGCTCAAGGCATTGATTTGAGTTAGGAAGCTTCATTTCTTTGCAGACAACCCGGTTACCCTATTTTTGAGGGTTTTGTAGTCCAAACATGATATAAAGGGGCTCTTACACTTTTTGTGATTACTATAGCTTGTGTAAGAGGCCCCATGGATATTGTTGTAATTATAGGATGCATGAATAGGGAATAGGATGAGAAATAAAGAAGGTATAGCTGTTGTCCTCAAGAGTTTTGTGAAGAAAAGCATGTGAAATGAGAGGTTCAAGCCTAGGTTTCAACAAAATATATATGGGAGATCTGATTTTATGAATTTTTATCCATGTGCAGACCTAATGGGTTGTTTCTTCCCCTCTTACCCTCTTCCCCTCTCCCTTCCCCCTCCTAATTCTCTCTCTCTCTCTCTCTCAAGTCTCTCCCTCCTACCCCCTCTACCTCTCTCAAGTCTCTCTCTCTCTCTCTCTATCACTCACTCCTATGTCTCTCCACTCTACGCTTAGCCCTCTCTCCTTAACCCTTAAATCATTAAACCCTTAAAACCTCTATCCTCTATCTCTCTTCCACTCCCTCCCTCTCTCTCTCTCTCAAGAATCTCCCTCCTACCCCCTCTCCCTCTCTTGGGTCTCTCTCTCTCACTCACTCCCTCTATCTCTCTCCCCTCTACCCTTAACCCTAAACCCTAAACCATACACCCTTAACCCTTAAACCCTCTACCCTCTATCTATATCCCACTCCCTCCCTCCCTCTCTCTCTCAAGTCTCACCCTCCTACCCACTCTCCCTCTCTCAGGTCTCTCTCTCTCTCTCTCTCACTCACATCTCTCTCCCCTCTACCCTTTTAGCCATCTCCTTGATGGAACTTCAAATTTTTATCCTGCCTTATGTCTCTGGTCATCTATGGTGTTTGGGAAAAACCTAGGGTTGGGGTTTTACCTTTGTCTTCATGTAAAACCCAAGTATTATCTTACGCCTTAGGAAGGATCTATTCGGTCGTTACTTTTTGGGAGGGTTTTTAAAACATCTCAAGTCCCATCGCTTCGTCTAGGTTTGGCCCCCTTTAGTTTTATCATTTTATTTCCTTCATTTAATTTTATTCTCCTAAGTCTTGGATGGTCTCATGCTCCCTCATTTAAGTGACAACTTATGTCATTGTTTGTCGTTGGCCTAGTGATGTCCCCTTATTCCTTTAATAAATGTTTTTATTTTGCAGAGGGACAAGTTCGCATGACCGTTGATCAATCATCGTTTGATCTCAGCTGTTCCCCACCATCCCGCAATGACCCCACCACACTGTCTTGGTTGATCATGATATCACGAGAAAGCACCACGTGTATCATCCAATGATGCCGAAGGGATGATAAAATACTTTGATGCATCTATTTGACTTTAATACATTATGCAGCGAGTTACTAAAGTGTTTATGAGATGCACATGCTTCAAATCAACACAGATGTTATAATCTTGGTAGGAAAGGTGCTCGATGGTTAAAGACAAAGTTGGCAACTGTGTTGGATGAATTGGATTGCCGATGGTTGAAGATCCACGGTTTCCCACAATTGCGTGATCAGAAGTTGCGAGGTTTTTATTGATTGCGATATCGCGGGCAAGTGCCATGTGGATTTTGTTGGCAACGCGTGGTATGGTGGGCCCCTTGTTGCCACGATGGAGATTATGTTAGTTTGATTTGAAGGCAGACGTTCGATGATTTGACCAAGGTGAAAGATCAACGACCAATATTTGAATCTGCATCGAATGCGATTGGAGCCGTTCATGCAGTGCGCGAGTAAGCTTTAATGGCAGACATGACATCTACTGCCAGGGTTTGATCGAAATAAAGAAATTTTTCTTTTTCTTTTGGTATCATAAAGCATTCAAAACATCTTTGTGGAGTAGTTGCAGAGCCAAGGATGAAGTTACAAATTGTTACAACTAGAATTTGGGTTTCTGCAAGCGCAAAGCCATGAGTTGATTTTTGTATCTCCTGGTTATTCCAAATTTGAATTTGGGGGAAATTTGTTGTGTGCTTGTCGTAGGGCTTGCTTGTCGATAGTTGTTTTAGGGATATAAGTTAATTGAATTGTGGGAAATTTCAAGGTTTTGTTATGTAATTTCATATTTTGTTAAGCCCTAGTTTGTTTAAAGTTTGAAATAGCAAGGAAGCCCTAGTTTACTCAGGATGGCACTGACAAAGCAACACTCTAGCTAGATTGATTATTTAAGTAGAAACTTATATGATGATTTCCTGGATCAATTTCCCTTGTCGACAAATGATAGGAAGAAGGGGTTGGTTTTGATGCGAGGAGAAACTCTAGGGGAGGGATTAGTATATAATTGTTCTAACATAGCTGATGCTAGGGTTCCTCTTACTAGTCTAGAGATGTTCAGATTGTGGTTTGGATAGAGGAATTTTCCCCACCCCTTTTCTAATGGTTGGATGTATGATATGGGGAAGTTAGTGGTACTGAATGTGTTCCCTAATATAGACTTGCTTAGGGTAGTGGTTGCACGATATGACCCTATCACACGGGTGATTCAAGATAATGATGGAAAGGTTCTGTTAAGCATCAACAAAGAGGAATTCTGACAGGTTTTTGATCTGAGTGAGCCTAGTACATTCTTGGTTCCTATTGATCTTGAATAGATGAAGCAGGAATATGGGAGGTCAAAATCACTTTTTAGAGCTAAGTTGCTCCCACCTCATTTGGCTAGGGTAGGAGGTTCAAAATTCCATATCATCCCTAATGACCAGAACCTTTTAGACTGAATTGCTTTGCAAAGAATTTCTTGGCTAACTTTTACTCATTGTGCCAAATTTTGGGTTTTCACCCCAACACGGTGATGCTTATAGCTTACATGTTTATGGGGGTGCAAATACAACACCCTAATTTCTCAGTAATTTATGATTTTTCTTCTTTATTGGCCGAAAAGATACATGAACAATTGTTAAAGTTGCAGAAAAATGATACATGCACTCCATTCTTCTGGTATTCCATGTTAATGTATATGTTCTTGTATAAGAATGTTGAATTCTTCTCTAAGAAGATGGAGTTAAGGTAGTGGGTTGATGGAGAAAGATTGTCGGTGTAGGTATGGACTGTAGATTTGTCATGTAATAGGGAAAACACCAGTTATGTGTATTTTGACAAAAACAATTCTTCTAGATTGAGAGCCAGGCTGATGGTAAATGTACCCAGGATTCCTGAGGAGTTGCATGATTTCCTCAGACCAAAGGAGAGGAAGCCAGAATTGAAGGTTTTCCATAACTAGGGTGATATCATTCCATACCCAGTCAACACTGTCTTGAGGGTGTATGGTTTTCAAGGGACCCCTCATATATTGCCGTACAATGTGCCACCAAGAGTGGGGTTTGCAAAAGTCATGTGGCAGATTGGTTGTATCCATGAGGACAACCTTACTGGGAAAGGTAAAGGAATATTCTTCCCGGATTACACTGTGGTGTCAGATTTTGTTTTTTAAAAGGGAAGCTAGATACATTTTGGGAAATTTTTTGACAATACCATTTGAGGTGTGGCCCCAAGTGACAACATGATTCTGAGGGCTTCTTTGCTCTTTTCAGAAAAAAGGATAAAAGGTGGTAAGTTTGTGCATGAGTTCAACTTCCCCGAAGACTTGATTAGAAATGAATTTGACCTAAATAGGCAGGAGTTGAACAAGGAGAAGTGGGTAGCTTGTGAAAAGCTATTGGCTATTGTGCACAAAATGGATCCAAAGTATGATCCATTGATGGATTTCAGTCCATATCATAAGAAAATTGACTTCTTGATGGGAAACTTCAAAGAAATCATGGGCACCTTGATGACCAAAAAGATAAAATTGGAGTCATATTTGGGAATACAGGAGCAAGATGCCAGGCCAATTGAAGTGAGGCTAGCTTACCAACCTACAAAAATATGGCCTATTTACAAAAGGAAGAGAAATGATAGTAGTGATGAAGAAGAGGATAGAAAGCGAAAGCAAATAATAAAATTTCCTACACAAAAAAGGTCCAATTTCAAAACACTTGGAGCAATCAAGATTATTGACTTGGATGCATCACCTAAAAATAGTCCCTCACCACCACCATCAGAGCCAAGCCCTAAAAGGAAAATAATTGAACAATCACAAGAGGATTTGGTGGATGAGATTGTTGTCACTGACCAGGACATGCAGATGGGTATGCCTTCCCCTCCTAGGCTGACTGAATTGGTTCTCTTTGATCTAGATATGAAAGGAAAATGTGTACAAGATGCAAGAATGGAGGCATGTAAAGAGTTTCTAGATGAAAATGCATTTGTAAAAAATCTGATCTTCTTGCAACTAGTATAAAGAATGAAATTGGAAGAATATCAAGATAAATGCAAGAGGAGAGGACAATTGAGACCTGATAGGTCAGACTAGGAGAATGATGATGAAGTGAAAGCTGAACTAATGGAAGAGTTCAAGAACATCACTCCTGAGGAGGGGAGAAAATTAGTAAATCAAGTTGGTGTCTTGATTTTACCTGAATGGGACATTACAAATGTTGTAGCTTTCAATGCTATTATGAAGTCCAAGCACCCCTTACAAGACTCTGAAGCAGAGTTCAAGGCAGCATTGCAAGATTCATCCTTTAGTGAAGAGTATGAAAATTTAGCAATTTGGGCTTTGGCCCCTCAAGGGAGAAAGCCGAATGTTACTGATATTAACCCAAATCTAAGAGGAGGGTTGATAATAAAGAGAGCTTCAGAGACCTCAACCACAGAGGCTACTAATTTGACTGTAAATTTTTCCAAATTGGCCCAAAAGATTGCTGAAAGAGAGGAGGCTAAAAAGAAAAGCTTAATGGAGAAGTACAATGCCATAATTGAGGAATATAGCAAGATGCAACAAAGGAATGTTGAGCTATAGACTGAGGTGGATAGGTTAAAGAACAAGCAGATTGGGGAGACATCAAGTGCTCCAGGGATCAAAACATTTCCTTCCACATCAAGGTCAGTGCCTCCTGCTTCTCCTATTGTGTCTACACCAGGGTCTCCTAGTCAAACTCCTTCCCTTAGCCCTACTTTAGAGCTAATTGATGAATAAATGGAATACTCTGTTGATCCTTCGAAGAAGTAGCTAATGCATAAGATTTTAGAGTTACAAGCATCCTTGAAGGTGAGTGAGGAGGGAATATTCTTAAAGCAAAGGGAGGTTGTAAATGTTGTATTGAGACATTTAAATGAGAAAGTTGATGACAGATTGTCATATGTGCATTCTTTATATTCTTTATTATTAAGCGCAATAAAGAATATTGATAGGGATCAGGAGGTTGTAGTACCATTAATTGAAAGATGGATCCCTAGGGCCAATTATCTTGACATCATGTATAAAGCTTCAAGGTTTGATGTGAATAATAGGCCCAAATAATTAAGGCCTACTCAGGTATTAGTTAAGTCATTACAAGGTTTTCAGACCTTACTAGATGACTTGAGTAGGAAGATTAGAGAATTGGCGAAGAACTTTGATGATTGGAGTGACACATTGCTACCTAACATAATTGATGAGCAGGGAAATATCAGGTCACTCCAACAATGGTAGGATCGGGAAAATGAAGTCATCAATTGTCAAATTAGATTAATTTGTGATGACTCAGATTATGATTTATTGGTGAGCTGTATGGATAAAATTATTAGCACTAGTTCATTCTTTGAATCTTTTGAAAGAGAAGCAAATCAGGTGGAAGTTAAGTATACACCTTATAGTGACAAGGTAAATGAGGTAATCAATTTTAATTGGCCAACTGATGAGGAATACCAGAAATGGGTAAACGTATATTTAACTGAGGAGGAGTAAAAAGGAGTAGGCTATTAACAATTGACAAGTCAGTTGTTGCAGTTACAATGAATTATAGTTTTGTTTTTGGTGGCAGTCTTGGTGTGGAATTCTCGAAGCTTTGTTGTTGCATCAATCATTCTCAACAGGTACGATGAACAAGAGGATTCTCCAGGAAATTGTTGTTGTAACAAATTTTTGAATGTCACAAAGTAGTCCAATTGGGTGGTGACACATGTGCTTTTTGGCCCGATGCTTGTTTTCTCCTTCATTTCTATAAGAAGGATTTCAAGGCCAGAAGTATGGGTTAGCAAGTTAGATATTTTTTGGTCGAGTCTAGGTAGAGTTGCAGAGCAAATTGTAAAGTTTGATGGTTTTAAGGAAAGTGAAATTTAGGTTTTGAGTCATTCTGTAGTAGGTTTTGAATTCACGGGGATTTGATTTTTTATGACATTACTGGCATTTGAATTGAAATGATTAATTCAAACTCATGTCTCTCCATTGTACATGCATATCTGAATTTTGAATAAGATAATCAAGGGTTGTCTCGTTCATCTCAATGTTGTGGTGTGTATGATTTCTGTTTTGGATTTAATTCAAGGAATTAATTAAAATGATTAAATGGGATTGTAGGTGGATATGTTCTATATAAGGATTTGATAAGTAGTACTGGGTTAGAATACATGTTGATGAAATTGTAAAGCAATGTTCTCAAGGATCTTATATGTTATGTGTTAAATCTGTCATAAACCCTTAGATGTTTATGAATTTGACTCCCTCAATGGATATATGGCATTGATCTAAGTTGTACTAATGTGTATGGTTTAGTATTTTATTTGTTTTTACCTAGCACTTGCTACAAATTGCAAATCAATGACTATTTTACACTGTGGAATGTGTTGTAGTTATCTCATGCTCCAAATAGTTGATATTATTATCCTATTATGTTGAGCTATTAAATGAGATTATCTTTTGTTAATGTTGTTTTACGATAATGTCGAGAGGTTGTAACACATTAAGGGATCCTCGGGTCTTTGAGAGCCCAAAGTGTAGGAGGTCTTTAAAATCCTCATCAATTGGTCTAGGTCCTTCGAGCTGCCCTTGATTGGAATTGGTAATTCCATAGGAAGATTAGAAGACCAACCTAGTTACAGTAAAAACAACCAACACTACCCTTAACCCTTAACCCTCTAGCTCTCTCCCACTCCCTTCCTCTCTCACTGAATCCCTCTA